>NW_010577124.1:0-37026 GCF_000705375.1 Tinamus guttatus | reverse complement strand
TTTTTTCTTCTGAAATCAACTTCGTATATTTTTTTTATCCTAAACCCCTATCAGGTATAACCTCAGCTATTTTCCTTTATCTCACTGTTATTATTTGTTATGGATGCGGGTAGCGTTGGGCTAACGGCCACCTGCGGAGCGTCGCGCGTTGCAGCTGCCCCGGCCCTTGCCGCTCGCCTGCAGTGACGTTCCCGAATACCCGGTGCCGTTTGTGCCCCGGGTACCTGCGAGCAGCTCTCCTGGCGTCTCATCGCCGCAGCTCCCTGCAGGGCTCCCCAGGGATCCCTCTTCATGCTCCAGAAAGCACCATGTTAAATTTGTGCTAAAAGTGGAGCTTTATGGGTGATGCGGCTGCCTTCAGCGGGGCTCTGTTGAGCTGCACGTGTACAACCGAGACGCCCTTATAGTATTTCATCTCAACGCAGCTGCTGGGCTATTTTAGGGCACGCAGTGACTGTTGTAACGTTTCCGCCCGTGGGCACCTGGAGCTGCGGTTTCTCGGTGCGCTCCGCCGGGGCTCCGAGCGGCGGTGCTGGCCGAGGGGCGGCAGAGCCCGCTCTGCCCCGTGCCCCGGGGCTGCTGCCAGCCCTGTCGCTGGCGCCAGCCCTGTCACCCCGCGTGCTCCAGCCGCTGCACCTGCCCCGCAGCCACGGGCCTCCCCTGCGTGTTCAATAACGTGACGTTTTGACGGTAATCGCGGGGTTCTCGGGCAGCTCTGGCCAGGAAAGGTTGCTGTGCAGCTAGAAGGCCGCTAGAGTGCAGAGGAGGGTTGCGACTGCAAACTGTGTTGTGGCTTATTCTTAAGTCGTAGTTGGAGGAGCAGATAAAACAAGCAATCCACTTAGAAAATCAGGAATAAACCAAACGAAGTCCCGGATTTGCTGTACCATGCTAGCCTTGTGTTCCTGACTTGCTCTGCAGAGTTACACTATTGGGATTTTTTGTTGTTGTTACCACTGCTTTAGAATATACAGGATATCATTTTTCTTACTGCACTGGTTGCAAATATATTTATCCTATTAACTTTGATGTATGTTTGGTTTTGTCCTTTTTTTTCTTTTTTTTTGGATGGGAGCATGGAATAATAGTCTTATATTTTGAGGAGAGAAAAAAAAACATATATTACATTCCTTCTGTTTTTCAAGTAGAGGTAATATGGACTGATAATCTCCATTATAAGTGTGAGATCATTCTTTGCTGAATTCTTGTCTCATTGTAGTCTGAATGACCAATATGTAATTGTCTGTTGAATACAAAATACTTCTCCCATATATGTCATATACCTTAAATGTTCATTGCTCATTGTGTGCTAATAGGTTTTTCAAAATTAGGTGCTTCAAGCGTTTAGAACAGCTAGTTCTGTTTCAGATTGTCTCATCTTTCACAGGCTGATGTAAGTTCGTTAAGAAACCCGATATTGCTGGCTTCCAGAGCTCCAGTTGCTCTTGAGCAGCATTACTTGGTTTTCAAATGAAAAAGGAAACATTCAATGCCTGAATTGAAATGTACAGTGGAAATGTATTCTATCTTTCTTAGTACTTCATGCATTGCAGTTAGATCACTTTGTTGTAATAGTGTTATACTTGGGAATTAAAGTTGCTACTTGGAATTATTTTAAGCTTTTACTTTTTCTTTAAAAGTGTTTATACTGTTATCTGAAGATATTTATATATATATATGTGTGTATGTTTAAGGTTTATTCTAACTACAGTTGCCTTTATCTGTTTTCTTCCTTCCTTCACCATCCAGAGCACTACAACTAAAGATGAGGCGATCAGCAGCTCCCAGTCAAGTGCTAGGAAGTGCAGCCAAAAAGCCAAGGTTTATACCTCCAGGAAAAAGTAACACAGCTTGTCTCAAGAGCGAAACTGAGGACCAAGAGGTGAAGTCAAAAGAGGTAAACTAAACAGTGCCCTCAAAACCATATTTGTACAGTCTTGTTATTAAAAAAAACTAACCTGAGCTCACCACAAACAATCCTTGCTTAAATAACCACTCTGTTTACATTAGACTTTGATACCTTTGTTTTTCCTCTGTTTGGTCTTGCTTCTCACATAGGTTTCTCTCATGTCAGTGAAGCAGAAGAATGTTTTTCAAATTAAAGTAATAAGTACTGAGGCCAATACAAGTTTCAGTGTAGCCGAGGCATGGATTGAATTTTAGCCTGAACTTTGTTGGATTTGAATGTTTGGAAGCTCTGGCAAAATTAAGAAATGTCAGTACATTCTGTTGTGGTTGTGCTGCAAGGAACTTTCTGAAACTTTTAATATCAACAAAAAGGTGTCACAATTTTTATTTTATGAACGGAAGACTTCTGTTAAATTCAGTTCCTAACACTATATGCACACTCCTTGTGTACAGGGTGATTGGTATTGTGTGCATGCATTTATTCTCATGAGCACTGGGACATATACACTTGTTTAGATAGTTTGATATTTTTCATTCTTAAATGTGAAAAATATCAGACTTCTGGTAGCAATTAAGTTGGTAACTGTTTTATTAAAAGATGTCAGAACTTGTATATGGTTTGCCATGATAGTAAGGACCATTCTTTCTTTCAGAATTGTGAAGTGCCCAAGTCTGTGTGACAGCTGTAGCAAATTATTATCTTGAAGTCTGAATTTCTCTTTTATCAGTTTAAAAAAAAGTATTATATTTTAGTAATGAGGATTATGTATCTACTAAGAAGATTTTGTTGCTCTTTTTCATTTCTCTTAGTCTTCATGAATGAAATACTATCCTGGACTTGTTTCTCTCTTGCAGGTAGATAAGAAACAGGGAAGTGCTCCAGGACATACTCTTTCTAAAATATATTGCCAGAATCAAAATGTAAATTTTACACAGTCTCTGGAGTCAAATGTAGAAGTAAAGACTGCAAAAACATCTAACGGACTTAGTAAACCTTGGAGGTTGGAGATGAAAACACTAAATCCACCTAAAGTTGGTAAGTCTTTTTTTAACTGCCGTCATGTATTGTGAAAGAATTTGAAAGGTTTTTTGAGCATTACAGTGCTTACCTATATTATTTTTTCATAAAAGTTTACTATCATGCAGTGGTGGCATTATTTGGTCATTAGCGTATCTCATATAACTGTAGCTCTGGATATTTTCTTTTGCTGTGTATTGTAATAGTGCAAAACGACGGAATCAAAAAACTACTCACAAGAATTACTTGTTTTTCAGTACATTAATATTGAGATGTCCTTATTGGGTAGTGAGTGAAAGGAACAAACGTTAAGTGATTCTTTAAAATCAACTTTTTTCTTCCTTCCTTTTTTTTTTTTTCTGTAAACAAAGCAACTTGACCTTTTTAAAAGCCAATGGCTAGTGCTGTTATTCATGTGTGTGTCTTTTGGAAGAGTACCAGGGTCAACCCATTCTAATCCAGAGTGATACAAAGCAGAATCGGGATACCCAAAATAATGGAAGAATTGCAGTGAAATGGGAATCTTGCTGGCCTTGTGTGGACACTACCAACTACCCAGAGTAGATTCACGTTGTTCAGAATTCATGAGCTTTTCAGATCTGAGCTGTTATCTTCAATGTCTCCAGCAGGCACTCCTTCCAGCCTGCTTAAGTTCTTCAAGATTCAAGCCTGGGTTATTAATCTAGTGTAGCACAAGACCCAGACTGGTTCAGTTCATTTGTGTGTGTGCACATGCATTAGTCATAGGAATAAGAATTACTCCAAAAAGTTAGGTGGTTAGTGCTGTAGAAGTACTGAAAGGAGTCTGAACTGTAGCAAATATGTCTTAATGGGCCTGACTGACTCTGTGGGGTTGTATCTTCATTTTGCTCTTGTCACATGCCCTGTGGAAGGATGTGGTGCAGGGGGTGCTCCGTACTGGGTTATCTTCATTTTGCTCTTGTCACATGCCTGTGGAAGGATGTGGTGCAGGGGTTGCTCCGTACTGGGAGTGCAGATGCGTTGCCCCTTTCCCTTTGTTAATTTAATTGATAATATTTTGTGTGATGTTTAATGAAACTTGAAGTTCTAAAACAACATTTAATGACTGCTTATCACTCTGATTCTGTAATGGTTTGGAATATATCTTAAAAGGTTTTTACAAAATCGTATTCAGTTTTGTCCATGTTAAGAGTTGTTGATCGTTGTAGCCTGATAGATGTGAAACTGCCACAGCTTCATGGCTCCTTGTCCAACCACTAGTGAGACTGAGCTTACGTGCACATATGCATGCATAAATACAGAAAAACAGCATTTTTTGCAAACATAGGGCCAATCAAGCTCCCTGTTTGGCTGGGCAGAATGAAAGCCTGTTTATGCAAAATATATTTACAGTATGAATCCTACCAGTAAGCAGTCTTGGACATACAGTCAGTCCAATAGCTGGCCCCTGAATTTCCTGGTCACCCCATTTGCTGGTACCTTTACTAGTTGCTGATACTCAGACCTATGCATATACAGGCCTGAAAAAATGAAGACACTGCAGACCCCTCTGATAATGGTCCTAAGACACTTATTCTGCCCAACAGCCGATCCTAGTTTTCCTGGTCTCTGGTTGCCTTGTGCACGAGAGGCAGGCATGCAAACATGTCCCTCTGTAGTGCAGCCTTACCAGCAGGTGACCCCCAGGTGTCCTGGTCTGTCCAACAAGTGCCTTGTTACCTCCTGGGCCCTACACTTGCCCGCAGACCCCCCGGTCTCTCCATTACCTGGCACAGACTCGTAGCCACTCCAGTACTTGGCTTCCAAGCTGACCTCTTACCCTGTGTGTCAGCCGCTCTGCCTTGATGCCCCCAGCAGTTCCATGCTGACTGACGTACTCGGATGATGCCCATGCGCTCCGGCCTGCAGCTGCTGTTACTTAGCCCTCCATACACACATACACACGCAGACTAGTCTCACCTCACTTGAGCAGCTAGGAGAAGAGGGGACAAATGGCAATAGTGGAGAGAGAGCATGGGTGGGCAAGTATGCTGACCTTGCATGCAGCTGCCCCGTTTGTCCCCTTATGCGTCTGTTCTCACATGCTTGTTCCTTCCCAGATAACATTGTTCCCCCATTTCCCCTGCGTTTGTTTTTCCCTCCAAATGTCCCATAGTGAGTCTTGTACAATCCCAAACGGCCTCTTTGGACATCTCATGGTAAGTTCCATGCTGTAGGCGGTGCTGCCTTCAGGCAGGGAAGTGGTGCTTCCTCGTGCTCGGTTTCACCTCTGAAAGATGGGGTGCAGTCCTGTTCTGTGACCCAGAGCATGTATTTTGCAAAGTTAACATGGGAACACGCAGCCTCCTTGGATATCTCCTAATTTGCTCTGGATCTAAAGTTTTTGTATTCACCTGCCTTGTGCTGTAACTTATCTTACTTCCCCTGATACTCATAACTGCAGGAGACTTTCAGTGTTATGGGACAAGGTACTTTCAGTAGTCTCTGTAGCTGCATCTGTAAAAAATGGTGTTTGCTGCTTATAGCCAACAGTGCACTGGCAAAATAACTGGTGGGTTTCTTTACAAAATAACCTCCTGTTTTCCAGAGGCAAATCAGCAGTCTTTCCAAAAAGAAAACATAAAACAGAAAAGATATTAAATGTTTTCTTCAGTGTTGTGAATTCCAAATACAGCTGACACAGCTTTTCTGTGGTGACTTCAGAAGAACTGCAACGTTGTGGCGGGTGGTTTGGGAGAGCTGGCTGCTGCTGGTGGTGCTCTTTGGTGGTGCTGCCAGCATTGAGTGGCCAACGGGGCCACCAGGATGGTGTCCGCAGCACTGCTACGTCTGTGGAGTGGGGCCCATCTACTAGGCTTGTAAAGCAGTGATCAATGAGGGCATGAAGCAATCAGGATATCTGGTATGAATGTTAGTCATGGTCATTGGGTTCACTGGTGCTACAGGCAGCACTGTCCTGGGAAGACTCTCCTGAGTTAAGGCCTGTGTAAATCTAATGTAATTCTTAAGAAACAGAGAGTTTCCAAGATGACTTCTGCCCTTTATGTCACTTTTATATGATACTCATTGCAGCTGAAGTAGCAATTTCATAGATCTTGTAAACCATAACCTGCTTTGTACTGTGAAACTGAACTGTTCTGTCAAACCTGTTCTGGTATGAAATTCAATGGAAAAGATCTGTGTGCGTGTGTTTATTTTCGTTTATTCTATCATTTAATGCAGATAACAAAACTGTTCACTTTATATCGTGCCCAAAGCTGTTGTGTTTGGGTTACCAGTTTCAGCAGTGGAATGTGTCAGTATATACCTTGTCTCCAATGAAATTCTTATGAAGCACCTTGGACAGTCAGACAACTGTGCTGTTCAATGAGCTAAGCCTTCCAAAACCCAGCCTGAGAGGGCAGTATGTTCTTAACTTTTTTATTTTTATCTGACAGACAGTATCCATTTCCTCAAGTAGAAATTTGATTAGATAGCACAAAGCTAGGAATTACAGTTAATCTAATTTAAAAAAGCAAAAACCAAAACACTTGCTTTGCTAGGTTTCTCTTCAAAATGCAACTTTTTTTCTGAGTATTTTGCTAATAAAAGTAAAATGAAATTAACTTTGATCTTGTATGATTTTTTTTTCCTAAATAGGTTACAGTAAGATTGTAGCGATGGTTGTAGAGTGGAACCCCTGCATGTGTTAAAATTCAAACCCTAATATCACCAAAACTGTCCTAAAATTACAAGTTATTTCAGATGTCAGTTCATAGAAACATAAAAACCTTCTGGTCAATAGGCAGATTATTAATCATCATTATGATTAGTTCTGAATATTGATAAAATTTTTATCCATATTTGTAGGAAAATAAACTTTGCTACTGCTTTAGAAATTATTGTGTGTTTGTTTTTCTGTAAGAAACAAAAGCTGTGGCAATGTCGTTAGTACTGTGTATTCGGAATATGGAACATGCTGATTTTGGCAATGGATGTGCTGAGGGGAGATAATTTATTTAGCTTTCACTACTCGCATGCCTCCAGAGTACTCTATCAAATAAGTCTCTGTGATCTTAACAATGAAAATTACTTTAGCATACGGAAAATATTTAACAGAAAATAGGTCCTCTTCAGAACTAAATTTCACAAGAATGTTATTGTAGTTCAAGTTTGCATGTTGTGTTCTATTGCTTTTTTATTTAAGAGAATGTTGTGCAGTTTTTCTTTGAAGTTTTTATTATATTACGCATGGAGATGAATAGATCCACCACCTGTTTACTTTCTAAACATAACATTCTAGATGGACTGAGATGTCTTGTTTGAACCTGTAGTAAGCGAATAGAAAAACTGGGTCCCGTCTGTCACTCTGTTACCACTCACCTCTTGTTTGGTTTTCGGTTTAGGAGAACATTGTCCTTCACCCATGGCTAATGGCTGTTAATACTTCTTCTAAGAGAACCTTGTCAGAAGTTTTGTACTCAAATATTATCTTTAAACTAATACTGCAGAGAGACTGTAACCATATTTCATCACAGGGTCTAAGTGTTCACCCTCTGCTTCTCAGCAGAACCTTCCAGAACATTTTTCATGCTTATGGTATTAACCATATTTCTTATTTGCATAGAGTTTTGAAGCATATTTTTTCCAAACTTGCTAGAATGCTGATATTTACAGAATATTCTTGGTCTGTAAAGCTGAGACCCTTTGTTCATTTAACTCAATTTATTTTTGTAATAGGAATGTTTGGCGGCTTTGGCTTTCTGTACTATTATTTTGGATTAGACTGATATCTCCCATTGTTTGATTTAAATACAAACTCCTTTTAACCAATTGATATGAATGTTATAAAAGAAAATCCACTTCTAATTCCGTTCTAAAAGCACCAATCAATTGCCTATTGCTTTTAATGAGAGGATATAAAAATGTTGTGTCAGGATTTGATTTCAGACTAATTGGCTACACTTGGTTTCTAGACAACCCCTCTAAAACTGTTCAGGCCTGATACCTTGGGATGAAGCATATTGCTGCTAGAATCACTTGCATCTCTGCAAAAGTAGAAGTATTTATATTACTGTCAATTTAGTATTTTACTGTCATTTTAGTATTTTACTTTATGATTGAGCTACAAAAGTAATTCCCAATAAATATTTTGAGTTTTCTGTCTGTATTAGTGGTGGAGCTGAATACATGGCTGCTACTCAGTGTCGCTATCGACCTTTATCTGTTTGGTCAGTAAAGAACTTTAGATCTTTGGCTATAAGATCTTGCATAAATGCCAGTAGCTCATAGAAATAACTCGTGCAGTGAAGGTGCTACTGGATGGCTGTGTACAAATAATTTATTACTTCATTGCTTGAAAGCAAATTCTTATAAAATGGTAAGTTTTGATACAGTTTCTTATTTGAAATAATATCAAGTTACCATGTTACCTCTTCAGCATTTTAAAATTCCTCCTCCCCTCTGTGGTGTTCTGGACAGAGTGGGTTAGCAGTGAGTAGACAAGCTGATACACTCAGGAGTTCTTTACTGCTTAGGTATCATCTGTAAGTGCTCGATCAATTCATTTCATGAGATGGGGACTAGTTAAGAAATCTCAAGTAGAGCTACAGTAAATGTGTATGCAGTGAAATTGTCCTGACCTCTGCTTCGACACTGGTCCTGGAAATGCTCCTTTATGTCATCCAGGCTCGCGGCGTGTCCCCGGTCGGTGCAGCGCTGCAGCAAGCAGCGCATTGCTGGGCACTGGGACTGCCGGCGTTGGGGCCTGTGACACCCTGTGCTCGGTGCTCTCCTCTGGGCTGCGGGGTGCTGGTCCCCGCTCCGCTGCTGGCATCTGCTGGTGCCTGGCCTTGTGCAGCTGCCTGTGCACACATGGAGTTTGCCCCTTGCTCTGGCTGTTCCTGGCTTCTAGCTGCTTCTGCAGCTGGTGTGGTAGCAGAGCAGTAACCTTAAAGACTCAAAACGCTCAGGAGTTCAAAAATGAAGTACTGAGAGGTTCTCTGCCTTCGGCTTGTTCTCATCCCCCTTGAGGTTTTATTACTTTCCTGCCTTTCCCTGATAAATGATTCATCACCCTCTATGAGATAGTGGTCAGAACCATATACAGAACAAAACACTACCCTTAAGGGCTTGTATTTCCATGCTCTGCTGCAAAATCAGAAGCACCAAACGTAGCAGTGATGACTTCCCTGCATGTCAGGTTTAAGATCCTTATTGTTGAGCTCTGCAGCAATGGCCAAATACCGTGGAGTCACTCACTGTAGCCAGAAAGGCAGCAAAAGGGTACAGTTGGTTGCATGATACACTGGCCTGTTAAGGGAGTTCACATCCCTAATGACCCGTGTTACTCATCTTGAATTCGGGCTGCCGACCAGCTGAGTGGTAAAATATCCTGTGGTAGCAGGCACAGGCAGCCAAAAGACAGGTAAAAAGGAAGGAACTTAACGCCAGCTTTTCCACCAGAGGGAAGGAATCCCGTAACCTTCAGCGAGGGCAAGGCTGTTTCCTGGACAGGGGAGCCATCTGCAATGCAGTATTATAGGCTGTTGTTTAAAAACAAATCCAGACTTAGGTAATTCCAGGGTGATATTTGCACAGATAGTACAACATAATTTATAATTTGATACTATCCTATCTTACCGTCATATGAATAACTAGGCTTTATGTAATGATAGATGACATAACCAGGATATTCGCACATTTGAGAAAAGGGCAGTGAATTGCCAGTGAAATGTTCTTTTCATGTGTCCTAGTTAAGAGAGCTCTGCTATGTGCTGTTGAACTAATAGAGGTAATGAAGGGGAGAGGAAGGAAACTGGAAAGCAGAAGGGTGCTAAATAGTCAGAAAAAAAGCAAAAAAGAAGTATCCAAATGTCCAGCATTTTCCAAGAAGTTGGAGGAGTCCAGTGAAAGTATTGCAGTAGTAACTTTGCTTCTTTTGAATGGAAAAAACAAAGTTCTTTACCTTTGAGTTATGGTAGATATATCTATTATTAAAGGGAGAGCTGTGTTGTGTTTTGCACAGAAATATATACTCATTTTTAATGCATGTCTTCCTTCTTTCTGATTTCTTTAAAATTTAGAAGTTGCAGAGAAGAAAGTATCGCATGCTCTGCTAGTTGTGTAGTTATGGACACCTAATGTTGCAATTCCTGATACAGAAGAAACTATTTTTTTCAAAGGAGGAGGGGGAAATGCATCTACTATTCCCTTAGGATTATTATAACTTAAGTCTCTGGAATTTGCATGCAAACAAATGAGCATATTCTATGATATATAGAAAAATTATGTGTAGCTGTAACTTTTATTTGTGACTTTTGGAATATGGAACTTATTGACAAAAGAGAAAATACATGGCTGTTCTAAGTCTTTTGAATCTCTTTCTTCTTTTTGACTTCCCCATCCTTTGGAAAATGCCTGGCTGGGGCCTGTCTGATAGTTATGAAAGTGGATTTAATGGAAGCTGGAGAGAGTAGAGCGATTGAGAGGAGGAACAGGAGAGGCTTTATTTGAGGTAACTGGGAGGTTTTGAGAGTTTTACTGTTACAGACCGGGCCTTGGTCCCTTTGGAACTAGCTGCAAGACCTATTGTTTGGATGCCTGTTGTTGCCAGTTCAGTGCCAGCTTTTGGCTTTGGGCCTTAGATTTACCTATAAAGCAGAAGCTTTATTACAACACCAATCTCAAGAGTCCTCAAAATATCCGCTGAGCAAAATTATAAGAATGGGGAATGCTGCTTCTATGCCAGAGGCATAGAAGCACCTCTTGCCTGGAGTGACGTTGGTTTCTTCCAGTCCTCAGGCACCTCCCCTGCTTTCCATGACCTCTCAAAGATGATGGAGAGCAGCTGAGCAATAACCCCTGCCAGTTCCCTCAGCACTCTTGGGTGCATCCCATCTGGGCCCATAGATTTATGGGTGTCCAGTTTGCCTAAATAGTCCCTAACCCAATCCTCCTCGACCAGCAGAAAGTCCTCCTCTCTCCTGGTTCTCTCTCTTGTCTCTGGGCTCACTGGTTCATGGGCACTGGCCTCAGTAGTAAAGACAGAAGCAAAGAAGGCATTTAGTAACTCTGCCTTCTCTGCATCCTCTGCCACAAGGCACCCTCCCCATTCAGCAGCAGACCAACATTTTCCCTAGTCTTCCTTTTGCTGCTGATGTATTTATAGACGCCCTTCCTATTGCCCCTCACATCTCTTGCTAATTCTAAGTCCAAACGGGCCTTGGCCTTCTCACTGCATCCCTGCATTCTCTGACAATGTTCTTATATTCTTCCCATGTGGCCTGGCCCTTCTTCCACATTATGTACATGCTCTTTTTCTCATTAAGTTTACCCAACCTTGCCCATCCACGCAGGTCTCCTGAATCCCTTGCTCGACTTCTTTCTTGTAGGAATGCACTGATCCTGAGCTTGGAGAAAGTGGTGCTTGAATATTAGTCAACTATCCTGGACTCCCTTTCCTTCTTGGACCCTGGCCCAGGGGATTCCTCCAAGGAGCTCCTTGAAGAGGTCAAAGTTAGCTCTCTTGAAGTGCAGGGTTGCTGTCCAACTTCTTGCCCAGCTTCCTTCTCACAGGATTGTGAATTCCAACATCTCATGGTGCCTGCAGCCAAGACTGCCCCCAACCTTCACATTTCCCACTAGACCATCTCTGTTAGTTAGTACCAGGTCTAGCAGCTCCCCTCTCCTTGTTGGCTCATCAACTACCTACATCGAGCAGTTATCTGCAGTGTTCTGCAGGAACCTACTGGAATGTCTGTTCCTAGTTGTGTGGTCATCCCAGCAGACATCAGGGTGGTTGAAGTCCCCCATAAGGACCATGGCCTGCGATTGTGAAGCTTCTTGCAGCCGCCTGTAAAAGGCCTCATCCACTTCCTCTTCCTGGGCAGGAGGCCTGTAGTAAACACGTGCCACAGTGTTGCCTCTGTTGGCCTACCCTGTAATCCTCACCCAGAGGCTCTTGACCTGCACTTTGTCCTACCTTAGACAGAGCTGCATACATTCTGGTTGCTCTCTCATGTAGAGAGAAGGCGCCACCTCGCCTTCCTGGCCTGTCCTTCCTAAAAAGCCTAAAGCCATCCATGGCCATGCTCCAGGCATAAGAGCTGTCCCACCATGTCTCTGTAATTGCAATGAGATCATGGCCCTGCCCTTGCAAATACATCTCCAATTCCCCTTGTTTATTCCCCATGCTGCGTGTGTTTACATAGAGGCATTTGAGTTGAACTCCCAACGTGCCTCTCATTCTAGCTGGGGCAGCTGCAACTTGACTACATGGGCCTTTGGTAGTTCTCATATTTTGCCATGTACCCTCTCCAGGCTTCGGGCGCCCTTCACAGGCTCTGGAGTGAAGCTGCTGTGAGTGGCATGACAGGCCATCACCTACCTTATTACCAGCTTCCCTGATGGTACCCCTCTCAAATCTGCTTTAAAGCCCTCTCGATGAGACCTGCTAGCTCATGCCCCAGGACTCTCTTCCCCCTTTGAGAAAGATGGGATCTCATTAGATGGATACCATCTCTAGATACCATCATGCCTGGTACCATGTAAGGCTTCCTGTTGCCAAAGAAACCAAAGCTGTGGTGATAACACCAGCCACGGAGCCACGTGTTGGACTGTATCCTCTTATTTCTTTCTGTATTGCTGCCAGCACTGGGGAGAATGGAAGAGAAAATGACCTACACACCTGAGTTCCTGATCATCTGACCCAATTCCCTCAAGTACCTTTTGACTGCCCTCAGGCTACACGTGACCACTTCTTCTCCTCCCACATGTAGGACCATCAATGGATAATAGTCTATAGGTTGAACTCGGCTGGGAAGTTTCCTGGTGACATCCTTAACTTGGGGCCCAGGAAGGCAGCAGACTTCTCTTGGAGGAGGGTCATGTCTACATATTGGACCCTCTATTCCCTGAATCGAGGAACCCCCACAACTATAACCTGCCTTTTCTCCCTCCTGACTGTGGTCGCAATATGTGGGATTTCCCTTTCTGACTGTATTAGTATTTTTGGAGGAGATTCTCTCACAAATATATATTCTCTCTCATATATATATATATACACACACACACACACATAATTCTCCACAAATAAATGTTTTCTGATCAGGTACCTTACAGCTCATTTCTTTCTCTCTTTTCTTTTTTTTCCCGGCTGATATGAAGAGACTCTTTTTCAGTTCTGTGTGATAAAGGATTTTCCCCTCCCTCTTTTCCAAAGATATTCCCTCATAAAAGAAATTCTCCCTTATAAGGTGTTCTGTCCTGTATGAGACAAAATTTATAGGGATAGCTTGAGGTAATTCTTGGCCATGGTTCAAACCTGTCACTTGGAGCGTTAATAAATAAATAAATAAATAAGGTGCTTTTATAGTCACTTGTCTGCTTTAAACCTTGACTATATTCTCTGTTACTCATTCTTCTCTTGATAGCTCTCCAGGAAGCACTAGTTGAATCCTTTTCTTGGTAATAGTTCTAGACTGCTTTTCACAATAAAAACCTGAATTTAACCATTCCTGGTACTTCTGAGCCTTATTTCCCAACTGTTTAAGTTCTGGAACCCTATTAAGGGACTCTTGCTTTTGAATAACTGCTGATTTTTCTCTTCTGCAGACAAATGTTTGGAACTATTCTTATAGCTCCTGTTTTGTTCTGAACTCTGAAGTATGAAGACTTAATCCACTTGAAAGCTGGGTTTTTAAATGTTAACATTTAAATTGGGAAGCATCTGGTATCATTAAAAGAAAATTGAAGCAAATCCCCGTAAGTTTACTGCTGAATATAAGGCTGTCCTTTTACTTTATTAAGCACAGAACTCTGAGTAGATTAGTGAATTCCACTCTGAAGATACGAAGGAAAATGAGCTGTGCCTTGTTCATAGGATTAAAGAAGGAGCTATAGAAGGCACAGTGAAGTCATATGTAAGAGTGTGTGTGTATATTACCTTCAGCAGGGATGAGAATTTCTTCCCCACCAGCTCTGGGCTGCTGTCCCCTCAGGCATGGCAGTACAGGTGTGTGTTGGGCTGTATTACAGAGTGTATCCCTAAAATCATCCGGACTGAAGAAGCTTCTTTGGAGGATGCATGTGTTTCTTTGGCTGGTCCTTTGTCCTATGGCTCGCTGAATCAGGGCATTGATGTTGCTTAAAATGAACCTGGCTTACAAAAATGCTTAATGTGCAGACAAATCAGTTGCCTGGTCTAACTTGCTCAGAAACTTTTTAAGTGCTAAAATCAGCACAGTGAAAGGAGCAGGAAAATGTCAGGGGTGGGGGGTAGGACAGGACTGCCTGGTTTGGCAGTGTCTCAGAGTTACCTTGACTTAAATGAAACATGAAACTGCATACCTGCCAAAAAAGTTGATTTGTTTTTAGCTGGATCATCCTCCTGAACTGGCTGTTCAGAGTTGCATAAATGCTAGTGTTGGTGGAAGGTATGGGGTAGAGGATGGACTGTGGCAACAGTTTGGGTTTGTGGCTTTGGTTTAGTTTTGTAGGTTTTTTGGAATTACACCTATTGTTTTGGCTGGAAGAAGTCTAAGTGTTCACTAGTATCCAGGCTTTTCACCTTCTGTGGGTTCTCATCCAAGTACTAACATGACCTTAGGCTGATGAGCAGTGTTTTTTTTTACTTTTTTTAATAAGGAACAACAACAACAACAATAATAATAATAGAAAGATCTTGGTTGGCAGCCAGCTCCATTTTTACAAGGGTTATTTCACAGTCCTACTTGAACAATATGTAATTCAGACTCTGCTTCCTTCAGGCACTTGCTCAGAAAAAATCATTGGAGTGGTATATTGCTAAAATTGCATTAGTGTGGAAACATGGTCTCTCTAGCAAGGTTAAATAGTAAGGTGATAAAATAACACAACATCAGATAGGTCTGTATTAGGTCTATTGCTGCACTGGGTGGCCCAATGCAGTCAAGCTGGCCACAGGTTCATGTTGCCAGGTCTTGCCTGCAGCAGGGATGAGAATATATTCCCACTAGGCACACATGCACACACACAGCACATATATACATACCCATGTGGTTCGCCCAATAGATCAGCACCGGCACCATGGCATTCATGCAAACACAGACAGCCTCATCCTTTCCTCCCATGGGTGACCAGGATGAAGGCTCGTTCATGGGAAACACAGGCCGTGGTCCCTCCAGTGACTGGCCTTGGACACTCCTCTATCTAGGAGCTGCCCCCTGGATCCCCTGGGCTACTGGGTGCCTCATGCACAAGGACATAAACCCCGAACAGCCCTCACAGGGACTCCCTGCCCCACCGTCACTCCAGTAACTGGCTTGGACCTCCTGGTCTTTCCTGTAGCCACGTGTCAGACTCCTCTGGCCTCTCCCAGCCCAACCTGTGGCTACCCCAGTGCTTGGCTCCCGAGGCCCTTGTCCCTCTCCGGCTGCTGGGGGTGGATGTTCCCAGAGATCCTGCGCTGTCACAGAACAAGCAGTGGTGGGGGTGAGTGACACAATGCACTTCACTTGTGAGAAAGAAACAATAATAGGTTTTATTGATATAAACAATGGTTTCATGAGATTCCACGGCAAGGTCACTTATTTACTGCATGAGGGTTCAAGGTCCAGACAGAATTATCAAGGACACCCTCCTGTTGAGTCACGGGGTTCAGATTGGACCCCTTTTCTTTCCAAACTCCTGAGAGGAGTCTGGGTTGGACTGGATCCCATCCTAGTCCCAGACCTGGTCAGTGGTTTACAACTAAGGTTTTTTAAACTTTACATCAGTAAAGTTTACAAGTTCCAAAGACAGAGTGGTATAGTCACTCACCACGAATCCGTTAGGATTTGGCAAGGATCTCTGAACCCCGAGGAGTATCCTTGAGAGGCATCCCTGCTGAAGGGGAGATCCTGGTGTGCAGCCTGCTGCGATGCAAGGAGACTTCAATGGGCTCTTGGGCTGTCCCCGTATTTATGGGATAAGATGATTGACTTATAGTCCTTCTTTCATTTCAGAGGATTTTGGCTGGTGTATGCACCATTAGCCTTATTTTTCCGTCAGGATGCAGCCATCAGGACTGTTATTGATGGTTAATGCCCGAGTCGGGCAAGAAATCAGGGAGGCAATCACCGGGATCAGATAATGTCCCTGGTGGTTAACACCTGAATAGGGCTACGTGTGCAAAGGCAGGCTGGGCTGGGGAAGGAGCAGACCCTTCACACGCACCCATGGACGTATGGGGCAGCAGCTGGAGCTGGGGGCTCTTCCATTCCCTGAGGTTGGTGGCGTTCCTCAGCCTGTCACCCTTTGGCTGTGCTCCTTTTTGCCAGCAAAGAGGAGCCTTTCCTCATACACCTTCATACACCCTGAGGTTGGCTTTTTTTTTTTGGTCACTAATATGTTAAGCGTTGGGGTACTTCACAACTACATAAACACTGCCATGTGAAACGTGTTCTAACTTTCTGTTGCACTTGCTGAAGAACAATCAAAAATGGCAAGTTTAAAAATGATTGTCAGGACAAAAACAAAACAAAACAAAAAACAGTGTTCTGTTACCGAGAGTAAGTGCGGGGAGATATACGGCGGGCAAGGTGATTCACTGTCATGGTTTCCACAAAATGCTTCTTAACCCCATGAGTGTTTTGTTTCTTAAATTCTACTGAAATGGACTTCAGACTATAAAATGCTTTATTTAGGCTCATGTTGAAAGCGTTTCCAGCAAAGCAGGGTGGTGAGATGCGCTAGGCGGCCTGAGCAAGCGCCGTTTCATAGGACGTTTAAGACGGGGCTGTTGTTCTAAGCGGTAATTCTAGTAGGAAAAGTCTCCCTTTGTTTAGTCGAATTTCTTGTTTTGAATATGGCTTGTGCCTTTTTTTTCCCCCCCTTTGAGCAAACAAGTTCATACCTAGATCTTCATTGCCTTAAGATACTTCAAACTATAATTAGATTTACCTTTTGCCTGCCCCCCTTCTTTTCCCCCCCTCCCGGCTCCCTTGGTTTCAAGGCTGAACACGTTGAGCCTGAGGAGCCATTGCCACTGTGTTTGTTTTCACCCTGGGCTCCTTAATGATGCACACAATTTTTCAGACTTGGTTTTTGCTTTGTATATTCATGGGCACCGTTTTGTTTTATCTCAGCAATTTCTTCTGTTTCTGAGATGTGTTATTTAGTTTAGACCACAGACATTTAAAACCTTCTGTGTATTTTTATGCTAAAACTTGGCTTAAGGTGATATGTTTTTGAGCAAACATTAGAAATGCATGAGCATAACATGCGCAACTTGTTACTAAAAATGAGATTTTATCCTGAAGGAATGCCTGGAAGCATTATCATAAAAATAGCTTGTTTGCTGGTGGATATTAGGAAAATCCCAGTATCCACACGCCGTAACGCGCCCAGTAGATCTGTCACGACTGAACGTAGCCTTTATTTCGCGCAGCCCGCGAGGCTGCGTGTGCCGTTTCGCCGCGGCCTGCGCGGCGACGACACATGCGCCAGACGGCGGGCATGTTGTGGCGGGGCACGGCCGCGGGCCGCGGCCCCAACAACAGGGCGGACTCAGCGGCGGCGCTCGGGCCTCGCGCCGGGGCCTGCGGCTCGGCGGCCTCTTTAAGACGCCTCCTCGGCGGCGAGCGGCTGCGCCATGGCGCGGAAGCGCAGCTTTGCTCCGCGCTGCCGAGTGTAACCTAACCAGCTAGGGCAGACGCCGCCTGAGTGACAGCAGGAGCGGCATTATGCAAACGCCGCGAGGCAGCAGGCGAGCGCGGCCCGGCCGGGGGCTCCGCGAGGGAGCTGAGCTGGCGGCGCGCGCCATGCTGCCCGCCGCCGCCGCGCTCCCTCCCTCCTTCCCTGCCGCGTCCTCCTCCCCAGGCCGCCGCGGCCGCCCCGGGCCCCGGGCGCCTGCCGAGCCCCCTGGCGTGCTTTCCGTCCGAGACGTGTGCGGGAGAGCCGGAGATGTGTGTCAGAGCTCGTTACTCAAGCTAAATTAGGTAATTTTTAGCTGGGTAATGTGCTAATCGTTAAACCTTTATGTTTTTTAAATCCTGCGTGTGTCAGGGCTCTCCGCACAAAAGTGTATTTTGCTTGTTTCTTCTCGTCGTCTTCAGTCTGAAGCCTTATGTAGGTCAGGCTTGGCTTAAGCAGATTTCCTGAACCTGCGTCAGCTTAAGCTGAAGGAATTTTAATAAACCCTCCCTTGTAGGCGTGGGCCTAAATGAGACTAGCCTAGTTAAGCCTGATCTTTTTCTGTTTGTGAAAAAGAGCTGAGCGGAGCTAGGGACTGCATGGTGGCTTCAGGAGCTGCTTCCTTAATTCAGAGATAACAATGGTCGGGAAGGCCAGATCTTCTAATTTCACCTTATCTGAAAAGCTCGATTTGCTAAAACTCGTCAAGCCGTATGTTCAAATTCTCGAAGAACATACCAATAAGCATTCTGTAATAGTGGAAAAAAACAAATGCTGGGATATCATAGCTGATAACTACAATGCCATCGGAGTAGATCGCCCTCCTCGCACTGCACAGGGCCTGCGCACGCTGTACAAGAGGCTCAAAGAATATGCCAAACAGGAGCTATTGCAGCAAAAGGAGACTTACTCAGACTGTAAAAGCAGCATTTCCGAGCCAACCAAGAAAGTTGTGGAGATGATTCCACAGATTTCCAATGTGTGTTTAAGAGACAGGAGCATTTCACAAAGGTGAGATAATTTTTTTTTTTTCCTCCCCTGAATGAAAATTATGGCGCCTCCTACCTACTCTGTAAGGCTTTTCTTAACTTGTGTTCAGTGTCCTGAGGAAAAGGCTTAGAAGGGAACACCCCCAAATTGGGAGCAATGGCAGAATAATATTTCTATTGTTTTTATGGAAAGCTTAATGGTGACTTAGGACTGCATTCATTTTTCAACGACTGTTCAAAGCCTGTTTCAGAGTCTTTGTCACCCTCTGGAAAGTGAGGGTTAAGAGGGAATCAAAGAGAAATAGTAGCTCCAACCTCTACCCCTCCCCTACCTTTTAATAGGCAGATTATTCAAACACTGGCAAAGTGATGGCTATTCTCCTCCATTTAAGGTAATACTGCAGTCATTTTGCAGCATATGGAACAATTACTAGTTTATATAAGATCTTTATTAAAGTTAGATCATAGGATTAAGAAAGCCTTGTTCATATTCCTTTTTTTTTTCCGTCTCTCATCTACTGTGATGTTTGCATGTTGTATGCTAACTGATCCCAGTCCTTAAAAAAATCCCTCCCTACAACACAGTGCCTTTTGTGAGTGCAAATGTATTTTTAAATCATACTCTACTTGCACTGACAGTCGTTCTCTGAAACTAGAGCCAAGCTAATTGCAATCTAAACTCCAAATAGTTTACTATTGTATGTTGGGCAGTTTAGAGAGAGAAAGCTGAGAGGTACAGCAGCAGAAGTTTTCTTTTTTTGTAATTTTTTTTAAACTGCTCAGTAAAGTGAGGCACAGTGTGTAGATATTTGAGTCAGACATAATACAGGCAGGCAGCACGCAGCCTTTCTCACACAGCTGCCTAACGCCCCTCAGCTCTGACTTGCAACACTCTGCTGCTCCTCTATGGGTCCTGGAGGGATCAAAAAATGCCTGGGTCAGGTCTTGGTTCCAGCAGATGCAAAAACTGAGATGGGAGGGCGGGGAGAGGGGGTCAGATCACTCCCTGGCAATCTTAAGAAAGCTCTGGGTTTTATTATTTCCCTAGCAGCTTAATGGGAAGTGAACTTGCCATGTTTTAATCAGATATCCTGGTAGCGGGTGCCACAGCTAAGCGCTCCGAGAGGAGCCGGCGCGCGCACGCAGAGGGGGTTTATTCAGGGTGCCTCTGGTTGAGCTGAATACTAACAATTGCCTAAACCCCGACGTGCCAGATGCTCCAAAAATACGTGTGGGTCGTGGCGCAGGGAGCGCCGGTGAATGCCCTTGGCGGAGCAGCGCCAGAGGAACAAAACGGCGCTTTTAATTGCGCTCAGAAAGGTTGCAGTGTCTTGGCTACCAACTTTGCTGCAAGGGGGAGGGGGGAGAGCCCTGTGAGAACTTTGGCTTGTGGATCAGCTTATAAAAAGCAGTGACGCTTTTCATGAATGGTGAAGAGCTAATGATCGCCAGGGTTCGGCTCCTATAATTTAAGCAGTTTTTGCAGCCCATTAGGACTCCGGGAGCATTGGTTTGGTTGCTGCTTACCCAAAATGGTTGTTCCTAGGATCAGCCAATACACCATGTGCTGAAGAAATGGAATATCATTTAAATATTTTTTTTTTTAGTATATAATATATAATTATTTGATCATTCTCGTTTTCCCTGTGAGTTACATTTGCCCCTGATTTTGATTAATGTGCTGGACTTTACCTCAGCAGAGTAACGCGTAGGTTTTTGGAAGGAGATATGACTGATTCTGAATCCAAATTCGTAGTCGCACCTTTAAGCGATTTCGAGCTCACTGTGATTAAATGCAACCTAATGAATCATGGGTGCCTCTAGGGTTATAAATACCATCCCCCAGTGGTGCTAACTGTTGTGTGTCTTTCTTCCAGTTAAGTTGTCAGAAACAACATTTGTAGCCACCATACAGGAGTTTCTTTTCTAATGTTCATCTTTCTTCTTGTCCCTAATTATTTTCCTATTAAGAGACTGACTTAAAAAAACAAAACCAACAAAAAACAACTCTGAGTTACCAAAATATTTGATAATTTGCTAGTTCTTAATGGATTATGCTGCAAGAGGTGGATTTTTCATTCTTCGAAGGGTCTAATCCATGCTAGAGCAAATCTTACCTATCTTTCTTTAACCTCTCTCACTTTCCCCGTCTCGCAGTTTCCCTTTGTCAGAATGACCTGCTTCTCCAGCTAGAGCTTCCACTTTTCTCAGGCTACAAGCTGGCCACGAGCCAGGAAATAAGAAAGAGGGAGGCTGTGTTAGAAGCTGTGGCTGTGAACCAGGGAAACCCAGAATTATCGTTGGTGCTGGGGGTGAGCAGTGGAAGTCTGGATGGTGAAAATAAAGTGTAGTTGGGAAGAAGAGCCTTCTGGTGCTCAGTGAGACAGATGTGAGAAAGGGGGCTGGTGAAAAAGTGATGCTTTGTGGGATGAGAAGAAAGGGAGATCTTAAAACTGATACTTTACAGGCAGCTCAGGTAACAGTAGTTAGAATTAAGAGTAGCTGATGCTTCCTTCTGCGATAAGTGAAAGCTCTATTTTAGGTATCTGCTTCAGATGGATTTTTTTTAAGCTTTAGTTAAAATAGGTTGGCAGAATTAATTTATGGAAAGTATATTGCTCTCACCCTCTTACTAAGCCTTGCGACCCAGCACTGAGAAGCTTTCATGCTTTTATTCTAGAAGTTGCACCGTAATGTTAATGGATAGGGGACTAGATCAGGGTCCTGCAGAAATGGCAGCCTTGGCCACTTAGTTCCTTTAAAGCAAGAGTTTCGAAGTCCATGGGGCACCTCTTAACTCCTTAACTGTGATATCAAAAGTTCATTTACACAAAAGGCAGGATATGCAAATTAAAATCCTAATTTGCTTCTGGGAAGTTGAACCCACCTCTTCCATTAACCAGGGCAGTATGTTAATAATTAGATAGCTTCTAGAATTGTGAATTGTAGGGCTTAAAAGGAGTTTAAAAAGCTTAAAACCCCACATCCTCACAGCTTTTAATAGCAACTCAGATCCTTCAGGGTTGGGGAGGATCTGTAATTTCTTCTGTGAATTATATTAATTATGGATCCACTCTTAACAGAGCAGGTCAGTTTTTCCGCAGTTGGAGAATGTCTCGTATCTGTGTCCAGTAGTTACAGCCCCTGTTTTAGAGAATCATTGCCCTGATGATGCATTCCCTGTGGTAGCAGGACCAGCTCCATGTGTTCCTATTTCTGTGTTACAGAATACTGCCTCCCAAGCCATACTGAAAGCTTTGTTGTGGATCTATTCAGGAAAGCAAATCAAGAAGCTGATGTGGCTTAAACTGAATAAAGGGGTGATGTGCAGCACTGTGTGCTTTTGAAACACAACTGATGGTGGAGAAGTAAGCAGGGACACCTTGAACCATTATTATCATCAAAGCTAGACTAATGTCAAATCCTGATCTGAGGTGCAGCTGACTCAGGGGTTTACACAAAAGCGCATGAGTCAAGAGGGTGTTGTACCCTCAACAGTTGGAGAAGTGCTGTGCACAACTCTCGGCTGTTTGTGATGGAAACATTTCCATGCCTCCACTTGAAGCTCAGAAAAATACTGAGATTCCTGATGCAAAGGAAGGAGCAATAATTAGCTTGACTCCATCATCTACTGGTAGGGCCATCATCTGGCCTCTGCCCCAAGACTAACTTTATTCAGTGATTGTTTTACATAAAACACACATATCTAAGTGTATGAATCTACCATAGAGAGCACATTAGAACAGGAGGAGGTGCAATAAGTTTGGGTGATGGATGTGTTTCTATTGTAGTCTACTACATCTAAATTGATGCCTTTTTTTCCCCTCCCCACACTCTCTACTGTACAAACTATTTCCTGTAGCATTTGCATCACCTGCTGCTGCTCTCGTTTATCACTAATAGCCCTTCTTTCAGAATCTGGACTTGCCAGGGTGGTTCTCCAATAGGCCCTACTGTCCCTTCAGTAATGATGGCACCTGACCATGAGAGACACCTGTGTGTTTGTGGTAGAAAGAAAGAGGGGTACAGATAGCACAGACATTGTTCATGTAATGAATTAGAATCATAAACAGAGCAATGAATAATATTTCAAATGAAACAACCATGCTTTCCCTTTCCCTTTCCCTTTCCCTTTCCCTTTCCCTTTCCCTTTCCCTTTCCCTTTCCCTTTCCCTTTTCTCTCTTTCTCTTTCTCTTTGGTTTTTCATGGATGACTTAAATATGATTTTGTGTGTTCTAGTGCTGTTATCAGTAAAGAAACAGTTGCTGGCACCAGTTCACCACAGGCAGTGTTGGATCCCCCTCCTGCGACAGTCATGATGGAGTTGCAATTGGAAGAGGATGTCAAACCTCCTCCCTCTTTGGTTATAGATTCCCAGCAAAGTGAGAACTTAGGACAAGAGGAAGATCACCAATTGGTGCATGTTATGGAAAGGTCTCCTTCAACCTCAGTGTCTTCAGTTGACATGAGAGTGATGATGTCTCCTTCTCCTGTTCCAAGAAGAGATGAGCTTTTTAGGCTTGAGGTTGGAGAACGCTTTAGACCAATGTGTGGGTACGACCCACAAATGTTGCAAATGCTGAAAGAAGAGCATCAAATAATACTAGAAAATCAAAGAAGAATTGGGCTTTATGTCCAAGAGAAAAGGGATGGTTTGAAAAGAAAGCAGCAGCTGGAAGAGGAACTGTTGCGAGCAAAAATCAAAGTAGAGAAGCTGAAGGCAATACAACTGCGGTGTGGTCTGCCAGAATACAGCAATATCTAAATATTTTATTACTTCTGTCATTCTTTGAAATACTTAATAATAAATGCTTTTGCCCTAGGAGAATTCTGATGTTAACGAAGAATCATTTCTTATGTCAAAATCTGGTGTTGAGAGACGAAAGCATATTTTCCATTTTGTTGTTTATGTACCTTAATAAAAATGTCTTGTATAGGATTGAATCTGCTGACTCTCCCAAAGTATAATCAAATCCTGTAGCTCTAAGTGTTTAGGATAATAAAAATCCCAATGTTTTGAATACTTTTCACTTATCTCTAGTGGAGTTAAAATGAGCTAATGGAAATTTAGTCCAGCTCTTTAAAATTTTGAACATTTGCATATTTTTTTTTAAAATAAATACCTATCCTCTAATGATCTTTATGAAGGCACAGGTTGTTAAATATATATTAAAAAGGTGGTGTTAGGGGCTATGTTTAAATATCTTTCTCATTCATTTCAAGTTGGAAAGTCTTATGACAGTGGTGAGATTTTGCCGATATATTGGCTTGGAAAAAAATTACCGGATTGTTATATTTTTTTAATGTTCCGTAGACAGGTGAGAATAAATGTACATCTTCGAAAAAGTTAACACTCTTTTTATTGTTTTTCGTGGACGAGTGTTTCCCTAGGACGTTATCAACATAGATACACTGAATGCAACACTTCAAGTTTTTGGAACTGCATGCGTGCGCAAGTCGTGTGTGTATAGTTACTAGGAGCATATATTCAGTTCTAGTGATTACCCTGGTGAGCAACCACAGAAATGTCTAACTTCTCCTTTGCATGCGTAGCTCCTACAGTGCATTTGCAACCACGGCCGTTGCAGGTGCCTTTTGATCCATATGACTATAAGCTACCAAAATGGAATAGTTTCTGTATGTGAGTAATATGTGACTCGAAATCAACAGGAGATTCTTTGTTATTCTGGGTACCTTTTATAAATGCTGTTGTTCTGGTCTTTTGATTAGTTTCAAATAAAAAGCCCAAAATGAAATAGAAATTGATTCTTCTGTCTGTCCCGATAGCAGCCCTTTCCTATGCTGTTCGAATCAACATTCATGAACTAGAAGCAAAATACCAGGAAAGTAAAAGTCCCCGATTATTAATTACCTCATAGTTCTTGGTCTCCTCTCTGTTATGAATGGATCCCCAATTGCCTTAGACCTCTGGCTCCTTACTCCCTCTAACAGTATTTTTTGCTTCCTTTAGCTTCGAGTACAAGAAAAGGAAATGGATTATAGGGGTGAGAGAAATAGAGAAAAAAGGAGCTGTAATTCCTCCCTGTTTTGGACAGTCCCAGCAGCAGGAAGAGCAAAACCAGCAGGAAGGAGGCTATTTCCTCCTGTGGCTGCTTGTTCACTGCTGTCCCCAGCGTTTCCCAAACGTGCTGCGTGCTCCATGCCCACAGAGCCTTCTGTGCACGAGAAGGCTGCCCGAGCAGGCCCCTGCAGTACAGTAGGATTTGCTGCTGCTTGTCAGCTCCTGGCCCAGTCGGGTTACCCCTGACCACAGGGATAAATGTTGGTGAAAACGGAAAGCTGCAAGCGTGTAAGTTTAGTTGAGGGACTAGCTGAGCTTAAGGAACTGCAATTTGTAGGGTAGTGTTGGGAGAGAATTCATCCTGACTATTGGTGTCCGGAGTAATCTGTAACAGGCTACGTGTGGGAAAAGTAGGAGGAGCGAGTCTTCTGTAAACAAACTGAGGAGAAATATAGACAGTGAAAACAGCTGCTGTCAGGCTGGACTATCCCCAAACTTTTCCTGGTGCAGTGGTTTTTAGAGGAGTTTAAGCCCTTTTATCTTCTTTGTTTTTTTTGTGTGTGAGCACTGAAAATGATGTCTAAATAAGTGTCCTCCATTTCTTAACAGTCCTTGGCTTCCTTCAATATATTTCAGTTCAAGGAGATTGATTTGTTATTTTTTTTTTTTGTATAGCTGAAAACACTTCAGTGAGATTCCTGAGATTACTTGCCTCCCTGAGCTTACAAGATTCAAAATCTAGCTTTGAGAATTAAATAAGGGTTTTATTTGATGCTCTTTGCCATCTGAAATGTGGCTTCTGAGAAATGGGAAAGAGAACTAAATTCTTTGCATTTGTTTGTAACTTTGGATTACTCGATTTTATATTGTCTTTTCAGCTGAAAGTCTGGTTTCCAGTGCTAAGGAGCTAATTTCTAAATTCTTTTTCTATCTTGTTATATAATGTCAGTGGGCAAGCTTCTAATAGCCCAGAAAATAATCCCCTAGGGTTTGCTGTCTCGTAGTGGTTTTGAATTACAGCTATTCATTCTTTCTCCATGAACATGTTCTGTAGAGACATCAGAAACTTTTGAGTTCTCCAATCTGCTTGAGGTAGATGAGGAGACCTCCAAGGTTTCTATAGGTAGGGTATTTTGGGGGGCCCTAGAACCAGAGGAATTTCTAATCTTAGCCTGCATTTGTTTCTGAGTTGAAATATGAAGTAGGTAGAGCAAACTCTCCTTTGTTTTCTACATAAGGAGGAGGAAGAATGAAAATTAGTAAAGAAATCATAAAATACACAGGTCTGCTAAGAATTGTTTCACTAGAATCAGCGTTCCCCATTTGGTTGTTCTGGCTTTTTGTTCATTAGTGTTCATTAACTCCGTAATTGCAGGCGGCATCTCTAGTTCCAGGTTTTTGTTTTCTGTTTTGTTTCTTTAGTTTTGGGGCGTTTTTTTGTGAGGGAGGGGAACTCTCTTGGATCCCTGTGTACCTTGGTTATTTCTTTATCTGCAATGTCATGTTTATTCTACTGCAGAAGTGCTTCCTCCTCTGGTGATATTATTTGCTCCTTTAGTGCGTATCATGGTGCTGATTATATGTTATAATATATACTGTGTATCTCTGTGGTGGTTTCTTGCCCAGTTCCACATCTGCTTTACAGTATCAGGTTATCTGCTGGAGTCAGTCGTCTCCTTTCTCAGTGCCCGTTCTTGTTTTTTCTTCCCCAAGTATTTCCTAATGCAGATGATACGTATGCTACAGCTGTGCCTAGTCCTTCTGGACCTTGGAAGTACTATAAATTCTTACTGTTTCAGCAAAGATTATTTTATTAGCATGTGTAAAAGGGATAGTGGGAAGCCCTTCCCTCCTTCATCACTTTCCTTATCCTGTTACTCCTTTCAATACATCTGGCAGGGCCATTCCCTGGCTACATGTTTACAATGTACTGTGTACGAGCAGAGTAATTTTAGGCGAGGACAAATTTCCACTGCATGTCCATGCCCTTCTGTTAAGATAACCAAAATAAAAAGGCACTAGAGGTAATTTAACTCCCAACATTTAATGGATTTATATAAGATTACAGTAAAAAAAAAAAGGTGGTGATAATTATGATAACATCTCATGTAGCTTCATCTGTTGGAGTAATTGTCTGATTTTCATTCTTTGCTTTTATCAACTCTCCCTTTTTTCAACTCTCCCTTTTTTCTCCCACCCTGACCTCCCCTAAGCTGTCAACATCTCTGGAATAATCTTGTTTGCTATGTTGCCTTATATTAGAATTCTTATCAAGTAAAATAGTAGAAAAGAGATGTACTCCAAGACAAGGAGAGATTACTCTTAGGTAATCTTGCTCGTCATAGTCTTGCATTGTCACAGAAGAGATTCTAGCAACCTCCACCTTGTTTGCTTTCATTATTTTTTTCATTTTCTGGTTTGTTTTTTTTTTCCACATACAATGAAAACACATAGACTAGAGCTTGCATATTGTGTTCTGTGGGCAGACTTCATGCCAGTTTGGTTGCCAATAAGCAGAGGCATAAAGTTGCTTAAGATGAAGAGGACGGTTTTCTAAGTGGGAGGCATGGAGAGAGGCCCGTTGCCCACAGACTTGCTGGGTAAGCTGTCGTTCCACAGCTCAGATTTGCTTAACCCACCTGTAATGGGACGCGTGCTGGATTGCTGAGGGGAGCAGTGCACGTGGCCGGCCTTGCCCTCAGTCCGGCTCTCAGTAGAATCACAGAATCACTATGGTTGGAAAAGACCTTCAAGATCATCGAGTCCAGCCGTAAGCCCTCAACACAAGGCAGCTAAACCACATCCCTAAGCGTCTTATCGACCCCTTTCTTGAACACTTCCCTGGGCAGCCTGTTCAGTGCTTTACTGCTCTCTCCATGTGGGAATTCCTCCTGGCATCTCCCATGGCATTCTCACAGGCCGTCCCAGCAAGCGTGGCTGGATGAGAGGACACTGAGGTGGATTGAGGACTGAATGGCAGCGCTGAGTGCTGCAAAGTCTAGCTGGAGGCTTGTGGCCTCTGAGGGTGATTTTATCACTGCCTTTGAGTATCTGAAGGGCAGGTGTGGAGAGGATGGGACAGGCTCTTTCAGCGGTGCCTGGTGATGGGGTGAGTGGCAACGGGCACGAACTGGAACGTGGGCGGCTCTGCCTGAACGTGAGGAAAAACGTCGTCGCTGTGAGGGTGATGGAGCAGAGCAGGCCTGAGAGGCTGTGGAGGCGCCATCCTTGGAGATAACTCCAAATCCATATGGACATTTTTATAGGAATGTTGAATCTCTTGTTGATGAAGCTGCTCATGTTGCCCAAGGACCAGTACTCTGCTTCTTGAGGGCAGGGCGATGATAAATGTAATTTAAAAAAAAAAAAAAAAGGAGTGGAACTAGCACATTTTGCTCCAAAATGCATTATACAAGGATTTAACCTATCAAAACTTTACATACATTTAACCTACAGCATTCAGTTTTTAAACTGATGTTTTAAGCTTTGTTTTTTTTTTTTTTAATGTTTAGATAGTATAACTTCTGAAATTTTGGTAAAATCATAAAAAGGTTAATCATGGAAATAAGCTGTTGTTTTCCTAGTATGTTGATTAATTCCATATTCCACATATGAAAAGAATAAGGAGCCCTTAAGAAAGGATGCTTATTAGCATTTGAAAGCATTTTTCAGTGTATGAGATGTCGCTATTTAAGGTGTGTTCCTAGAGAGTCATGCTTTCATTCTGTTCTCAGATAACCAGCCCTTCAATCATTTGAAAATTTTGTCATCTAAGTCTTAGATTACCAAAAAAAAAAAAAAGTTTCTGTTTATAGCGGTTAAAGCAATACAAGTCTGTTAGCTGGGTCATGTAAGAGATAACCACGTTTCAGTCATGTTGCAAGGTAGGTTTCTTGTTTAATCTCTGTTAAAAACAAAAGCTCTCACTTTGATGTCAGGCAGGTCAACTGTATGGCGATGGTTACTATTAACTGGGATCCAGTTACTCAGGACAAAGTTTCTCCCATAATGCTAATATGATTTCCTTAAATATTACTGAACACTAGATAAACAAATTAGTCTCTGTCAATTCTTGCTTGTAAAATCTGCAGTCGTTCAGTGCCAAAGTGGCTGTCAATGTTATTTATGATGCTCGTCTAAGGAGGGATGAGAGAGTGAAGCTGCTGGAAAGCCCGGCCTGCTGCTGGCGTTGACGTTTCCCGGTGTCCCTGCCTGCCGTCCGCACTGTGGGATTTCGCACCACTTATCCTGGTGCGTTTTTTCCGGGACCAAGATGATGGCAGATCTTACTTACTTTGTGCAGTGAATTTCTGCCGTCCGCACTGTGGGATTTCGCACTGCTTATCCTGGTGCATTTTTTCTGGGACCAAGATGATGGCAGAACTTACTTTGTGTATTGAATTCTGATGATCTCTTGTGCGTCTTGTTTTAGTTTTCCTGTGCTCTTGAAGAAGCGTCTGAAATTTGGCATCAGGATGACCTTTAACCGTTCCTGTAAAAACTCACTCAGGTTTGTGCAGTTAGAGAGAAATTTGATCGTTTTCCTTACTTACCTTTCCCTGATGAGTATGCACTGGTACATGCACATGTGTGCTAGCTTGCACACAAATACTCATCCAAAAGCAGATCTACATGTGGGAGTTTGAGGAGCCCTGAAGCTGCACGCGCTGCAGAAGCAGCAGAAGCTGCACGTGCTGCTGAAGTTTACAAGTGACATCATAGGTGGAAGCGATCCCTTGGGAATGACGCATGGAACTGGAGCGTGTGGATGGAAAGCTGCCACATCTCCATGCGTTTTAGTGTTTCCATATATAAAAGTGATCAGTTCAGGACCAAAAATAGGCAGGACTGACACAAAGTCGTCTCTGTTGAAGGCAGCTGGAATCTGTGGCTCCCTGCCGGGAATGGTCTCCATAATTTGCATTGGAATTTCTATGCAGTTTCAACAGAGTTCAGTTTTCCTACTATGAGGAAGCACCAAAGCCAGTGCATTAAGCATCACTTACACCACAGGGATGCATTTCTCCTCTTCCCTCCTCCCTCGTCTTCTCTGTTACAGTTTTGCTTTCCTGGTAAGAATTACAACTAAAGCTCTAGGTTTTTGTGCTTGAGCCATAAATACTACTTTTCTACTTGGACTCTTGAATGGATTACATTTATGTAAATCAAAGTTATGTAACTTTATTTGGAAAGATTACCCTTTCCCTTTTCAAATATTTCGTCAGCCAATCTGTAAGCAGTTGTTGCTGCATAACACATGAAAATTCTCAAAAATATGACTCATCCGCTGTGTGCCTCTTTCCAGGGTAATGCTATAAATTTTAACAAGTCCTGTTTAAATAATTTAGATGGGATAGGAATACTTTGCATCTCTTACTTTATGAAAATGGATGCAATAATCTTTATTGGTTATTTTTATTTTAAAGGCTCTTTACTATAATTCAGGGTCACCAAAGATGACCAGAACAAACAGAAACAATTCATTAAAATGGATTTCCTTCAAATATGTGCTAAAATAGATGTTAATACTGAGTATGCATAATCTTAATAAATCCCTTTCTGTCTACTTGCTATCTGTTACAGAGATAAAAAAGTCTTTGAGTTTTGGAAACAAAAATTCTGTAGATCACAGAAATATAGTTTTCTTCACATATATATATGTATATATACACACATATATTTATCACTACAAATAATAGTAAATGTTTAGAGAATGCCAAAGTATACATTTTCAAAGTACAACACCAGGATTTAGCTGCGTACCTTCCATTAACATTTGACACGAGATTGCTTGCCTAAATCTGTGCAAGCTGCTTTGAAAATTGCCTGCTTTCGAAATGGCTACAGTTAACCTATGATTGCTTTAACATTCTAAGTATTTGGCTTTACTCGTGTGCTTCTAGTAGTTTGGAATTTTTGGTAATTTATATATATATAGATCTTTTCCACTTGCGCACTGTTTAGACTATATTGCAGTGACATTCAGTATTTACAGAACTCAAATATACATATTGCTTTTTGATGTCATTTTTGCATTCATTTTTGAAGTAAAAGAGCCTTTAGTTGACAATTTAAGCAAAACAACTTTCAGTGTGGATTAAATGCAAGATGGCAACCTTAGCTGGCAACCTGAAGCGCAGTGAACGGGCACGATGGGTGGCATGTGAACAGCTCCACCATTTTCTCGAGCTGATCTGTTTTCCGGCACCGTCTGATGCCGGCAGCATCTCAGAATTCTCAATGACGCTGCTTTTTCCTTTGATAATAGGACTCGCACATCTATTTCTGTGGGCTTGACAGATGCTTTCAGCTTAGTTCATTAAATTTTTACAGTGGAAGCTGGAGTCAGATTTTTAGACAGCCGAGAGCTTTAAGAAGAATGGGTTTCTACCAAGGAGCTGTAATTATGAAATTATTTGCCCTGTGACTTCCTTTCCCCCTTCCTCATCCCCAACTTGGTATCCTAAAGATCTAAAGGCTTAGGTAAAATGTGGTAAGGGGGCTGCGTTCCTGATAGTTTCCAATTAAGTATTTCCAGCACCTCTGTTATGGTGCATGGAAAATTCATATTTGAAAAATTACTAAGGTTACAAACTCAAGTACTCAAACTGTTGCAATATGCAAACCCGAGTTCAGCCTTTCTGTGCATTATGGTATAGTGGGGAATTGCATAATCCTGTGTTATTGTTATTCATCCATAGGTTTCCTTGCTGGTTTCTCTCCTCAGAATGGGCTGTGCCCACCCAATGCGCAGCTATTCAGCATTTTCTTTTCTCCTTGTTCAGTGACAGACTTTTGCCTTGTTTTCAGAACACTGTTCAAACTAACCTGAAGTAATTTCCTAACAGGTTTGTGTCTGGTGCCCATCGTGATAGCATTCGAGTGCTTCACAAATGTAATTACTTTTCACAACATCCTTGTGAGATGAGAGGTTGGTGTAATCTCCACTTCATGGGAGATAGAGTGGGAGCTGAGGCACAACCTTATTTTTGTCATTTCCAAACTATGAGCGCCTAACCACACAGCCTCAATGCCGTTCCCTTAACATAAGGGGTTTGTTGTTTTGTTTGATTTTACTTCCCCCATGGGTGGGGATAGTTATCCACCACAGGGTTGTAAATATTATTTTTCTTGGCGCTTAAAGCAAAGCAACATTTCTAAACAAATTATTCCATGTAACACAATGTTTTCACCTATAACAGGCATAGGCCTGAAACTTCTCACGTTAGCCTGTGGTAGGAGGTTGCTGAATTTGGTGTACACCGTTACTGTCGCGGCCTACAGCGTTTTGCCCGGTGGGTTTTGCATGTCTCAACCAACAGCAAATGAACTGGAAGACTGAACGTTTTCCAGGCTGAAGAGCAGAATGTACCCAAGGGAGACGGGGAAGAAGGGCGGGAGGATCCAAGCGTTAGCTCCCGTTCTGGCTCCCTGCTCTGCCCGTTGCGAAATCCCAGGCCTTCCCCAGCCTCGCGCCTGCCCCGCGCTCGGCATCGATGCCGGCAGCCAGGCTGCTGCCGCCTCACCCCGTGCGTCCCTAAATCACCCCTCGCCCCTCTCCTGTGGAGACCTGCTGCTGAATCGGGTGCTGTAAAATGACTGGGAAATTCTTTTAAAAATTTTATAGGTTTTTTTTTTCTGATGTTTTGCACCTTGGAAGTCCTAAAAATTGAATCGGAGAAGCCAGTTAGGCTAGAAGGATGGGGAGGCCGAGCGGGCCCTGACTGCTCGGGGTGTTTAAGGAGCCCTGAGTGCCCTTGGTGTCTTTGAGCAGTCACTTCCTTTCTGGACTCACCTGTTCACCCCCTTTTCTCTCCTGACTCCCTGTCATCCTTAGGTATTTTTCCCCCTATCACTTTTTATTTTCCCCGTCACTGTCTGATCAGCTCCAGCTCTCATTTCCTTCTCCCAGGCCTTCCCGTGCTTTTCTTTGGCACCTTCCAGCAAACCATCAGTTCTTGACCAACTTCTCAATTTTAAAGGACAGAGATCAGATACCATATTTTTTTCTGGCCCCAGTTCTGCTTGCTCAGAAAATACCCTGCCCCCCCCCCCCTTTTTTTTTTTTTTTTTGCTGCTTGAGATTTATGCTTGCCTCCCAGGTCTCCTCTCCATTCCTCCTCTTCTTCATTGTCGTCCTGCTCTTTTTATTCCCTTGCTGCCTTCCAGCCTTTCTCCAGGTGCTCTGCTGCCCGCTCGCACTTAGGGTCTCCCCCAGGCCCTAGGTTTTCTCTTTTCCAAGGTTGGCCTTTTGATCCCGTTTTGGACTTTCTTCTCAGGCTGCTTCTCCCAAGCAGCCCTCCCTCATAGGTGTCCCTGTCCCCTCTGTCACCTTTTCCTGCTTGGTTCCCATAGGGGAGAAAATATCTCCGAATGAGCAGGACGAGGAGAAATTCCCTACCGGAGCGCTTGGAGCCAGCCCAGCACTGGTCAGAGCAGTGAGAGCTGTGACTACAGAGAAAGTTATTCTCGGCCCCAGTTAGAGCATGTCCAGTGGGTAATCCTCAGGAAATTAAGCTGCAGAGAATGTGCAAACTGCATTTATTTCCAAAAGCTTTTAGCTTTCAGGAATGGAAAACGTTTTACTCCAGCCAAAATACTTGCTACCTTCTCTTTAGATTTCTAGATTCTTCTCCAGGGTATTGAGGTGCTAGAGATTCTACAATGAATAATAGTTTACTGTGATTAAAACTGTGTTTGTCTGTGACTTTTGTTCTCACAAACAGTGACTCCTGTTTTGCCAAAGTTTTTGTGAATGTGGCGTGTGTGTTTGAGTGTTGCGTGTGTACGGAGACACCTGGCATGGAAGACTTCAGCGAGGCGGGTAAAAGTCTGGCAAAGTTATCTGCTACGTGAAGTAAGATATATTAATGGAAATCCGCACAGTAATTCACATTACTTCATCCCAAACTAGCATTTAGATGGAGGAAGGTGACTTAAACATAGATGTTCCAAGTGCTTAACTCGCCTTTTTTCTTTTTTAAAATAGTTCTGGATGTAAAGCTGTGGTTTGTTTTTTTGAAAGAAAAAACGACTTCTTGAAACAGCAGTCCTTAGGTGAGATTGCTAACTTTCATGTTCATCAAGCTCTTTCAACAGCGAGTGCGAAATGGAGAGTATTTTGCTTGCTTTTGTTTGTAAAACACATCAAACCAGGGCCAGAGCGCGGATCTCAGCACGCAGCTTTTGAAGCAGGGCCATTCTCTGCCCGGACTCGGCGTCTCAGCAGGTCAGCCACACAACATAAACACGGGTGACACTGTGGGCCTCCCCAGGTGACACGTGGTGGTTTCGTCTTGGCAGTGGTGTTGGTTTGTGCAAGACGAGTTGCATCGTATGCTTTTTATGGGTAAAAGAGGCACTAAACTCTGGATTGTAATCAAGGAAATCTGAGATGTTATCCCAGCTGTCACTGATTCCTAGGGTTTTAGAGCAAGTCAACTCAATGCTTTCTGGTTCCGCTCCCATAAAAACTCTTGTAGAAGTGCCCTGCAAAGAGCTATTACATATTTTTCCATCTTTACCACACAGTAGTAAACATCTACATGTTATCTTGGAATTACACTTATCATTAGGTTAAAATTACTTTGCAAGTGGACAATGCTATCTCTTTGTCACATATCTTTAAATATTCCGGAAGGATATTCTTGGAAGTGTTTCACATTCAGACATTGCGTGCAGAACAAGATATTTAACTACTGGGTAAACATTTGTTCTCTAAATGTTATGAATGAATTTGATTAAGCAACTTTTTGATTACAGCAAAAGTGAACCTCTATAAAATGGTTCTGCTGCTCAGAAGACAAAAGGGCCCTTGGCTCAGGGGAGCCCGTAGCAGGTATGTGCAAGTGGCTGCAGAGGCTGGGGCAGAGCAGAGCTCTGTGCTCAAGTTTCGGCTGTGATTCATTCGGAGTCTGGATTTTCTTTTATACAAGTCCAGACTTCTGGCTCTGCCCATCTCCTTTTTTTTTTTTAAAAAAAAGCTTTATTATTTTTTTTAACTATTTTTTTAAAATATTAATTCTTTAGTAACACAGAATGCCATTTGAGCCAGTTGGTTTCTTAAACTGTCAAATTCACATTTTGACAATTATTTCTCTTTAGAAGGCTTAAAACAATTCTGAGAAAAATCCCAATCATCCTATACCCCCCTACAATGAGAAACTGCCAGCATCGAGTCATCGAATAACTCCTCAGACCCAGTGCTTTCCTCATTGCTGTGATCCGACAGCTGCCACTGCGAGGGGGGAGTCTCCCCGTTTTGCTCCACGTTTCCTCCCCTTGCGTTGGCTCCGGTGGCTCGTGGGGCACCCCGGCTGCCGAGTCACCGCGGCTGGGGATGGACGGGAGGGTGGCGGGAGGGAAGGGAGGCGTTTGGCCATCCATTAAAGCCCATCTCAGGTGGAGGTGCCTGTGTCCCGCTCGCTGGGGCGAGCTGTGCTCCTCGTGCTGCCGCGCGGTTGCAGCGCCGCAAGCTCCCCCGTGCCTTCCCCGCAAAGCGCCCCTTGGACTGGCATTTTGCAGCCCTTTGTAGGGAGGCTTTGATTTCTTACTGCGTTGGAAGCAACCTAATGCATTTAATCAATACATTTTCTTTACGTCCTGCTCATCAGAAACTGGTTAAACTAGTTTGCCATTGGAACGCTCCCCCCTTTCCCTTTCCTGGAGCCAGTCCCATTTTCTGTAAATCATCACCTTCCTGAAGGCTGCTGAAACATTTCCTCGTATCAAGTAAGCCATGGTTTGTATCTTGAAACTTAAGCCTTTGCTTTCTCAGCTGGGTATGTTTCTATTTGTGCAAGTTTTTCCAAGGCTTTTTACCTCTATTTTCAAGATTTCCAAGCTCCTTATGTTGTGAAAAAAAGACAATGTCATTTGCTACAGTTTCTTCACAGTTAAGGAAACTGCACTTCCATGCTGGGTGTTTTGCTAGCTGGGAGAGAAATGAGTGCACATGATTTCCTGGTCTTTTCCTTAATACAGAAGTTGCCATTCCTTTTTATTTCAGTCTAAACTGAGAGCAATTTGAACTGAAACAGCAGAGCTCAGAATTTACAATTGCAGTTTATCTTCCAGGATTCAGCAGAAGCATCTCTATTTGGATACTTCTACTGGCAGTGAGCAGAAGCGGTTTTATTGACTGACTGTTGCTCTCGGTGTTCCTGTATCAAACTCTGCTACACACAGCAGACCAGTCTCATTTCAACTCATGAAACGTTCCCGATGCCGTATTTACAACACTTGGGTATTTTGCTATTGCACTGGAATGCATCCTCAAAGTTGGTTATAGAAATAGAAATTACAAGAGTTCAGAAGACAAACTGAGGGAAAACAAATGAGTATTGTAGAGTCTGGAGGGTTTCAGTTTTGCTATAGTACAATGGTAATCTTATATTACATATATGTAATATGTGCCTGGTTTTCTTCTCCCTGGGGGTAGATTGCTTTAGATGCTTCTCTGCACAAGCCACTGTTTTAAAATGCTAGTAGTTTCCAGCACTGTTTCTATACAATTGTGTTATTTTTCTCTTATTGTTTTAAAAGTAGTAGGGAAAAAAGAATTTGAAGAATTGTTACTGATCTTAAAATGAATCTCCTGGTAATTCAGATAACACCAAGCAGGATTCCCCGGGTAAAAGAGCAGTGACCGTAAACCAGACCTCAGAGGTCACCAAACTCACGCAGGGGCCCGTGGAGGAGACGAAGACATGGCCATTCATTGACAGGGACCATCCTTCTAGAGAGAAGAAGGTTCTGCAGCGAAATCTCTTTCTTTGCAGTAACAGTTATTTAAAATCCGAAAAGAAGGAAACAAGCAGAAGCTGCCAATTAAAAGACAAGAACTAGTTCCAAAACCAAAGAGAAACTAATCTCTTATTCTGTTGATCTAGTTTATGTTTAGAAACTCAAAACAGAAACAAATTTAGTCTTTTGTATTTTTAGCAGTGTTAGCATTTTCTACTTCTCCTCCTCTCTCCTTCAGCCTCCAAATCTTATTAGCGGTGGTTCCTGAAGATCCAATAGTGCCCTTGTGCCTTTTTGCAAAACTGCAAGGATTTATACCTGCTCTCTGGCTCATTTCCCAGGTTTCATCTAAATACAATTCTCTACATTTCAGAAAGAGAGAGTCTGCTCTCTTTTCTGATCATTGTGTGGTATGTCAGTCTTCAGTAGCTTGGAGATGGGGTCATCTGTGGTGCATGAAACACTCAACAGGTGTAGAGGGCTAATGCCCTGAAAAGAGATCAACCCATGGAAAATCCTATATTTAGGGTCTGTGCTAACGCAGAGTTCTGTGCACACAGTAAAACTTGTAGAGAACTTTGGGAAGAAAATCATTTTCTGTAAATATAGCACTTTGCATGTATTTAGTACTTTTGTTAATAAAATAAAAGCTAGTCTGAACAATACTCTGATTGTAGGCATATAGCTTAAATACAAGTGTTTTGCAGTTTCAAGAAAATGCAGGCTTGAT
>NW_010577122.1:0-18660 GCF_000705375.1 Tinamus guttatus | reverse complement strand
GCCATTTAAATAGAAAAAAAAAAAAAAAAAAAGAGTCTACAGGCTAGCAAAACCAAAATTCAAAATAACCTGTTTAAGTCTTTAAGCCTTCTTTTTCCTATGACAGCCAAATTATCTGACCTAAGTTATGGAGGTGCTGTACAGCTTGCAAACCGTTAATCAAAACCAGAAGGATTTGTGTGATATCAAAATGAAAACCAGGTTGGAGACATGTAATGCCCATGTTGCTGTTGTTTTTAATTAAAAAATAAAACATCTAATTATCCGGAATTAATTGTAACAGGTGTTCCAAACAGGAAATGTGTTTACTATTGATTAATGAATTTTTGCCTTGAACCATGAAAAATGCATACTTATAACGGAATATGACATTCACTATCCGTCATTTTTATTGTACATTCTTTCACACACATTCATCAGAGCAGGCATGGCAGAAGCCACAACAGCTATATCTACAGACACTTTTAAGGAGCTTGCTCTCACTAGGATAACCAGGCTGGTCTTGAAAATGGCTACAGCAACCCTGGAAAACCTTATCTAGAATGCCATGTACAAAGATAACCTTGGCCTTAAAAACATGATAGCATGACGGTTGGCTTGGAAAGAGCAAAAAGCATCCATGCGCCTATGCCACCCCAATGTCTCATAATCTCTATAGATAATATATATTATAATCTGGTCAAGGTCATCTACCTTGACCAGATTATAGCAGCTGGGCCTGAGCCTATGGCAATCTTGTGCCAGTAAGGAAAAGAGTTTGAATAACTGATTTAGGAGAACTGGGAGAAGTAGAATGAATGAATGAATGAATGAATGAATGAATGAATGAATGAATGAATGAATAAATAAATAAATAAATAAAAACAACTTCAGCCTGAGCAACTATCAGCCTGAGACAAAACTTCTGCTTTTATCCAGCCAAACAAAAATGTCTTTCAAGTGATGCAGAACTTTGTAAAGGGAGGTAAAGCTACCCTTTGTGGGAATGGGGCACTGGTAGGATTAAATCTGTGCATATTTCTAAGTGGAACACTGCCAACTATTGAAATTCTCTTCCTCAGGATTATCAGGCTGAAGAATTTCAATCCTTTTCTAGAATGTTATTTTTCCTAAATAAAAAAAAATGCTGAATTCTAGATGAATTTATGAATTAAGTCTTGGCAACCCAAATTTATGAATTTGACCAAAAAAAAAAAAATCTATACCTACCAGTGATGGTAGAGACGTGTCCCATTCACTAAGCCAGAGAAGCTTAAGGTGTTAAGAACCTCCCCAAAGGCTATCATTTCTTTACAGACTCAAGCCTTTACAGTAGCAGCCTGAATTTATGTCCTAGTAAATGAATTATGTTCCACAGAAACCAAAGACACCAGTGAAGCAGTGATCCAGTTCCTTCTCCAATATAAATGGCATATACCCAAGTGGCTTCCTGGAAAACCAAAGGTTTGCTTGATCAATCAGAATCATGACTAATTTCCAAAGTTATTGTAACTAAGTTCAGCCACTGTTTATATATATATTAACCATTTTGTGCTAAAATGGTGCGGTCATATTACTGGGATGTTTAATGTTTCTTTTTCTAAATGGTACAAAACCTCAAATTTTCTAGCAAAAATACTATTTTCAAATGAGAAGAGATATAAAATGAGATCTTATCCCTATTCACGAGAGACGGATGTTATTTTTGGCTATACAGTTTAATGAATACCATATTATGCTCTTTTTAACCTTACACCAGAAATAACATACTTCTAGCATTCATGAACTTAAATTCATTATCAGTAAAAGCTTCTATTAACATCCAGAACTTTTCTCAGTTCCCATTGCAAAAGCTTTAAGCTGTCAGCTACAGTCCCTATTATGGAAGGATTTTTTTTTCCCCCATCAAAAGATATTCATGTAGAAGATATAATCCTCAGCACTCAGCTAGCTGAGATTGAAAACAGCCTGCAATATTTTCCTGCTGCTCTTCTTTATGGTATTTGATTTACAGATTTGATGTCTAGCTGTATTTTTGTACGTGTATCGTTTTCTGTCCTTCTAGAAATCCTAAAATAGTGCACTTTTTAAAAAGTGCTATTGTACTTCTGTTTGTTTTCACTGATTTGAAGAAATGCCTGCCAGTAAGTATCAGCTGAAACTAATTACCATCAGTACAAAATCTCCAAGCTGAACTGGGATGCTGACAAAAGTTCAACCAGAAAATGAATAAAATGTTTCTTGGGAAGCAGTGATCAGCTTCCCCAATCAGTGACTACAATGAAAAATAAAACCCCATGTACAAACTGTTATTATTAGCATTTCACTTCTGTATGGATAACCTTCTTGATAGAGTAAAGGCTCATTTAGGTTGCTTGATTTAAGCCAACTACAAAACTGGATCTAATATAACGGCTTGAAACAAATAAAGCCACTCTAAAAAAGATGTTTCAAATCTAAAGTCTTGTGCATCTGTCTCAGCTTCATATGTACGGCTACAGGAGGATAACTCCCAACATGACAAGCGCAAAATTATTCTGAGGAATGTCTAGGTGATGTCTCCTTTCTGTCCAGGTACTGAAGTAGGAGTGTACAAGGCTCAGGAGAAGGTAAGAAAGATACCTTCACTAAAGAAATAGTGAGGTCATGAAAGACACAACAAGGAATGAGAACACAAAATAAAACAAAAACAAGTCTTGTGAGCAAACCTTGCTTCATGTTGCACAACTGGACTGAAGGAAAACAGAGCAGCACTTCCATGGCAGCAGCAGATGACAAATTTCTGGCACTCAGATTTGCCTCATGATTGGCCTGGCTACAGCACTCGTCAGCAAGTCACCAAGCAACGTGGATGTAATCAGACCAGACTGCGTACCATTACTCTTCCCACAGAAGCTGATACCATCTCTATTGGGACAACAGAAAGTCACCCAACAACATCCCCCTTCCCACGGCAAAGAGTTGCATGGAGTGCACCTGGTGACGAGAGCCAGCTTCCAACCTGCCCATCCATGGAGACCCACTACAGTCCCACCTGATAAATTCTGGGAGCAGAGAGGACAGCCTCAATTTACACATGTGCAGGACATGCCACATTTCTCTTGGGTATCTTAATGTCTTCTTTATTTTTTTCATAATAAAATAATGGTCATAGTAGATCTTGCCAAAAGTTTTCCAAGCTGTGTGTCTTGTATCTGATGGTAGCCTGGCAATCTAGCAAAATAGAGGAAAGCGGTAATACCAGCAATTATTTGCACTTGCCATACTGCCAGTGCAAAAGAGGAGTCAGGTGTGAAGTCTTATTTACCCTCAGGGAGTCCACATATTTAGCATAATTGACTAGCAAAAGAACATACCCCCAAAGCCTAAGTAAAACCGTGCAAGAGAATGTAATGTATCACTGGCAGTAACAAAAGGAGTTCACCCGTTAAAGCTGCAGTAAAGTGACTTTAATGTTGCTGAACAGAATACAATTTATGGTGTTTAGACTACACCAGTGCTGGCATTGATAGATCCTCTGAGCAGGCCAAAAAAAAACCACTCAAAACTTTGGGGTAAATTTAAATATGTCTGCACATGCAGATGAATGATTCTGAGTGTTTTATTATAATTCTTTCCTTTCCTTTTTATTTTTAGTATTTCAAACATAGTATGATTCACCCTCCTGACTATTGACCTGGAAATTTAAATAATAAAATACCTCAAAATGCTTTGAAGTTATAGATGTCAATGAAAAGTGTTCATAAAACGCCTTTGACTTTTTATTACTATATGTACTCTTTTATCTCTAAAATAATCAAATTGCCTTTTTCAAATGTCTTGAGACTTCCTTTTGTTTCTGGCACTCACAGAAATCACAGAGTCACAGAATGGTTGAGGTTGGAAGGGACCTCTAGAGGTCATCTAGTCCAACCCCCCTGCACACGCAGGGTCACCTAGAGCACGTGGCACAGGGCAGCATCCAGGCGGGGTTTGAAGATCTCCAAAGAAGGAGACTCCACAACCTCTCTGGGCAGCCTGTTCCAGGGCTCTGTCACCCTCACGGGAAAGAAGTTCTTCCTCATATGGAGGTGGAACTTCCTGTGTTTCAACTTACACCTGTTTCCCCTCATCCTGTCACCGGCCACCATGGAGAAGAGTCCGCTCAGATGTGGACAGTCAGTTTTTATCCCCCCAAAAAACTTTTACAGTTCCATTAAAATTAGAGAAGAATGTTAGAAACATTGGGTTAGGGTATTCTGATTCAGGAAGGTTTTAATCTTGTAAAAGTGAAAAATAACACATTTCTGTCGGATAATGCTGCCAAGAAAGGGCAAGATCCTGAACAGACAAGAGCAGTATTGTTCTTTCACAGTGCTGATTTGCATCATCTGAGTATTTGTCACCCAATTTTTTCCTATTAAACATTTTCCTTTTATCCAAGTGTTCCGAATGCTTGAGGAAAAGATGCAAGGTGCGGGAGCCAAAACATTGTCTGGAAAACTAGCAGTTCCTTAAGCTATTTCATCACATTGTCTCCACTTGTGAAGAATTTTATCCCAAGTCTCCCCAGTTGACTGAACTGATCCAGTATCAGTGTTTTGTTAAGTATTTTCAATGCCGAAATCCAGTTGCTAGGTCTGCATCTTTTATTCAGGGGGATGTATTATGTAGGTAGTCTAGCAGAGTTTCACCTACCCAGATTTTAAACCAGGAGTAGTTCCAGGGCCTCCACTAATGCCACTCCTTGAACTGAAGTTAGCCAAATGGCCAAGGGTTTTGCTGATGCAACACAGCTGGGACCATGCAGATCTTCCTATAACAGAAGCAGGGAGAGGACAGAAGTATAGAGAATGCCAAATGAGAAGGGGAAGGCCATTTCCAAGTAAGATTTAGAAACTGCAGGGATTGTGGACTGTGTAACCTCTTCATCTGCACCTTTGGAGAAATATTTTTAAGCCCATTTTTCAAGTCCTTGCTGGATGGACAGTTATTCTAGCTGGAAATACTTTCCACAACAGCAGTTTCATATGCTGGCTTGGCAGCTTCCTTCCTTGTTCCACTTATCTAACAAAGCCTCACTACTCGACTTACATTTTCATTGCTGCTCTGTCCATAACTACTTCTCTCATCTTCCTGGATTAACGTGAACAATGATGCTACCCCGTCCTGTAATATCGTTTTGATATGTACCCATGCTCCCATCAATCATCTCTGCATTGCATACTCTCACTCCTTTCCACATAGATCTTGGTTTCCAAAACATCTGTCACTCTAGCTATTCTCCTTTGATCTGTCTCCAGCTTGTCTGGGTCTTTTTTAAAATGTGTTGCCCAGAACTGAACACAGTACTGCAAATGATGTGTTGACTACAGCAAGCTAAGAACACCTACTTCACATATAATAGCCTTGGTAGTACAACGAAATACAATAGTATCTATTTTACTCATTAGTGCTAAATTGTTTAATGACTTGTACTTAAATCACCATCTACTATAATCCCCAGATACTTCTCTATGGCTTATATATATACACATCCTAAAACATTTCCCACATTCTATATTTATTCTTACTTATGTGAAAGCATTTGAAACCTTGCTCGATTGACTTCAGTCTGTTTCTACAGTTATCCCCCATACAGTATTTATAAACCCTCTTCTCCAAAATATTTACAGCTCCTCTCAGACTACTGGTCTTTAATGAAAAGTAAATAATGAAAGCTCTAAGCAGCACTGAATCCCCCTCAAGTACAGGCCCTTCATACATCAGCATGACTTGACAATGAACAAAAAACAAGTAGCTAGAAGAGACTGGAGTCTAACTACAGCAGCTTCTCCACCACATTTCTGGACTTTTTGGAGAAAAGTTCCACATTAAAAAAAAATAGCATGGGTAATGTGTTTCTTTCTTTCATTATGATAACTACCAAACAGATAGTTTAGCTTGTCATGAATCATTCCTAACAAACCCACACTACCTTCTCTTCATTATCTTATTTACCTCTGTGAAGATTTCCCTCTGGTCTTCACATCTGCAGTACTTAAGGCCATTTGTGGGTGAGAAATACCACCCATGAGCTTTCTTTCTTGTTTTGAAGCCAACAAGAAGCAGGTTAATTACTCCAATGCAGCTTGTCATCTCTTGAATTACTTGAGCTGCCTCCGTATCTCTGCACTGTACTCCAACCTGGAACACACGCAGAGATGCTCTTTTTATCCTTAAGTGCAGACCCCGAACACTAAACAAAGCAGATTTCTTGTAATCACTGATGGTAACTGTACATCCTATAGCAGTATGAGCTCCCTGCCTTACACACCAAATATCCTATATGAGAAAAATAAGACCTCAATTAAACACACCTCCAGCTTTCTCTCCTCCTATTATGATCACCACCAAGTTAAAAGTCTCCAGAAAATAAGAAACTTTAGGAAAGGATTTGAATAGCATTTCATTCTGTATCTGCCAACAGAGGGGTCCAGAAAAAGGCAGCCTTCTGAGAACAGCAGTTTCTGAAGCACTTGTGTTCATCAATTTTCATGTATTTCTGGCAGAGAAGGCTAACTATGAAACTGTACTTAAGAAATGGGAAAAGATCTGCATGCCATATAAAAATGAAACATATGAGAGAAGTGTTTTAAACAGAGTGTAGAAAGAAGACCAATCTATAGAAAATTTTGAGGTTGATCTAAATCTGAAGAACAAAATTTTTTATTCGGAAAAATGAGGAGGAAAAGGTAGAACAGACTGAGTCCATAACACAAAACAGATTATCACCAGAATCAAAGTCAAAAACTCTAGAAGAGAGATTATTGAAACCTTTGACAAACAACCCTTAACAAAGCAATTCTGATTTGCCACATGAAGGAAACCACCCACTCTGGAATGAGATTTATAGAAAGTGGCCATAGCTATTCTACAAAAGACCTGATGGAGAATCAAAGCCACTGCAGCTAAACAGAGGATCATGCACATCAAATCAGATGGATAATCTTGGTCTTCTCTACAACAGAAAACAAAGTCTTTAATAGCAACACAGCCTTGCAAAAGCTTATGAGGTTCCATCACACCTCTTTAAAAATCTTTGAAAAGTCTTTGGGATTGAAGAACTGAAACTATGCCAGGAGAAAATAGAGCTTGAAAAAGGGAAGGATTCCTACCATAGCTGTTGTTCTCTTGATTTCCATTAAAGTTCCAACGTAATTGTCCTTAAAAGTGCTTTTGAGTGGTAGGAAGAGGGATATCTGCCATTACAACTTCCATCAGCAACAGTAGAATCGTAACTCTACCTGGGACATGAATTTTGTTTTCCTGCTACTATCCCTCCTCTGCCTACTTCTCTCTTGCGTACATGTCTCCTTCCCTTCATTTCCTTTCTTATCTCCTATTTCAGCAATTTGCCTCAGAAAAGTCTGGTTTCCCTAGCCTGGCTAGGTCGTCTTACATAGAGTTGGGGTGAGCCAATACCCAGAGAGGCAGTTAAAAAGAGGTTGATGTTAGTCAAACTTTGCTAAGTTTTGTTGTAGACTTTGGACATCTACACTCCCCAGTAATGAAGTACAGGACCAGTGTTGATCCATATTAGTGTTATTTAGAGCGTGCTAAAACCAGAAAGAGGGAAAACAACAAGAACAACAAAAACACTTTTACCTTTTGAAAATACCAAGAGAGAAGCAAACATGGGGGTTTACTGTCTGGCTCATGCATAATTTCTATGGTTAGGGCTCAGATCTGCTACACCTTTCCTATGAATAGTTGGACTTATTTTTTGGAAGGCTGTTGTGGTTTTATGTTACTATTTAGTTCTTAGTCTGTATTCTTTCATGGTGATTTTACTTCCCTGTAACTAAGGGAGTGGTAGAGTGTAGAATCCTTATCTGCTTTTTATTATGAAATTATATTTCAAAGCATTCATCATTTTTAACTATTGGAATAACGGAAATTTTCATTTTTACTACCCTGCCATCTTCTTTTGCCAATATCATTACAAAAATATAATCAAAAAGTTTGCTTTCTACATATTCCAAGAACATCTGGAATTAGGCCTCAGACTCAGAAATACAGCACATTTAAAGTTCTAGCTTCCAATGTTCTGCAATATAAGCAACTTTGTATGTATAACATATATATATACTTTATATATATATACATACATTTTGTTACGTATATTGACTCAATTTTTAAACTGTAGAATTTCTGAAGACAAAGACTGAAAATTAACATACAAAACATTTGTATATCTATGTGTTGCTTTATTATGCATACATTTTATGGAAATAAAGCATGAATGTTGTAGTCAAGGTATCTCTTGAGTTTTCCTACAAAATGCTCCACATCTTTTGTCATGACTCAGTAGTCCAGAGGTTGTTATTGACAGTTTTATGTTTGTTTCCAGAGGCTATAAAGGATACAGATCCTAACTGAAATGTCACTGAAGTTAATGAGATTCTTTCCTTTTCTACAATATTTTTGGAGTAGCATCATTCTTGAGGCCTGTATGTTCAGATTTCATCTTAACACAATAGGCTGACATCAACTCTGTTGCAAATGAGTACTATTTTCATGATTTTATGTTGGCAACTATGATTTAAAGCATTCCTTAAGATCACACATCTACCTATTGAAGCAGATTTTAGATAGCTATGCAGCTTTAAGAAATAAAACTAAATGACATTTAATTAATAGATTTATTGAACTGGTTCAGATTTCACACAAATTATGACTTGTACCATAAGCTCTAAATTGTCAGAAGTTTTTGGTTTTGAATAGAAATCATTCCAAAGATGTTTTACACATGAAAAAGTTAGAGCATATGTAAATAAAAAATCCTCCAGATCTTACATAAAGAAGAACTGGTCTAATATGGGAGATGGAAGAGTTGAAGATGTAAGATACTGCACAGAACATGAGAGAATTAAGTATCTACATCGTGTAACTTAAAAAGATAGTTACCTGATTAATGAATAATAAAAAAAAACCTTTAGTGAAAATGACAGGAATTTCTGTAAGATGTCCCAAAGCGTTTAAGAACAAATTCATTCTTCTATTCTCTTTTTTCATCATTTGTCTGACAACTGTCAGAATCATTACCAGGACAGAGACAAAAAGACCGACAAGAAGGATACATATATTCATTTGGGAAAATGGCAGCATCATTTCAAGTTCAGTCACGAGTTCTTATGTAGTTGCCTTGCTGGTGTGCTGACAGAGAGGGCAGCAGAAGCAATCTACACTTCTTGATCGACTTTGTATGATATGGTTATACCATACCATTATTTCAGGGCTTCTCCTGGCTGCCTGCAGTGGTCAGGAAATAATTATTTCCCCTTCAACATAAAATTTGACATCTACATTCTTTTCATTCTTCTGAATATCTGAGATTGTTCACACCAGAAAAGTAATATAGATGCAGGTGTTTGATATGCTAGTGATATTAGGCTCTTACTTACCAAATCTAAATTTGCTATAGGGTGTATGCTTTGTTGTCTCTTATAGCTTGAGGTACATGAAGTGCAAGTCCTTGTGGACTAACTACCTCCAATGTGGTTCCCCTGGAGATGAAGAAGGGACTTTGTGACCCAGCTGGTCTCTTCTGTCCATGCTGAGATACTGCGTTCCTGCACCTGAGGATAGCAATGAGTTGTGTTGCATGCTGACTTCATCATGGCCAGACGATAGCTTCTAGATAAAGAAAATCTCTGATATCCCAGTTCTACCAATATAGGTAGGGCAGTGCTGAAATGACACCCCCAAGGATATATTCCTTAGGAGATATTGCTTCCCACATAGTGAGCTTGCCGAGGAAGAGCATATGATGTCAGGGCAGTTCATCATCTGAAGTACAAAATGCTCATCCCAGCAGTGTTTCAAAACATCTAATTAAATGCTGCTTTACATTAAGCTAAACTTGTGACTCCATTTAGTCATTTTATATTGTCTTGCCCTAAAAAACACACAGTGCAAATTGACAGCATTGACAGCACTGCTCAGTTTGGAAGTAACAATGATAATGACAGCAATTATATTTGACAAGCTAGGTATCTCCGTCAGGAGCGCTCTGTGTTCCCTCTTGAAATAGCAGTGAAGATCCTGTCTACCAAGCCAGAATGCTCTTGGAAACCTCTTCCTCTTCCATCCCTGAGATCCCTGAAAGGCCCATGGGATCCCCAGCCAGGATGTGCCAGCTGAACTGCCCGGGGGGCAGATGCTGCATCAGTCATGATGGGCTCAGGCAGGATGGACCTGTGTCAGCAGCACCAGGGAAAGCCAGGCAAGTAGGGCACGAGAGAGGTCCCTCCTGAGATGTCCATCCTCAGGACATCCCCTGGGTGCAGGCTGTGCACAAGGGCTGTCCCAGATGGTGGCCCCGCCATTGTGTCACACCACAGCAAGGGCCCTCCCCACAGTTGCGTGGCAGGGCCATTGGCCCATCATGTCTGCGCATCACCTCCCACTTAACAGGATAATTTTTAATACCTTCAAGAGCCACATCGGTACTCGCCTTCTTAACTGGGAATGGGACCAAGTCATCAACCTTCACACATACACAACAAAATCGGGCTCTTGTCCTCCCAGTAACAGGATGTAAATGCTATTTCTTCACACCCACAACCTCAGAAAGCATCCTGGGACCTCACAGTCTCTTCCCTTTAGTGATCTTGGGGCTGCACTTACAGAAAAACAACATTAAAAGCCCCCATGGTACGCAGAATACAACGTGTCAGGTACTGATATGAGGAGCGATTTGACTGACTCTCATTTGTACAATTGTCTTTGCGTGTAGGTGGATGCGCAGAAAGTCATGCAGCACTGTAAAATCTTTGCTCTTCTTCCCCACCGCTATTAAAGTTACCTTCTGTCAGCCCTGGCTCACAGTACTCAGGTGAGTATCTCATCAATTTCATTTTCCAAATATAAAGCAGCAGATGATAATCACAATGTGAAGCTCATTAGCAAAGTTAAAATAGGAACTAATTGGAGCAGTGTTTAATGCTCCTCTCTACAACACAATTCTTAGTCAATTCAAAATTAAGGGCAAATGAAGAAAATATTTCCAGCAGGGGAACAGAGGTTAGCTGCATGCAATATGTGCTTTTCCAAAGCAGCACCTCGGAACTCAGTGCATGAAGCTTACCCAGATTTATCTCCTCGTGTCCCTTCACAAAGAGTTGTCGTGGGACTGTATAAAACTATTTAGAAATGCCTACGGGTGGTGGGATTTTCCATTTGCTGTGGCATCTAATTGGAGCTGGCATCCTTGAGGTCAAATTCTTATAGGTAGCTCCAATAAAAGAGTTAACCCCTGTAGATTAGGCACCGAATACCTGACTTCCAAGCATCTGGCTCCTTCTGTTAAATTCAACACTCAACATTAGGTGTGAAGACTATACCTGACTTCCAAGCATCTGGCTCCTTCTGTGAAATTCAAAACTCAACATTAGGTGTTAAGACTCCCCTCCGAGGGCATGCAAAGTTAGCTCCCTCCGAAGGGCCGTCCAAGCCACGTGTAGAGTGGGAGCCACTTGGAGCTGGAAACGCTAATTGCAGGAGTGTGTCTGAATTCTTGTCCACTCTCCAGAACGGAGGCATCCGTGTCAGAGCTCCAAATAGCTCCTGACTCTTCTCCTGCGGGCAGGCAGCCCTCTCAGGGGCTCTGTTTTCTTTCTAAAATCCAGCTAGGATGCTCAAGTGGTGTTGGCATTCACATATACGTTATACTTGCCTGCCAGCGGCACTGCCCGGAAAGAGATACACAGGCACGAGGACCTCCTCAGCCTCACCATGGAAGGTCTCTCACCTCCCAGAAGAGCTGCATACCTGCAAACATCTTGGATGATGCAAAATTCGTCCCCTTAGCTTCCTGCAAAATTCCTAAGCTTAAGGATGATTCAAATAGGAGGGTCAAGTACTTTGGGGTACAACAAGTATGTGAGGAGTTTTAGCACTTCACAAGACCTGACTTCCTAGGGCCACCCATCCCCTGCTATCATCATAGATCACTATGAGCGTTCATTTGCCTCTTGCAAACATCGAGAATACCAGTCTTAAATGATCTTTCCCACCTGAAAGTCGTTTCACCCACTAGAATCCAAATGCACTATCTCTGGATTTTGTCCTTTTGTATAGGATAATAAAAAGATAGTATTTTATTGGTGACTTGGGACAAACTCAGCACACACTAATTCACCTTTTCAGTTGTCTCTTGCCAATTTTACTGTTTTTAGAGTAACATCAAACACAGCTGTGCAGATTGCCATTTTTTTTTCACAGGAATATATTTTATGATGTAAAACAGGGCTAAATTTACCTGTCATAATCTCTAAGTTACAAAGAAACACACATTTAGCATCAATATTTGATGTGGCATACATATTACTTCCTACGAAAAATATTTCTTTTATCAATTAATTTAATTTTGGCCAATACTGTCCCAGAGAATGAATAATAAATGAATAGAATTCATATTCTATATTCATTCTAGAATGAATAATAAAAGCAGATGGTGATCTTTTGGAAAAATTTGGATTTCATGGCTATCAGAATTGCAGTTCACTGAATCATAGAATCATAGAATGCTTAAGGCTGGAAGGGACCTCTAGAGGTCATCTAGTCCAACCCCCCTGCATACGCAGGGACACCTAGAGCACGTGGCACAGGACTGCATCCAAGCGGGTTTTGGAGATCTCCAGACAAGGAGACTCCACAACCTCTCTGGGCAGCATGTTCCAGTGCTCTGGCACCCTCACTGTTAAGAAATTTTTCCTTAAGTTCATGTGGAACTTCTGGTGCTTCAGTTTCTGGCTGTTTCCTCTAGTTCTGTCGGTGGCCACCACTGAAAAGAGGCCAGCACCATCCTCCTCACTGCCTCCCTTGAGGTACTTATAGACACTGATTAGATCCCCTCTCAGCCTTCTCTTCTTCAGGCTGAACAGGCCCAGCTCCCTCAGTCTCTCCTCATAGGGCAACTATGAACTACATAGGGCAACTAGAACTACAAGCTTCTCTCCACCAACAACAGAATGCTATCATTGCAAAACTAGGCTATGGTTTTATGTAATGAAGTCATAGCTATCTTGTTGTCCTCTTTAATATCTTTATCAATGACCTGGATGAGGGGATTGAGCATACCCTCAGCAAGTTTGTAGACAACACCAAGCTGGGAGGAAGAGTTGATCTGCTTGAGGGTAAGAAGGCTCTGCAAAGGGACCTGGACAGGCTGGATGGATGAGCTGAGACCAACCGCATATCAGCAAACTTGCTGAGGGAGCACTCTGTGCCTTCATCCAGGTCATTGATGAATAAATTGAACAGGACTGGACCAGGGACTGACCCCTGGGGGACACTGCTAGCTACAGGCCTCCAACTAGACTCGGCACTGCTGATCACTACCCTCTGGGCTCTGCCATCCAGCCAATTCCTAATCCACCTCACTGTCCTCTCATCTATCCCACACTTCCAGAGATTGCCCAGGAGGATGTTGTGAGGGACGGTGTCAAAAGTCTTGGTGAAGTTGAGATAGACGACATCCACCGCTCTCCCCTCATCTATCCAGCTGGTCATTCCATCATAGAAGGCTATCAGGTTAGTCAAGCATGATTTCCCCTTGGTGAATCCATGCTGAGTAATGCGAAAATACTGCTCTGAAATGCAATGCTAACATGTATCTCTGGTGACATCATGTTTCTGGTTTTTCCCAGCACCTGCACCCAAATTCCCTATCATAAAATCAGTTAAAGTTGCTATAATATAACATCTAATTATATTTAGGCTCAGAAGGAAAATATTGAGATTCAGATTACATGGCAGAAAATAAAAACTCCAATTAGGCCTGATTCATACAAAATAAAAGTTATCTTTTAAAGCTCTAAGGCATTGAACTGCATTACCAAGAGACCTTTTTTGCATCTGAAAATACAACTATAAATATGTAAGCTTTGCCTCACTGGAAAAAAATTCTGGGAAATGAATTACAATTTACACCCTGTAGCATTGTTATAAACAAGTAAATCAAGAAGCTTCACAGAAAATTCAAACACAAAATTCCAAAATAAGTTGTGCTGAAGTGGAATTTAGTAAAATATGTTCCTTGACGTGTATCAGGAGACTGTAGGGCACACAAACCCCACCTTATTTATGTCTGCTGACATACAAGGACTCATACATTATTATGTCTGCTGACATACAAGGACTCTTACTTCCCAGAGAGAGGATCTGCAAGCTATGGCTATTAAAAATAAATAAGTAAATAAAAGCCAGCATCGATGTCCAATCTGAAAGCTATATTTGATCTATAATACCAAATTCTATATAAAAAATGCTGGTAAATTCCTGATAACTTGTGTTCACTAGAAATACAGCTGTGCCATGGCCCCAAGAAGCTGTTAGGCAGACCTGCCATCTAGAAAAGCTCCTTGCCGCTGACATCTCGCACTACACTTAGGGAAAAGAGATAACTGTCTTTTATTTTTCCACAAAATGGCATAAATATGAAAGTATTTCTTTGCCAAATGATCCTAAAAGAGTTGGGCAAATGAAATGGTAAACAAACTTTGCCAAGGACCCCAACATCTATTCTACGGTAAAGAAGTCACTTTTTGATATTATTTAGTCATTATTCCAATATGAGAATTTTTCCAAGTACTCCTTTTCAAACCAACCTCCTGCTAAAGTCATATCAGTTTAACACTTTCTAGTACTCATCTCTGTTAGGTTTTCCTTTTTGGAGGCCTTCTCCAACTTAAATGGCATGAAAGAAGAAAGCCAAGATATGCACAGAATGTTTTTATCTGAAAAAAGTGGAAACAGGTAGATAACTTTTATCTTGCTTGCAGACACCAAGACAAATTTTTTGTGCAAGTAAACAAATATAACTTCATGGGGGTCAGTGTAGGCTTGCCAGTAGAAAACACACTGAGATATTATTCTTTGCCTCACGGCAGTGTCAACTTGATATCCTTGGATATAGTTTGAATGCCTCAAAATTAAAAGTATAAATAATAATAAAAGATGAAGGAATTGAATTAATAAGTGTCTGAGAGAAAATCAGAACCCTGAAACTGTCTTCTCTGTTACCTTGAGACTATCTATTTAATGAATATTGTGTTTATCCTTAGAAGATGCAGACAAGGTAATAAGTGATATTCTGTGCACAGATGACTTATCAAAGCTACAATATTTCTCTTGCACTGGATGAAGCTAAATGACTGATTTGCCAAAAGTAGGGATGAATTTCTCAGTATAGCATAGCTAATTTATCCCTAGTAATGTAGCTGAGTGTTAATTCAGTTAAGTGAGGACTTCTTGTGTCAAAGTAAAATCTGTCACTTCCAGAAAATGCATGCACTCATTTGACTCAAACTTAAATATCATTTATCAAACATTCATGCATGTTGTCAAGGTTATTACAGAGCAAACAGGTAAATATAAATACACTTGTAATATAAAGCAAAAATCTGTTGGGTTGTTTTTATATAATACCATTAGCATACAGAAACAAAGGGAAGAATTCATGCCAAGATTCTATATACAAAACATATGAGCACCAGCAGCTTTCAAATATTTAGGAGCTAAGTTCAACAAGCTCAGAACCTCGATAAGAAATGTTTATCCAAGACTTAAAGATATGCATTATTTAATAAGTCACTGGAAATCATTGTGGGAAATGATATTTCAGGTTACATGATTAGTAAACTCATGCATGATTTACAGGAGCTTCCATGAAAAGAAAAGCTGTTCTGTTAGGTCCATGCAAAATGTGCAATCAGCCAGTCTGAATGGATTTGTAAGAGCAGTGCTTAACCTGAAATATATTTTATATTACTGTACAGTACTGGTTTACCCAGGGCCTATCACTCTGAACATTTCTTGTCATCTAAAGTAACTGTTATTATAAATTGTTGCCATTATTGCACTTTTAATAACTCTACTTAAAAGAGAGCAAGATACTGTGGGAAAATTCGAGCCAATTTGTAATGAACTAATACTATTTTTTTCATCCACCATAAATACTATCTGAGCAGCGATCATTACAGTCCCTTTCATCTATTTGTTTAAGATGCAGAAATAGATGCCTGATGGTCTAGCTCACTAAGTCTCTCAATAACCTCCATTCTGGCACAGGGAAGCTTGTGCGAACAAATACTTGCGCCTTCAGGTTTTGAACACTTCCCCCCAAACACATGGTTGATGGAGTCAAATTTCCAGTGTATACAAGAAGAGCTGGACTGTGCAAGTTTGAGAAATATGACCTGTTTTCTAGTTCTATCACAGTAGACTGCTGTTATTTTTTCTATTAGCATGTGAGATTAATGCCCCTTTGATAATTTTTAGAAGCATAGTCATTAAACTTTACACCTCCCTCAGTCTTTCCCTTGCAAAACAATTGTCAGATTCAGGAATTAAGCACTGAACCTTTCTCACTCTCCTTCCAATTCAGTTTACACAGGATTATTTTTATTAACATTTTTCACAGGACAAATTCTTCTCCACTGAATAAAGATTTATATTGTGGTTTCCTAGAATAATCTTCAAGAAGGAAAAGGTATTTCCTCCCTCACAAATCCCCTCACTCCATGCACACACACCAGCATGCTCTGAATAGGAAGAAGAAAAATTAGTGAGGATATGATTACTTTACTAGAGAAAAACTACTCTCCTCCCACTCCAACAAGATATTATAGGTCAAGTAAAGTAAGGTCAAGTGAGTTCTTCTCATGTCCAGGATCCTTGATTTATTCTGTCAGCTGTTCACTGTCATGCAGCGCAATGGGGCGAGTGTCAATACTGAGACAGTGCAAAGCGACTGGACATGTTGGTTTAAACAAGGGTGGCTCATGTTCACTTGAAATGCACACTGAGTCCTGCTGGGTGATTATAGATGCCATGGGGAGTGTGGGATGAACAGTATATTAGCACACATAATTTATGTACTGAGCTTTCTTTGCCTTTAAGAATCCAGGCCCTGTGATGGGGAAGTCCCTTGGGTTCCCCTTTGCCCTGTTAGTCAAGGAGACACAAAGGAAAGGAATGCAAGGGACAACCTGGTGCCATAAAACCCTCTGCCTCTCCTTCTAACCAGATCCCTGCTTTTGCCCTTGCTTCTCTGAGCATTCCATAAAAATACATTTGCTTTTGTAAGTTTGACTTTGTTTCATAAAATAGCCCCCCAAAAAATCAAAAAAGTTTGCCAGCATAGGTTCATTGCTGCAAAGAGTGTAGATTTGATAGGCACCTCCCATACAGGCAAAATGCTGATACTTGCATGAGAGAGAACTTCTACTACACAATATTATTTCCTGAGCGCTGAATTAGAGTCCTCAGCAGAAGACTTGCTCTCACAGATCTTTTAGAAGTAGCTTATGTTCCCCAGTGCTCTGGGTAGCACAGGATGAAGAGAGCTGTTCTAGACCTAAGTGCTATTTTACAATTTTACAAGACAAATTCTAAACATTGTATTAGTAATACAGCATAGTACTTACCTCACTTTATTAGTAGTTCGTTGTTTGCATATTGTGTCTTCAAACAGGATGAAGCAACTTCAACAAGAGTGATGCAAATTCCCCTCATTCAGTAATGGGCTCCATGCTCTGGCATGTGAAGCACGTAAGCTGATCTGAGTAAAGGCACTCCCCCAGTGCAGCCACATATACCCAGCATCTCTTGATCTGAGCAGATGCTTCTTAAGAAACTGCTACCTTAGCACAAAGAAATGCCAGCCATGGCAAAGATAGACAGACTACAGCCTGGGACAGCTGGGCACAGTTGGGACTTGGGGGAAAAGTTCAGCACCCTATCCAAGGTCATATAGCAAGACAGAAATACAGGATCCAAAGTCATGAGTTCCGGTCTGGCAGCTACCTGACAGTACCATGACAGATATTACTTCCCACCTCACCTCAAATTATATTTCCAAGGGCTAGAGTTCAGCACTTCCATTGAAAAGGCAAAGCATATGTGCAGATTTGTAGCACTTTTATTATGTAAGCAAATGATGACATCAGTCCTCAACTTTTTTTTTCTTTTCTTTTATTACTAGTTTATTTTTGGCAGGCCTTTTATTAGAAATTAGGCATGTTTGTTTATGCTGATCTTTTTCATTTCTTTTTTATAAATACACGTTTTCTATGGGCAGAATGCAAAGCGGAACAGTTGCTGAAAGGGATCTGATGAACATCAGAACATCCTGCGCTTTCTTTAAAGCGCTACTTTCAGTAGCCTCAGATTTTACAAACATTGATTTCAACAGCTCGGGAGTCAAAGGCTTCACTTACAGTGGCTGGCTCAGTCACTTGTCAGATATGAAGTGGGAGGTACTACAGTTATGTGCAATAACTGAAGTTCAAAGTAAGTTCAAAGTAAGTTCATAGTAAGTGTACATGGAAACTATGTGATGATATGTGCATGTATTTTTGTGCATTAACTTATGCAAAAAAATACATAATTCAATACAGAGTGCTTTAATAAGGCTGGTCACACTACAGTATAAGATACCTAGAAGGTAGGTTACCTAAAAGCTGGGGTACTAAGAAACCTTGTGTACAAAATCTTATGAGCAAAATCAGGTCTGTGATAAATTCAGCGGCAAAATTTCCTTTTCCCTCCCTACCCCCTTCCCAAACATGAATGATCTGAGCCTGCTGAAAGCCTGTTATGTTACCACTTTCCACAGAGTTCTGTGGTTCTGGAGCCAAACACTTCAATGCCTAA
>NW_010577121.1:454353-475065 GCF_000705375.1 Tinamus guttatus | reverse complement strand
TCACACCTAACGGCTTCTCGCCTGCTTGCAGCCTCCAAGGTGTGCCCGTGGCTTACGACAACATCAAAGTCGTGGGTGAGCTCGGAGACATTTACGATGACCAGGGGTTCATCCATCTCAACATAGAGGCGGACTTCATCATCTTCAGCCCGAAGAAAGGGAAGAAACTGGTGGTATGTAGATAGGCTGCCATCTCGTGGGGCCTTTTTGCCTTAAATAATCAGAACTTAGTTTACTGCAGTCATGAGGAATTTGGGGACTTGAGTACTGTTATAGCAGGTATTTTCATAGTCTGTATTACATGTCCCTGAGCTTATTAAATATCAGTGTTTCTATGGAGCATGTAATTCCTAATGGCTTTGCTTTATTCTCATGTAACAGTGACTGAAGTGTGTTGTGCTTTCAAGCTTCCTCAAGTACAAGAGCAGCACATTTTAGTTAGCCTGCATTTCAATAAAGAAGTAATGCATGAGTCATGGGTGAACGTTAAGTTTGTTAACATGCTTATGCCAGTATTAAGGGAATAGTAAATTGAGGGTTGACTTATTTTTGTTGTGCTATATCTCAAAAGTATGACTTATGTTTCCCTATAAATGTAATTGAGAAGTAAGTGTGTTCTTTTCATGAGAAGAAAATGGAAGAACCTTCTGTGTAGTTCATCCCTGGGGAAAGTGAAGACAAATAAGGTTAAATATGCAAATGGCACCAGCAGAAGAATAGAGTGATCAAAGACTTTTTGTCAGCTGTACTGCAAGCATGATAGTACTGGATGTTTAAGTCAGACTTTAAATGGCCTTAAAACAGTGTTGGGCACTTCAGTGTGAGGAAAGATTCAACTGCTCTGTGTAGGTATTTACTATTGCTAAATCTGTGGGTTTTTTGTTTTGCATCATATTTTGAAAACAGTTTAATCGCATTCTGTAGGCAATTTCAGTCTTTTTGATTTGAGTAAAACTGTGTGGAAGTAACTTTGAAGTAACTTCAGGAGTAGTTTAGGAATAACTTTGGTTTTAATGTGGAAAAAATAATGTGTAAAGTAAGTTTATTTAGCAAATGACCTGTGTGAAAATTGTTGTTCAAAAGTGTCTATATGTAGTTATAGTTGTGCATTGTGTATCTCTTTTTTAAAGAGGTGATCATTAATGTATCTTCATATAATTCTTTTTTCTTTTTTTTTTAAGGGTGTAATTAATAAAGTAGCTCCTAGTCATATTGGCTGTCTGATACATGGATGTTTCAATGCTTCTATCCCTAAACCTGAGCAAATGTCAGTTGTACAGTGGCAAGAATTGGGGTTAAAAATAGGGGATGAATTGAAGTTTGAAGTATTGCACTTAGATTCTGATGCAGCTGGAGTGTTCTTCATTCGTGGAGGACTGACTAAAAACAGGTATTGTGCTATTCCAGAGGCATTTTTTTTAACTGCTTGATTTGATTTGTTACAAACTAAATGCTTTGAATTCTTCAGTCTTTAAACTTCCTTTTTTTCCCACACAACATAGGCTGTATATAGGCATGGGTTTATCTTCAAGTAAACATCTTGTGTTGAGGACTTGCATAGAAATTTTCTCTTAAAAATAGATCTTTTTTTAATGCTTACATAAGTGTGCCGAATTGTGGATTATTGATTGTGTAATTGGTATGTGTTGAAACATAAAATCTTTACTGTCTAGCAGAGCTTTGGTTTTGAATATGCTTAAGCTTTTCAAGTAAAAATGTTCTGTTTTCTGAATATGAGTTAGTGGCAAACTAGAATAAACATATAAATAGATGCTTTAAGTGCTTCTGGAAAAAATGGACTAGTGAAAAAAAACACATCACTTTTCTAACTTGTGGTTGTAGAGAGACTTTAGCTATTCAGAGCAGCTTGCTAGAGAAATCTTAGAAGCAACATCTCTTTGACAGAAACATTTTTTTAAGGGTCATTTGATGAGTGGTTGTTTCTATCAACATGCTTATGTTGGTATCTAAAATGCAGTATAAAGATTGCTAAGGCAATAATAATGCTTTTGGAGATCAGAGTGCTTTTTATCTTCCCCTCTCTCCCTTTTTTTTTTCTTTTTTAATCTACAAAGATTCTGTATGTTTTAATGAATTTGGTATGCAACTTACTGGTTTTATCTCTTCTTTATCTCCTACTTCAAGGAGAATCCCCTTCTGTACAATTCTAACTTAATTCTTCCTTCTCTTGTCTTCCTAGATACTTCTCTCCTCTCTTTCACTATGCTGGCATAGTCTTTTTTTTTCTAACCATGTAGACTTTGCCAAGGCAATTACCTTAATAAAACTATCAGTCTCTGCCATGTTTAATTTCAGGGCTCACTGTCTACAAATTTGTGAAAAGCTTTAAAAATAAAAACTCTACTGCACAATGTGGAAGTATGCAGAATTATATAATCTGAGGTATTAGATAGTATAGTAATGAAAAAAGGAGTATCAAAATGGTATCGCAGTAAGAAGGAGGTAACGTAAATTAGGCTGGCTTTAAATTTGATATCATATTCTCTGCTCGTTGTAGTGATCTTCTGCTCTTTTGTGTCTAGTGAAAATACTGTGTCTAGTGAAAACAGAGCTTGACAATTCACTATGAAAGGAGTCCTTAGATTTTGGCTTATTTTCTATTTTTCTCTACAGTTTGAAGCGCAAAAGATCTGAGACGGTCACTGATGGTGCAAATGGAGGTGAAATCCAAAAGCCTGAATGTGAGGAAAATGGTTTGATTAACTCTGGGGGAGAAATTGTTTCAGAGGAGCCTCTAGGTGATACAAATAATACTGGGAGGGAAAATGCAGAAGAGGAAACAGTTGATGCTGTAAATGGAATATGTGATGGTAAAATCAAGAAAAAGAAAAAGGAAAAGCATAAGCAACAGGAACATGTATTGCCTACCAGTGACTCTAGTGGTTACCAAAGTGACCATAAAAAGTCCAAAAAAAAGAAAAGGAAGCATTGTGATGAAGCAGAAGAAACAGAGTTATCCCAACAATCACAAGGACCCAAAGCTAAGAAGAAAAAGAACTAAAGTCTGAAGTGCCTTTCTTGAATAAGTTTTCAGACATTTTTGGTAAACTTCAAATAAAACCATATTTTCAAAATGTGTGTGTGGATTTCCTTACTAAACAACCTGCTGTGCCGGGTGAGCTTATGTTTGCATGTATGTGTGTACCAAGAAATTTAAGGGCAGAAGATTTTAAAGATGTGACAGAAATCTCTGCTACTCTAGTCCTATGTTTGCTGTTTAGTGGCTTTATAAGACAGGTAAACTAGTCTCTCTGTTAGAGGTCTGGGAAACATCTGAATTCCCAACTGCCTCTCCTCGGTCCTGCTTTTTAGTGTTTCTGCTCCTTAAAACTATCACTTGAATGTCTTGTGGAAAGCCCTGTTCCTACCTGTGATTGATGGTATCTGCTATGCAGGATACTTCTGGTGACAGTGGGTCAAGGAAACACAGTTTCTGAATCTCAGTGGTGTTCACGCTCTTTTTCTTAGGCTGAGGATGTTGTGTATGTGGGAACAAAAGTAAAAACTGAAGTGCCAATGCTGCAAAACTGCAGTTTACTGTTTAAAGCGACCCTTCTGTATTAAAGCTGTTTCAATACTGAATCCCTCTGGATCTGACTTTACTCCTTTGCTTAAAGAGGTTGTTGTAATATTTTGATAGGGCTGATAATTTTTATTATGATTTTAGAAATACTCTGCAAATACCTGTAGAACATGCAATATCACTTAAAGGTTAAGCAAATGGTGAATGTCTTAAACCTTTCAAAGTAAAGCTTTGATTCGGCAGTACTTCAGGTGGGGAAAATGGTTGGATAACTTGATTAGGAAAAAGTAGAAAAGAGATGAGAAGATTGGTATAACCCAGAATTGAGAGCTACGTTGTAATGGGGTCTAGACAAATTCTGCAATGAAGAATTACCTACTGTAAGAACCCACCAGCTGTTCCGAAGTTTTGTAAGTAAACAGCATGTTGTAGAAACTTGCCGGTTATCAGTTTGTTTTCTGGGTGTTCTCAGACAACAGATCCTGCAACAGTGAGATGCCGATTCAGCTCCCTTTGTTACGTATGAATACAGTGTCTAGTAACCTTTATGCATGCTGAACATGCTCTGGATGTAAAGTCTCTTAGAGTCAAGATTTTATGACTCATTTTCTGTTATACTAAAGAAATCAAAGCTCCAAACCTGCTGAAAGAAGTCTGAGTTTCTGTCTTGCAGGCTTGATGGTGTGGCAATGCATATTAATATTAAAGTTACTATAATACCCTAAGGAACTACGTTAAGAGGGTCTCATTTGCTTTTTTGAGACCTCTAAGGTCAGCCTAAATGCACGTGTAAAGACAGCAGTAACTTCAGAGCATTGTTCTCTTTTATTTTGTAAAGTCTTACAAACACAGTCTTGCAGCATACTTGATCTTGAACCAAGTTTCTGGTGTGCAGGATGGTCTTGAGATGAATGTGGTTGTCCCTGTTGCTTGGCTATATGCAGTAAGAGCAATATTTGGACTAGGAGCATTGTCATTGTTGCCTTGGACTGTGCCATCTTCTTTTTTAATCGGAGAAGATCACATGTTAGTTACTAAATGCATCTGTTCTAATTAGCTTCAAGCTTGAAGCTAATTAGAAGAGTTTTAAAAAAAAATCCCATCTTGAAGGACTTGAAATCCTGACTGTACAGGACACACTGAAGTTTGGGCATAATCTAGGATCAAATGTTCTGTTAGCCTCTCCCTCTCCGATATAACTGGGAGAAGGATGGTAAGTAAGGGATTTTATGCTCATAGGAAGAGAAGGGTGGTGACAGTTGCAATTGCCGATTAACCAAGGACCATGAGAGTGTTTGACTTCAACTACATCATTACAGCCTGTTATTACTTTCAGAGAAGGGAAACCAACCTCCGGTAGAACTGTTGCTAGTGATTGCCGCGTGATTCATGTCAGACAGTTTATGGAACAATTCTATAGCACTGGCTATTGGTCTTGATGTATTCCACCCTTTCTTCAATGTGGAGAGAAGGGTGAGGTTCAGGGAAGAACTGAAGTTGTAGATAAGAGTCAAATAATGCAGGTAGTAAAAATGTTTTCTTCACTGAATTCTTTTGTCTGTCTAATTTTGCTGCTTGGGCTATTTGGGCTTATTGAAAAAGAAAATTAGTCCCCATAATCTCACTGCAGACAGGCTTTTTGAGGTATTAAGCAACATTTTGAAAGTCTTAATAAAATCTATCTCAGTTCTGGACCCTATATTAAGCCAACATTTTTTTGGCACATGACTGTGGCCAGCACTTCTTTGTTTGTTTTTATTTCTTGGCTTACAACAGAAAAAGGCAATTAAAAACAATTTCAGTGCAGAAGCTGACTATGAATCCTGAACTTGCTATTGCTCCAGTGACTGATTAGATTCTTGCTAAATTAATGTGGAAATAACAACTGTGCTACAAAATAAACGTCTGCAATTGTCAGGCAAAGGAATCTGCATAGTAGTTGACTGTTTTCCGTCTTCGGAGGAGGGGAAATCAAGAAAAGACCTAGAAAAAAATCACAGTTGGAGACAATATTGGCAGCCATGCAGTTGCACTGTCAATGTTGCAGTAGACACTGTTTTGGATTAAATGTGGCAAAAACCCTTCGATTTCAGAAGTGAATTGTCACTACGTTCCTAACTGAGTCAGTTCTTTTTTTTTTTTTGCCCTCTTAAAAAAGCGAGATTTTTTTTTTCAATATTTAAATTAACAAAATAAAAAAGAGGCAAATATAGATACTTTTCAATAGAGTTCCCCTTATCAATATAAAAGCTTAGCTTTCTGTGTTCCCCTGGACCGCAAGTGAAAAGTTTTATTGAATTTTGATTTGAGACAAGATTTAAATATAGAGAAAAAACATTTGTAAAAATGCAAATGAGGCTAGGTGGCGTCATATTTGTATAGCATTTTGTCCAACTGCATGAACAAGTCAGTTATATGTTTCACTTAGCAGAGAGGGCTAGAAAATTTATTTTCTACTCTCAAATGATCTAGAGAAAATGTATGCTGTGTTTTCCTATTTTATGTTAATGAAGTCTGCAAGGAAGCCAATATGCAGCCCTGTCTGTGGTTAATAATCTGCAAACCTTTTGTCTAAATTTTAAACAATGCGGTTACAACTTACCAGCTAAAATTAAAGATTGTTGTTGAATGACTGCTTCTGCATAATATTTTGGTTGTGCAGACCCAGTTCCTCAAAGTGTTGCATGGCAGAAAAACAAGAGCTCATAGAAGAAAGTTTTTTAGCTGACTTTAAAACAATTGTGTTATGTGACTGCTGAAGCTTGCAATGAAATTCAGTATTACCTTTTGCTCTTGACCTTTGCCTTACATTCTCATAGAAACAAATTCGATTTTTTTTTTTTTTAGCTTGTCAGTTTTCTGCTTTTTAAACAAACAGCCTAAACAGCCAAATGAATGACCTCTAGGGAAAGGATTTCAAAAAGACCTAAGCAAGCTGGATGCCTTTGGAAAACATGAGCCTTGACCAGATCTGCTTTTGAGTAAACAATTTGCCAGTGGAAGGATCTTGTCCTTTGATAGGTCTCAGACGGTATAGACCTCCACTGCAGAAAGCATAGTGGCAGCTCCACATGCAAAATGTTGGATTTTTCTTTCCTGTATATCTATGGAAAGATTACATGATCTGATGCTCTTGGGATGTTGGCTATGGAAAAAGTGAAATAGTTTCATGCTAATAACTCTAATAACAGATGAAGACATAAATATTCTGACCATAATATTGTATGCATTCTGTTATTTAGCTATGAGAAATTCCATAATTTCAAGAACGCTTGAAGGATTTATGTATCCTATAGACTTAGCCCTTTTATAGGGAAGAAGGTAACAAGTATCTTCTGGGTTGATGTGAGTCTGATAACCTCTGAAAATCAAGCTTCATACTTCTTCAGCATCATCTGTAAACTTTACAGACACAAATCATGATTTTTGTGACCTATATATATATGTGTGTGTGTGTGTGTGTGTATTTATAGCTGGGGTTAAACTAAGCCTCAAGCTTTATAGCAAGTCACTCAATTGACCTGATGTTAAGCAATTGGGAGTATTGCAGTTCTGTCAGTGGCTTCAAGCTCCACTGAAACTAACTGTCCCAGGTGAAGAGGAAAGATGCACAATAAAGAATGAACTTTAGTTTTCCCGCTTTGCCCATCTTCAGGAAACTTTCCAAGATTCTTTCCTCCCACCTCCTGAACTTATAAGTATATTACTGCTGCTTGAGAACTACTGTTTTGGTCAAAGATAGACTTTGTGGATTTTATATTCTGAGAAATCAGTCTGCAGAAACTACTAAAATGAACTTTATAGAAATAGTGTGACAATTCTTAGCACATAGCAAGCAAAGCTTGTGAATAGCAATACAAATTTTTGTACAAGTTTTGTTATCATCACCTACCTGATTCTTATCTCATGCTCTCCTTATGACTTTAGGCTTTCTTACTCAGTGCCTTCTGTGGATAGTGGAAAATCTTTTGTCTGTAAAACTTCAAGAAATATTTTTACTGCGAATGAAACATGAGGTCTCATTCAAGACTAAGATTCCATTGTATTGCACAAATCAAATGAAGAGTTGTATGTCTAAGAGGTTCTGAAAAGAGCCAATCTGTAGATCGCTTTGTTATTTAGAAGGTCATATTATGCAGTGTTATCCACTGGAGTTTGGATGTCAAAAGAGGCAGATCTCTGTCAAATAGTTTGGTTTGCAAATAAGATGCATTTAGAAATAATACTGTGGTCTTGTCTACAAAGCCATGATGATAAACCTCAACCTCACTGTGCGACATGCATTTGTACAGTACACAGTTTCAGTTAAATAATTAACAACAGTTACTGGAATGTAGGCTGTGAAACTATGGTCCCAGATTTCACTGAAATTGGTGTGCGCATGCTTTATTTTTTATTACTATAAAGCAGCTTCTATTCATAGAACTGACTTAAGCCAGAGTCTTATTGCTTCAGAGTGGACTGGGCTATAATTGGCCTTGACAAAGCCAATTGTTTTAGCCTCTTGCTTATTACTAAATTTCGAAGCAAAATCTGTGCTTTTGTTTTACTTTCTCTTAAAATACCAATGTGTAGATAATTAAAAATCCTATGTAGATTAATCAAACCAACCTGAAAAAGCTAGAGTAAAAAGAAAGGTAAAATCTAAATTTATGCTGCATCAGTAATTCTTAATATCATCACTGAGAGAAATCAGGGTACTTCTTGAGAATTAAGCAGCTATCCTATATTTTGGCTTCAGGTCCCTTTTTATTGCAGATTAACAAATCACTAACTTCTGACTGTATTTCAGAGTAATGTCACTTTATTATATTAGTGCTTGAAGGCTCAGTTTTCCTCTGGAGACTTTTGTTATTTTTCCATGGACTCTTAAGATGACCATTTAAAAAAAAAAAAAAAATCCTTCCCTGGAAGGATTCCTGTTTGTCCCCTTGCTGCAAAACAACAAAAGAAAGTTCAGAGAGAGTGCAGAAAGTTCAGCATTTATAATTTCTTGATGGAGCTTATAGGCAATAGATGATGCCTTTGTGAAGGCCTTCACTTTTGGGCTATCTGTACATCCTGCACCGAGAAGCAGTTAAATGCCTTTGCCTTTCAAAGGATTTCTGTGTATTGTGGCTAAAAAGTGCATGGAGCAGTCTGCACTCATGGTAAGTAGCATGTGCTGACAGTTTGTGTGATGTGAATTCATATGTTATATTGACTTTAGGATAGGTAACCTATGTGTTGCTACTTAATCCAATGTTTCCAATAATTGTCTCGGAGAAAGAAAAGCACCCGTTTTGTGTATATATGTTCATAATTCATCTTTTCACTTAGGAAAGACATTCTTGAAATTTGAACTTTTCTTCCTTGGACAAATGAATGTTAAGGGACAGCTATAAAGCTTCTGGAGCACTAGAAATGTGCATGTACTATAGATTCAGGAGCATTTGTGAATTTTTGTCTGTATCCAGATAGTTAGGATTTTACCAAGCATTTTAAAATATGAATATATAAATATATTAAAATATGCATATGCTTGGAGGCTAAATTCTGCAGTCATTTATGCTCTGGTGATTTCTGCCTCACTGCTGTGCCTAGCTACAGAGTAAATTTGCAAAAGCATCTTCAGAAATGATCCTGAAAAGCCATTATACTCATGCTTGATTTGTTATTATTGTGAAAAGCTGAGGCTATGCAGCATGATGATGGTGACTGATGGTGACTGGTAGGAAAAGCTTTTTCAAGTTTATCTTATTACTTAAATGCAGCAAGTGTCTCTTCTTAGGCAAAACCCATTCCTCATTTTTTTTTTCTTGAAACAGTCTTAGAAATAAAGGAATTTATGCATAATAGAGCTCTGTGAGTGCAAATCATGCAAATCTCAATTACACTTCAAAGAAAAGATGATAGAAGAATGTTGACAAATTGGATGAAATTCAAAGGCAGTGAAAAATAGCCTGTTTCTTGAAGAGAGAGCGATTTATTTTCCCCTTTTTGATCCAAACAGTAACTGTGGATGTAAAGTGGAGAAAGTAAGCTGAATATCTTTGCAATGTATTGCTGTGGTGGTTTTCAGCCAGTTTGACATATGTGATATTTGCAGTGCTTAAACGTCAGCAATGAGGGACAGTAGATACAGGCAACAGTTGTTTCTGTGAACAAGATTATGTTAAAATTTACTGATGGGGTCTTGTAGGCTAAATTCTACAGCCAGAAAGAGAGAAAAAAAATAATTCTCTATACCTCTCTTAGTGCAGACAATTCTGAAACTTAAGCATTGTTGTATGTTCGCAATTATTCATTTTTTTTTTTCCCTAGGTCACACTTTGGAAAATGGTCTAAGAAAATTCAGTGTTTCTTATGGAAAAGTGAACAGGGAGAAAAAATCAAAAACTTGGAGATCTTCATAAACACAAATAAAAAAATGTAATTTTTTAACCTTAAAAATTACAGGTGAAATTTTGGAGTTTTAGCACTTTCTTAACTTTAAGACTTCTCTTTTAAGAACATTTTTCACTTCTCTCCACTAAATATTTTATTTGACTCAGAATACCTCCTTATTTCTCAAAGGTGTCATATGACATTTAAAATGAGTAAAAAAATCATTTCAAACAGAAAAGTTACATATTACATTCTAAGCACGTGAATTACACTGTTAAATTGGGAATCAAGAGAAGTTTTCTGTTTTCTTATTTTTTCCTCCTAAATTCACTTTTGAGGCCATCAACTAAAGTTCATACTTAAACAAAACAAAATAAAATAAAAAACTGTCAGAAGAGGTGTTCTATTGAAAACTACTGTTCCATTACAAATTTAGAATTTACATGTAAAATCAATGTAGGTCTTGGAAAAGTCTGGCTTATTGAAGAGGGCTGCTTATTTTCCTGCCATACCACATGGTGGAGTATTGCTTTTTCTGTAGGACATTTTTAACCATATCTTTCACTAAAGAACTCAACATCTGTGAGCTGGTACTTGATTAGAGGGAGTTTTGCGCTCTCGCTCATTTTAGCAGGCTGATGTTTAATAAAGCCACGACAGTGAGCTGGCAAGCTCACTGAAATAACACTGTGGAAAAGACAAACAGAATTTGTGCATAGTTAGTATTTCAGCATCAGAATCTTTGTGTCAACCCTAGCTTCGTAACCATGTTAATTTAGGTTTTTTTATTATTATTATTTATTTTTTTTTTTTATTTCAGGAAAACACAACTTAGGTATTTTTCACTGTTCAAATTTTGAATTCCTTCCTTATTTTGTCAGCATAAGGAAAGAGGCTTATGTAATCATTCTGTGCATAGGGGTTTGTGCAAATGCAGTGATGTGTGGGTGTGTTTGCATCCTTACTTAATAAACTTTTAGGTATAGGGTGGCTTACAGACATGTGTCTAATTACCTGAAATACTGAGTGCCTGTAAGCTTCATGGAAATAAGGTCATTCTATAGTGGAGAGAAACTATAGTAATTCCCCTATTTGAAGAAAAAGCAACACAAATTTGGTTTTGGGTTTAGCCCAGCATCCTTGTGGATTCTGTTGCAGTGGGAAAAGTTTTGGGCAGAATTCACACCTTATTGGGCACTGGAGAATCCATTATTAGGTACAAAGAAACCGGAAGGCAGACCTCATAGTTCTTGATGCTAATCAAACAATTTGGTTTTGTCCTTGGTGCACTTGGGTTCTCTTATGACATTTTGCATTTATTCACAATTCTGGTTTTCCTGAGTTTGCTGTAGCACTTTTTGGTGCTCATTGGTGCTCCTTTGCTTTCTTCAGATGGGAGGAAAAGGCTAAAAAGCCTATGTACGTTAACTTTAGTTCATTGACAGCACTTTTAGATAAATTTGAATTATGGTCATGTAGAAAGGGTGACATCACAGTGTATGTTTAGCCTTATGCTCTATATACCCATCACAGGATAAAATGCAGAAACTGTTCTGGTTTTAGAGACTGTAAACCAGGGCTCCTACTTGATTCCGCTCTACTACAGTAATGTGCTCAGTTATGCTTTCCCTTGCTCTGGGTGAGGGATTTCTTAAGTGCTTGGCTGTAGTGCTTAGGAAAGATAAAAGGTATCTTAATCCTTGTGAACAAATTAAAATGAGAGAAGCATTCAGAATTGTTTAAAATAAAGTTAATAGATTGGTGCTAAAATATTGTTTAAATAACAAAGTAAATTCCTAGTTTTGTGTCTATGATTTATGTAGTATGATTCATGGTATTATGCAGGAAGCCCAAGATGGGGAATAGCAGAACTTCTATTTAAGGTCTAAAGGTAAAATAGTAGGTTATGATTAGAAAGTTGGACTAGGAGAGTAAAAATTTGGTTTCAGTCTCCTCTTCATAACATAGCATCTAAATCTTCTCAGTATTAAAAGAAAAAGAAATTATATCAGCTTAATATTTCCTGCTAATTGAGACAGCATCTTTCAATATTTTGGCACTGCAATTGTGATGTCTGCTCTCTCTAGGGGCCCTAGTCAAAAGGAGAGGAAAGTCTCCTGCTGTGCCAAAATTATAAAATAAATAACATTCTCAAAGTATTAATACAGAGCTGGACCACAGAGTGTTGCTAGCTGTCATAAAACAGACACAAAAAGGATTGGAAATCTTCCCTTCTAAAAGGGAAGATTTAGGAAATGACTGATCCTGGGGAAGAGTAAGTTTGTTGATCTGGAAACATCATTTTCAGAAAGAAATGAGTAAATGTCCAATCATTTGAAATTTATGAATAGTCACGCACCCAAAATGTAGATCTACAGTTGAACTTCTTCCAAGCATGTTTAATCTTGCTTGGTCTGGAAATCTCATGAATCTGAGTTGTTTTGTGCTTATATTTACCAGTATTGGTTTTTCTTACCTTAAACAGTGTTTAAAGAAGGAAAGAAAAAATGTCCTAATCACTAGTAGCTACTGCAGGGGCAGTAGTAGGCAATTAGATGAGGCAAAACTACTTTTTCTATGCTGAGTAAGGAAGGTGCTTACCTTGGTGAGGCCAAGGGCAATGTGCTTCCGCTACCCACTGATTTTACCCTGGAATAGCTTGGACCCTGCCCAGATTTTTGTGAGTCTCATGTAGGTTTTGGTCAGTGCAAGATTTTAGGAGGATTTGGAAGTAAGGCATGTTACAATGCTTTGAAGTGATGAAAGATTTTGGTAAGTCAGAGTATTTTAAGAGTGCTTTTCACAAACTGCACCTATATACTGTAGCTTTATATGTCCACTTACCTTAAAGGTGATGTTTTGGCAATCACACTCACATATTCACTAGTTGTTTCTAATCCTCTCATTCTAGTTGTTACTCATACTTGTTTCAACTGGGGTAAAAATGAGTAATCATTTATGGCATTTATGCTTGAATCAAGAAAGTTCATGTCTTGATTTTGTCTCTATCTTGATTTTGTCAAGCTCTCTCCATGCCTGCATTTGTGTCTCTTCTCCAGGGTTTTGCATTTTCTTTTCATAATGTCTGTTTTATCAATTTTTTTCTTTCCCTCTCACTTTCATTTTTTAAAAGTTTCTGTTCAGAGAACAGTACTATGTTATAATTTCTTTATTGTATTTGTATAATTACTTTCTCCCAAGACAGTTTCTCAGCTTTCTGCTTATTAGTTCTTCTGTACTTCACGGTCAGCACTGTCCACAACACCAATTTTTTGGTCCCATTCACTAGATGCTCTGTCACTCTATTGTACTCAACACCACCCCCAAAGAATTAATCCTATTTCTTGCATTCTTCAAAGCATCACTGATTTCCTTAATGTTTTCTAATCATGAGTGCCTGGTTTCTGCAGCTAAAGCAGAAATTAAGTGAGAATGCCCATCTGTATTTGATGTGCACTTGGCAGAAGTGCTATTCCTCCTATTTCTTTTGGATGATTTCTCCCTTTTCAAAGCCACGGATGAAAGTCTAGCCTTGAAGAAGTCAATAGGATTTTTGTCATGGACTAGTGGGGCTACTGAAAATGACACAAGGTACCAGCATTTGTTTTTAATTGTTTGCTTTCATATTGCCTCTTCTTCTTGATTCCTTCATTACTGTCTCCTTAACAGCAATGAATCTTATTCTTAAAAAATTGGCTTAAGGTTTTCATTCAGTTACTGGAATTGGAAATAAAGCTCATGGAAACCAATATATTTTCTTCCTAGCCCCATTTTATCTTTATGCATAACTGAAAAATGTCTCTTCTAAACCCTTTATCCAATTTTACATTCTAATATTTTAGTAAGATAATTTCAATTTAATTAGATTTACAATCAAAACCTACCAATCTCTTACTCTGCATTTTTTTCCTGTTCTTAAAATTATCAAATATTCATTTTTTTAATTATTTTTTTAATTTTTATTGCACCATCTGTTTTCCCTGATCCTTCTACCTGACCATTCATGAGTGTCAAGGAGGTCATTTTCTGAAATCACAAAAACCTCAATGAAATGTTTTGAGATTAAAACCTAGCAAAAAGGGAAAATGTCTATAATCTTCACTAGAAAATACTGAGAAATTCTCTGATGGGGCTAACAGTGAGGCTTAATTTTGCTTATGGACAGATACAGTAAAAAGACAGTCTGTTAGAGTTTGCTGTTTGAAGCTGTTGACAGAAAAGCAGAATAGGATCATCTCCCTTCTTTCTCCCAAGTAGTAGGAAAGGTTTCCATTCCCCTTTATGAACATGTCATCAGGATCTAAAAGCACTTGCAAGCAGTTAAAATGCTCAGCATAAAAGGGCTGAGACTCTGCAGTCAGTATTTTGCTGTACCCTGATGTCCTTTGTTCCTGCATTGTAAGAAAAGGGATATATCTTTTATTTCACTGAAGCTATTGTTCTTGGAGAAAGATAAAGGTTGATAAGGGGAATTTTTTTTTCGTGAAATTACATAAATTTGTTTAAAATGACTTCAAGCACACAACAAGATATGTATTTCTGCGACCCAGGTTGTGAATTGTGCTCCTCTACAGATATTTCAGCTGCCCAGCTTTCTCAGAATAAGTTTCTGATTATTTGCATGTACCCAGTGCAACAAAAGCTACGGTTTAATTTCCAGATGAGTCCTCAACATCATGTCTTGCACAACTTTCTCATCTTAGGGAATTTTCCTGAGAAACAGCATCATACCTAATTAAAACAGCTTCCTTGCTCTCTCTTATTTTGGTCTTGTTTTTTTTATTCATATTAAAATTGGATGTTATTATTGTTTAAGGCCAATTTATTGGAGCATCATGCAGTAAAACCCTTTCAGTGTTGCCTCAGTCTGTAATGCTGAATAATACAAAAGAAAGACTAAACACCTGACATAAATGGGGTCCCATGTCGTCACTGCTCTGATAGATCCAATGCAAAGGCCCCAGTGGAGTGGAGGGCTCCATATCGGGCTCCAGCTTTTAACTAGTGGCCTTGTCTTTAGAACACTTTGAATATCTCAGTTTGCTGAGAAACCTGTCGGGCCTTCTCTGAGGTTACCCAGTACATCAAAGTGGAGATACAGCTTAAAAAAAAAAAAAAAAAAAAAAAAGGAAAAGAAAAGAAAAAAGAAAAGAATCAAATGCTCAAGAGCTCAGTTCCAGGAATGCAGGAATGTGGGTAAGAAAAATAAAACAGATGAATACAAAGAACTCTAAGAACCTATACAAATAACTGCTACTAAACTCTCTCCTTGATCCTTTTTTCTTTGTTAAATCTTTCTTGTATTACCAACTTTTTTAGTTATGTTTTTCTTTTGATCCCAGTTCCTCCAACATATTATGATATTCATTCATCATCTTTTATTTATTTATTTATTTTTAATTTCTTTGGATGTAACTTTCCCTAGTGTTCTCATTCTTACTGTCCTTTTTTCTTGAGTTCTGGAGAAAGAAAATTAAAACACCTAAGGAGCTCTTACTTACAGCAGGGATTTGTATCAGTAGTGATTTAAATTCAGGAAGACACTTACATATGGGATGCCAGCTCCTGTAACAGAGAGGAGCCACTACTTCATATGTCCTCTGTCTTTGCTCACATGTACCTTTTAGGAGCCACCACAATCCAAGATTCTTTTTCTGTGTGACATTGCTATTAATTTGAGTCTCTGTTTTAGACAGGCTTCTGGGAACAAAAGTAAAAACTACTGGGAAGAAGTAGTAGGAGAGAGAGGAAAAAAAAGGCATTTCTTTGCAGAACTCCTCACCCTTAAAATTTCCATTTAATGTTGCTGAAGAACATGTAATACTGATATCTACAACCTTATGTGAAAAATAATTGTACATTTAATATGTACACTATGAATATAAATCAGCTCTTGAAATCTGCCCTGTAACAGGTATTTTGTACCCATACACTAATAAAAAGCCAGCCTCTTGTGGCTCCACAGATTTTGTAATCCAGTTTGACCTAGAAAGCCAGCATCTGCTTGTCAGTGAGTTGTCCTAAAATCTAAAGCAAGGCCTCCAACAGCGAAATTCCCAAACGATTACAAATGAAGTATTTTTTACTAAATGTCAGCATGGTCTCCCATAAAACCAACAATCTGATGTGTTTTTCCATGCTCGTAGGACATTAGCCATTTGGTGTGGTAATAAACATCCCCAAATCTTATGTCATTGATTGTTTGGCTTCAGTGATGATGAAATATGGAAAACAAAATGAAAGAACATAAACCTCGTGTGAGATTTATTTGGAGACCTTCTGGGAAGCATACCTGGCTTTTCATACTTATCATAGCACCTGACAGAAGTGACACATTCAACCTTAGCCAAGTCTAGTTTATCTTGTCAGTGTCTGAAAAAGACAGGGGAAACCTTTCAACATTGTACTTCATAAAATTGTAACCAGACTGATAAATCTGTTTATTTTTCCTTTCAATGTGCCCTGGTTTCCATAACAGAGACAGCTTGCATGTATGCTGATGAATGGTTACTCTCCCATTGCAGACCTTTATGGACACATTGCCAAGAACTTGTTTTGCAAATTCCTCAACTTCTTTTTTTATTATTTATTTTTTATTTTGTTTTCCTTTTCCAGCACCTGAAAACTTGCAACTGGCCTGGCTTGAAGGCTTGAAAGCTGCCTTGGCAATTTTACTAAGGCAATTACTTTGATAGCTAAAAATGACCTTGAAGAATGATTAATACTGTGTGGGGGTTGATGACATAAATCTGTTAAAGTGTTCCTGATGTACAGCTTCACATGCAGGAATGTTATAGCTATATTCCTATACTAACACAGTGACATTGAACAGACTGTAGCAGATATAAAATCTACAAAAGGGAACCCCTGCCCAAAAAGAGTTTGAATTATTTTTATGAACGTTACCAACAAAATGCTTCTGGTAAGATCATATAAACTTAATGAAAAAATAATAAACAAAGGTCTTAAGGTACATTGAGATGTGTTCTCCAACTCACCATAATTCTAGTGGTTACTGAGAATGTAAGTGGTTGCCTCAAGAATGAAATAATTCATTGCAGTTAGAAGTTGTCAAGTAAATGTGGATGCACTGATTTTAATGCAGAATAATAACAAGATATGATTAAAAGAGAATAAATAAAAGCCTTATTCAACAACACCAAGAAATATCTGCATCTTTTGCAGTAAATGTATCTGTGAAAAACAGTAATTTACTAATCATTTTGGATGTACATAATTGGAATTTATGGGTTAATTCCTTCCTAACCTAAGAAGCAAAAAAATAAAATTGCAAGCAGATAGAATAAGGTAAGATGTACTTTATACTGGACCAAAAAGAAATGATATAACATTGTTATCCCTAACCAAAGAACGTTCCATCTCATTTTTTTTTTGCCTTTGCAACTATGGGGAATTAGCTGAATAATTAGCTTTCCAGAGGAACTGCTGGGGACAGTTTCTAGTAAAGAGATCTCATACATAGCTCTTACAGTGCTTAATCATAGAAAATTACAACAGTGATCATTTTGCTGTATATTGGCAATGAGTCTCTATCAAACATTGCCTTATCCCAGTATGTTTGTTTGTTTGTTTTGCTTTCAGAAAAAACTTTGGGTAGGCGCTGATGAGGGAGTGATGAGTATCCTAGAAATACTTGAAATTAAATGCACTTCCAGTTAGACTCATCGTCACCAGTTCCTGTGTCTGCCAGTGTCAAGGGCCCTCCTGACTACACAGAGAATCCACTTGCAATTTTAACAATAGAATAAAATAAACATTCTCAGTGCAAATAGACTATTTTATTTTGCATGTCTGACAGTTTGGCACCTTTCAGAGAACTAAATTAACTTAAAACATTCATCACTGTTCATACTGTGCAAGAAACAAAACAAGTATTAAATAGGATTTGAGACTTGGTAAACTTTTTACATAAGATGAAACAGTCATTTAAACTGACAAGAAAGAGCTGTGAAAACCACTCACAAGAATGACTTATTTCTATTTAAGACTCACCAAATACAAATAGAACAAACATGGCGCTAAAACCAGTGTGCTCTTCTGTAAAAATTAAAAAATGAAAAAACTGATTAAAGTATTTTAAAACTATTCTATATCTCAGCCTTTCCTAAACTCCAACTATGTAAGCCAAGTTTCAGCTTAAACCTTTCCTTTAAGGAATACATACCTTAAAATATGAGAATTATACACTAAAGTAATCATATGTTAATTCTAAATACATATGTATCCTTTTTTTTTTTTTAGAACAGAGCAAAGAACAATGTATCATATAAAAAACATTTGAGCCCAGAAAGAAGATACACATTCTTTTAAAACTGCAGTGTTTGCAGGAAGTTTAAGATCCTTAATATGGTAAAACTTTAAATCATGCTACTGTACTTACTTATATCCCAGGAAGAAGATTCCTACAATACAAAACTAATTTTAGGCATTTTTGCTAATGCTTACTAGCCTGGCAAAAGCTTTCATATGGCTTTCTGAGAGGTAAAAAGCCAGTTGCCATGCGTTTGTGAGATGTAATAGTGCATAAATTAAAAGTAAGCTTAGTGATTCCTTTTTAAAAGATTAATTTGTATGGCTCATGACAGTCTGCACACATATTGGCACTATTTAACATTTTTGCAAGTGATTCAGGTGGAGATCTCCAGTAACTTTGCTTTTAATTAGTTAGTATCCATCTTTAGAGACCTTGCTGGGCTTTCTCAGACCTGAGACTCTCATTCGAGGTAAATCTTGCTGACAGTGCATAGTGTAAACAAGTAGTAGGATTTTTTCTGGTTATAATGAAAAAAAGAAAAGAATTTACTTGTGTTCTAACACTGAAAGTTTCAAAGTGGAAAATATTAATAAGCCTCCTTATTTATCCTAGAAGTTAACTCTACTGAAGTTTGAAAATAACTTATCATATTTGGATTCATGAAAGCAAAGAGGTTTGTTGCTAGGATTTCTGCCTTGATATCACTTACCATCTCTACTCACTTACTTGATCTCTATGCTTATATTAGAAAATAAAATGAAGGCTTACTAGTATTACTTTTACTCAGCCTAAATTTTTTTAGGGGCCCATTAAAAGGAGTAGCAGATTTGCATCTTAAACATGATGAACAGCTTAGACAAACTATCTTTCTTTTTAAGAGTATAAATGTCTTTTAAGCTATCAGTCAGAGCCTTGTTCTTTTGCCATGACCTTTGCTTTTGACATCTCTGGATCTTAACTTGCCTATCCTATAATTCATGTTTTTGCCAAAATAAAATACCCGAAGTACATGGATGAACAAATTTATCTGTGCCATCTCCAATCCATAGACTGTAAAAAAATCAATCCCAGCAGCAGACAGAAAACCATCTCAGAATTTTTTCCAAAGTGTGTCTAAAGATAGTTCACTATTCTCACAGCCTCACTCATTTAAAGCGCCAAATTCACACAGTAGCTTTAATTCCATCTTGAAATGGTTTTGAAGACAGGGATTTAATTGGGGTTATATTCTGTTTTATCTGATGCTTCTGTCAAACCTTGCTGTAATCCACTTCTTCCTTAGTCATTGCAAAAAGGGATAATTTATTATAGTCATAGGGAAAGGGAGAGAGAAAAAATAAACAGCAACATCTGTTCCTAAGTTTTCCTTTCTCTAGACTTCACTATTGCTTTTTTCTCCTGTATGTTTCAGCTGAAAAAAGTACAGGACTCTTCTTTTTTTCTTTTAGAATTCTGGAATGAAGCAGAAATATATGTTAGCACTATTTGTCCAAGAAATTCTGTGAAGGTTTCTTCTGCATGCTGCCATGCAAGATGGACTGAATGACACTTTCTAAGGCTGAGTATTTTTTGAATACATCATTGCTACCATTTATAAGCTAATACTGACTCTTTTCTAAAGCTTATATAATATTTACCTAAAATGCTATAAAATTGCAGGTTTGTATCCTTTCTCTCAATGGCTCAATTCTGAAGCAATTTAGGCTACCTAGGAATTAATTATTCCATTTATATTGCCCCACTCTTCCAAGGAATTCTACTTACCACAGTTGGAAAATTGAGAGTTGTGGTCCACCTGAGAGCTATTCTTAATCACAAAGGTCTGTTTTTATGATCTCCTAGAGAGACAGGATTGATAGCATAGATAAGGAAGAAGTCTCTAGCAGCAGAGACTTTTAGATGTTAGTTTCATGAAAGAAAAAATATCCTGAACAAGGTGCTATCACCCTTCACACTTTTCAGTCAAGGATAATCCTATTATTTCTGTCTTTAATCTCAGGAATCTTGTCAAAGTTTGGTTCGCTCCATAGTATCTGTCTTTTTTATACTGACTAGACTGCATTTTATCCCAGTATATGAGAAATATACTTATTGCATATTAAGAAAATAGAAAAGGATTTCCAGATGAATATTTAAATGGCTGTGAAGTCAACTACTACTCTTTTGTCAGGCCTTCTTGGGAACTGATACTACTATTGGTAGCAGAATATGCAGAAGGCACACAAGTAGCACTCAGCAAACTATCAACTTAACTGGCTATAATTATAAAATCACCTCTCTAGAGGTCCCTTCCAACCTCAACCATTCTATGATTCTGTGATTCTGATTCTGTGATTCCCCTTGAGACTAGCTGTAAAATCAAATTATGACAAAACAGTAGCATTTTGTTTCAAAAGCACACCCACTAAAACCTCAGCAAAAAAGCTCACTCTAAGCTAGTTTCCAAATAGGAAAATAAAATCTCTCTGCTTCTCCATTGCCACAGTGCCTCGGTACTGATTAATTTTGGTATTGTGTGTGCAATCTG
>NW_010577121.1:433179-454185 GCF_000705375.1 Tinamus guttatus | reverse complement strand
AAAAAAAAAAAAAAGGAGAAAGAAAAGCCACTGCTGTAAGTAGGTGAAGTTACATTTTTTTTTTTTCTGGACAATAATGTGTTCCTAATTGCTTAAACACATGCAGTCCTGCATGTTTCTGACCAATATAACTGACAAGCAATCTTATGTGTATATATAAAACAAACTCACCAGGTTTTAAGCTAAAGTAAAGTGAGAAAAACTAATTGGCTAAAGGGTAAGCATAATAAATTCTGGCCAAAGAGTGTAGCTGATCTCATCATAAAACAACCAGTATGAGAATGTGCTACATAATAAACTAAGTGTTACTGTTTTCTACAATCACTCAGGCCTTGCATTTTGATTAATTGCAGATTCTGAATTACTGAGAAAATGGCAGTTAATTATCCCCAACACCTTTGCAGGAACAGCTTGGAGAGGACTATGAAATTAGCACTCTGAAGTCTGAGTTAAATATATCATTTTAGCTTAATGGAATTTAATCATATTGTAATTCAAATGTGTGTTGCACAAAATTAATAGCTTCTAATACTGAAATACCTTTATTTTATCTGTCTCATATTTCTCACACACTGACTTTTATTGATTTCTTCTGAAATAACCATCACTCTAGAAACCAGTGGAGACACTTAGGAGTGTGTACTCCAGGCTTATTCATAAGCCAGCAATTACACTACAGGTTTGCTTTGTTTATCCCGATATTCTGATTTTTTTTTCCCCATCTTTAACTCTTCCCAATTGGTTATATCTAGGTCCAAAGGGCTAAAATATGGTTTTAAATCACAGCCTTTGGTAAAGGGCACTCCAGAGATGTGTCATCCTGATGGAAATCCCATCCTCTCAGCTTGCAGGCTACATAGAGATGACTTTTTGCAGCCACGCTAGCTCCCATTAGCTTTTCTGGAAGAGTAGCAAGTGCATTTCTGTAATTTCATTATTCTATGATCCATCTTAGTATCACTTTATAATTTTAAATGGTGATCTGTTTAGTGAGAAGCTAGAAATCCTGGAAAGATTATACAGTTTTAGTAAATCCTGCTCATTCCACAGTTGTATCTGTGATGATAGTCTTGGAGTTAAGCTGGCCATGGAAAGTTTTATGGAGATTTTTGGAAATGTATGATACACTGAAATCATATCTTTTTAACAAAACCCACTGGGTGGCGCTCGGCTTTGTTTATCACAGCTGTAAAATTTGATCTTCAGTTCTTTTCCAGTCCTGTTTAAAACTGCATGTTATTCATTAAATTATAATTTGTTTGGACATAGGGGAATAGAAAAATAATATCTGATGTCTATTTTCAGTTTAATGGATTCTCTGAAAATTAGAAATGAATAACGAGGCTAATAAAAAACATATGCCTAAGCATTATCAGAAATGTGAGTTTAAATAACAAAAAAAAACTCAAGGTAGTCGGGTTGTCTGAAAAATATTGAACTAGATTTTACACTTAGGAAAATCCATTTACTTGCTAAGGAAAAAAAACAGGATGGTGTATTACAGTACATCCATACATCTAAATCAGGATCCCATTCACACTCTAGTAGATGCTTAACAATTTCATAAGATAACCTGATTCTTGCTTATGTCATTGCACCAACAGATTTGCAAAGTGATCTAAAAGCTGTATCCTATATTTCCTTCCAGTTCTCAATTCAAGATAACTTTTTAAGTTCTAAAATAAAATCTCTTCTATTTCTGAAATATCTGAGTACATGAAATGTTAGACAAGGCTTGGATTTAAGTCACTTTAGTATAGAAAGAATATCCATTGTATGCGACTCATTTAAGACAAAGAGTAATAGCAATTAATTTAAAAAACATATAACATACTGGATTCACCCTACAAAATCTGTCTAAGACTTTCAACAGGGAAAATAGGCTGGAACGAGCGAGAGTTCAAAAACAAATATATGCAGGTTATTTCCATGCACATACCTCAAAAACAGACATACTAAGGATTCCCTGAGTATAAAATGAATAGAGATACACAGGTGGCATTCTGTAGATTTTGACATTTAAAAAAAAAAAAGTGGCAAAATACATAGGAATACTGAAATATACTTAGTTTCACTCAGAGACTTACCTCTGCTGCTTATACAGAATTGTTTTAGCAGAAGAAAATTCATCATCTACATTTACAAATTAATGGGACCACACTGGATTCCCTTTATTTCTTGTGTTCTTATTTTGTTAACCTTAGTAGTCTAGTCTACAAATGAATTAGAACTTCTAGGTAAAAGAACAGTTCATTTTGTATATAAGATCAGTTAATTTTAGCACTCTAATTCCTAAATAATTTTATCAGCTGTTGTTCCCATCTCTTCTCTTTTATCTGTCACTATCATTTCTGTTTTATACTTATTTGTGAAGCCTTGTCCTTCTGATGTCTACCAGTTCCAGCCAGTAGCATTTTGATCCACTACTAATCCTCTTTTTTTTTCTCTTTTTTCTCTGTTTCCTGGGCCACTCCCTCAATAGAAACTTTTTATTGAAATTTTCATCCAAGATTTTACTCTTCTCTCACAAAATACATTCATAATGCCTCTTAAAAGAATGAGAACTGTGCCCAGTTGGAATTGGAGCCTTTAAAAGCAAAACATCATTAAGATGTATGTTCTTCTACCAATAATGTCAAATCTGTGTTTTGTCCTTGCCAAATGCTAATATTCGTGAATTGTTTTTTTGTTTGTTTACTTTGTTTTTAAACCTGTGCATGTTATATTTAAGATGAAGACCAGTTGTCTTCTCAAGTGAGAATAAAATGAAATGTTGGACTGAGATGTAAAGTATTCCTTAGAAAGCTTAAAAAAAAAAAAAGGTCAATGAGCAGTTGGTAAAGCAATCAGGGAGTTCCCAAGCTGAGGCATTCAGCAAACAAACAGAGAGTTAGAAAGAGAACTTAGCCTTTCCTTTTTGATTTACGGCAGTGTTGGAAAGTAGCTTAAATAAGTACCATGGGGCTCCTAGAACAGTTGAGTCAATGTATCATGTAAATTGTAAGGGATGTTAAATTACATTAGCAATTTATGTTCAGACCTACAGAGAGAAATGGGTATGCTCTTAGAAACTCGTTGCTCTGGCCTGAAAATTCAAAGAAAAAATCATATATCTGAGAAATCAGTAAGGTCCTACAGAATTCCAGAACCCATATAATAACAGCTATGAAATAACTAAGGAGTTATCAGATCTGGTTTTAGAAGAAACACATTTCAAATGCACATTCTTGCATTTTTCAATATAGACAAAACTGGAGCATGAAATATCATATACACTGCTATCTTCTTTTTCTATAATCTTTTATTCCAATATCATATCTTTTATTTAGTGTAAATCGTTCCATTTATTAATGGAGAGGTGTCAAAACAGGAATGTTTATTACAAAAATTGAGTTGTTATTATTCTCTTAGCCAGTACATTTCATCAAAATATCTGAGCATCTTTTAAATGAACCAGGACCATTAGTAAAGATTTCAAGGTGTATCTGCCACATTGTCATAGTCAAAAATTCCTGCAAGGTTTTTTAAACTTGTGTTGTCTGAAGTTTTTGGCAAATACTAAAACTGATTGCTTTACTAATATAACAGCAAGGTGTTAGATCTTTTCCTCATCATTTAACTTTGACATTTTTTCAAAAACAAAGCAAATATATTCCTTCTAAAATCTTCAATCACATTATAATCATTGTTAATCAAGTTGTCCAAGACTGTATCCAAGCATAGAAAAAAAAAAAATCCTATTGAAATTAATTTATGAAGCACTCATAAGCATAACTAAATGCATGGTGATGTTGCTGAACTAGAGCTACAGAAAGGAGAGCAAGATCTGCTAAGTTGTAAACTTTTCTTATTGCCACATGGTTTCCATGGAGTTCTCACAGACCCGATCAAGTTCAATTTCTCAGAGGCCGAAATAGGTCTTCTGTATGTCAAGATTGCGGCTACAGCACAGACAGTCAAATGAAACTGAATCTTTAAACTACTCCAGCAACTAGAACCTCAAACTTGCTTGGAAAAAAATTAAAGTTAATTCTAAATTATGGAGGACCTTACTGAAATCATTCAAATAGTCCCAAGTTCTCAGCAGATAAAAGCAATACAAATCCACTGATGTCAGTACAACAGTTTCCTTTCATTCCAGCCAAGCGTCTGGTAAAAAATCCCTTAATGTCAAAACACCAACCTTTTGTAGAAATGAACGTGGTATGATATATTCTACCAGATCTTGGAGGAAAAAATCCACTTCCAGAGATTCAGCTACTGCAAAAGAGCCATATGAATAAGCTATGCAGACACTTAATTTTCTTCCAGATCTCAGATGAGTTCCATTAGACTCATTGCTATTTGGGGGAAAAGAGCATTTGGGGGCTTTTTTTTTTTTTTCCCCCCAAAGGAGGGAGAACATTTAAAGGCTTTTATTCTTCAAATAGAATAGGAAATAACCAATATTTGTGCAGTGCAGGAAAAAACTTCCTTCCCTATTTTTGTGCATCCATGTGCTCACAATGTAGTCTGTGCACACCATGTTTGCATGGGAGTCATGAAATTCAATAATTTCAACTCTGTGATTTCTATCAAATGAATAAAATTACATTTCAATTAAACTTCTCATTCAGAGGCTCTTTCATAAGTAACCTGAGCTCAGGACCCTGAGCCATCTGTATCTCTAAAAGGCTCATGTACATTTAGTACATGAATGGCTAAGGAAACTTTTTTGGGAAAAAAAAAATGCCCCAGGCTGTCTTCTGAGAAGATTAGCAAGTGCAAATGGTGAAATAAGAAACAGTCACATCAATACCATCAGGATTAGTTTCAAGAGCAAGAAAAGACTGTTACTGCACCTGTGCCAGGTTTAATTGCCATTAAGACTGTGGCTAGCTTAGCTTTTGGCTTTTTTCATCAGCCCAGAGCACAGCAAGAGATATCCATGCAGACTCAGCCTGCTTCTGTATCAGTGGAAAAATATTCCTACAATGTAAGTGAAGACGTCTCGGGGAACCTTTTTAATGCATTGTGAATATAAAGGTCAGTTACAGTTAGTACTGCCAAGAACTGGGATGGTCCATTGTAATTGAATTACCACTTCTGCACATAAAGCCAAGTATATATGTAGACGAGGGGTTGTGCATGGCTTTTTTGTAACTACAGTTACTTATTAGTTTTGGGCCAAAATCAGTACTTCCTGCACTACAATCCTGTTGAAATTCTCAAAGTTGTTGGCTATAACTGAAACAAAAGCATACTTTTATAGATTATGCATATAAAATTGCAACTTATAAGATCCTACTTTCTGAAACATACTCAAGGATATGAATTATCAACCAGCAGGCATTAAGGAGCTGAAAATGCCAAGGTGATCTACGTCATTGTTTTATTTCATTACCTTTGAAATAATTATTGGCTGTTCACTCTCCATCGATATAGACTCTCAGTGAACTATTACACACCAAAATAACTATGCATCACATACATACAGATGTATAAAGTCACAGATCCACTTAAGAGCTGCTATACCCAGTACAGTTAGGAATCTTTACTTTTTTAAATTGTTGTTTTACTCTTTCACACTTCCACCGCTTTTAGTTCCTTCTGCTCCACTCCTGTACATACACACACATTCCATAGTAAGTGAAGATTAAATAAGAAACCAGACTTGGATTGAAATAAAGACTTACTGACCACCTGTAAAAAGAAAAAAAAAAGTTCTTCTAATAGATTTCCTATTCTTCTGCATTTATTAGCTACAGAGAAGACAGTGTTTATTAATAGATCACTGCGTTTGAAATGCTGAACGTCAGTGACTATAGATGCTGTATATTGAGTGTGTTTTTTTGCCTGTTGAGACCTGTGGTGCCTAGAGGACAAACAGAAACTCAAGGAAGAATTAACAGTAGTTAAAAACGTTTTTGTTTGATTCTTAAATCATTTGCAAGGGGGCATTTACTGAAGGTTTTTTCCAATGAATGTTTTATTTGGTAGTATTTAGCTAACAAAACCTATACATAATTCCTTTTTAACTGCAAAAATTAAATTCTTTGTCCTCATGAAACCATATTTTGATGAGGTTTACATCAAAATCCAGAACCCTAAGTGCCTGACAAAGTAGTAAATATTCAATAGCATCATCATATCTTCAAATGGTGGGCTAACTTCTGATTTAACTCATGGACAGAAAACTATGTAAAACTTAAAATACAATCTGTGTTCCTTCCTTGTAGAAAAAAAAGTCTCACATAATATTGCCTCCCTTGAGATAACAGGTGAAAAATCACAGTTACATAACTACCTGAGAAATGCCCAGATGATACTTAATGAGCAGGTAAGTTATTAGACCAGCTCTTCCTCCTCCAGCTGTCCTGACCATCTCAAACAAGGAGCCAAGGTGCTGCTAAAATTTTGACATGGGCCAAGGAGAAATGCACTGGTACTTAATGCACTTAACTTTTACTGGGGGAGATTAGGCAGGGTGCAATAATATCAAGAGGCTATGTATTATTTTCATTTTTTTGCACATTTTTAGATTTCTAAATATCCCTTGGCTGAGTTGTTCCCCTTCCCTATATGATATGCTCATCAGTGGGAGCAAAGGTGATTTAATGAGAAGGGAAAAGCATTTGTTTCCTATCAGAAGGTTTATACCTCCTGCATATTATCCCATGTATATATATAATGTATATATATAACCCTGAAAGAGCACCAGGAGCATGCTGTGTTGAAGGTTGCCCCTTAACCAAGAGGGTAGGAAAAGTGGGTAGGGAGTGAAAACCTCTTTCACAGAGTTGTTTAACATTTCAGAATACGCTACTGGATTTGCAATCAGTTGGCCAGTGGAGTCTTATAACCAAACAGACGTCTCTTTTAAGAAAAGCTTTGTACGTCTGAACAGAAAAAGGTCTGTCCTCGAGCAGGAAACCCAGTGCAGGGCTTACACAGAGATATATTTTCAGTCATGTGGCCAAGACAATAAACATGTATCTTTTGATCTGTGTGGCAACAGCGTATGAGCTGTAGTTTATACTGGGACAGAATGAGATGCAAATCTGCCAGGAGTGAGTCAGTGCTCTGGAGTGTTTCTGCACATCCTAAATTTCACCAGGCTGAGGTTAAGGGACTTCAAATAAATGTCTAAAGAGCACATAAAAATATTCCAGTGAGTGTGATGGCTTAAGTCCTCATGTCAAAACACAGGAACATGCAGTCTATTCTGTATAAAATATTTTTTTTGCTTTACTAACTATAAATTAAATCTCTTTAAAACATGTGCTTCTGTAAGCATACATTTACCAGCAGTCTTTTCCTCTTTATATGATGCAAAGAGGGGCAGTAATACCTCTCCTGGGACTGCTGAGGGCATGACTAGCATTTTAAAATATCATTTAAAATTATCTCCTATTAATTGCCATCACATTCAAATTTGGGCCTTTTAATAGCATTGCTACCACTATATCTTGACGTCTTACGACATTATAGGTCCAACCACACTGGTACATTATTTCCTAGACCTCCTCTGTTTACTAACCAAAGCAGCTCACTCAAGTGCAGCCTGCTGAAATACCGCACTGTTATTAGGAAATGTGAGTGGGCTGAAGTGGGGATCCCTGCAGAGTTAACTTGGCAGCACTTGAGATCCTGGCTCAACCTGATATTAAAAGTGAGTCATCAGTTTACCCACCCAGCAGGCTCTCACTTTGTACTTCTCACTGTAAGCAGCTCCACAGAGGGCCAAGAGATCCAGGGTTTGCTGCCTTAACTAATTACCAACTGAAAAGACCTCCTTGTTAAGGAAGACTTGTTTTTCCATTCTTCTCTTTTTCCCCCCCTTTTTTTTTTCTTTCTTCAGTATTACACTATGATAAGTAACAAAAGCGCAAGTCACATCTACCACCTGGAAGGTTAGTTTGCCGAGCGTGTTACTTATCTGCTGCAGACTGCTGAGTTTCCACTCCAGACCTTAGGCTCTGGAGCTGCCTTGGCTCCCTCCAAGCTATTTCTGTATCTGCTAGGAGCTGTTGGCAGTTCAAATCTTGCAGTCACATTAATTTGGGACTCGCTTATTTTCCCAAGGAAATCCAGGAACCGTCTTGCACTGCTACAGAGGGCCTCAGACAGGAAGGCAGTGCTCACTTCCCTGTGATAAGTAATGAAGTCACGGTATCGTAAAGGCTGTAGGCTGAAAATCCCCTCATGGTTAATCAATCAAGGCAGGATTTTCCTTCCAAGCATGCATTTCAGATATTTAACTATTTGGAATAGCCTGTTGTCTTGCATGCAGTGCTGACTCGGTCTTGCTGTTTTTGTAGCAGCACGAAGTAGCATGTAAACATCACATAGAGCACTAGGATATACAGACTATTTCATATCCTATCCCCTACACTGTCTGCATACTGACCCTAGTTTTCTCCTGCCTCTTTTTACTACCTGAAATTAATGCTCTTGATTTACATGTCACTTCCCTGACTTAGAGGTACACTTTCTTGAAAGCAATGTCTGCAGAAGGTACTTTTTGACCTTCCTCGTGTCCCCCATTTAAGGAAACTTCAACATGTGGGTTAAAACTAAGGCATGTGGTTCTCAGTGGAAGTTGGCATCTAAATATAGATGCTTTCTTGAAGCAGAGCCTGTATTTTCTCAAAGATTTGCCATTTTTTCCTGGTTCTGAGGTGACCAACATTCAGCACTTATATTGCTATTGGTCCTATTATAGCTGGGTAACAATTTGGGAAAAACAAATGTTTGGGGAGTGCATGAAAACCGTCAATGCCACAGTTATTTTGACTTTTAACAAATTCCATGTTACCTACATAGATATTTTGGTGTGCATTGGTATTTTCTTTTGATTTTTCTCAAGAGCCACTAGTTTTATGAGCTCTTCCTCAGGCTGTTCTGACCCTCTCTACATCTATAATGGACAGAATCACTGCTATTCATTTCATGATATTCATTTCGTGAGCATGCAACAGTCTTGTTTCATGCAATGGTGCACTAAACGCAAAAGCAGTTCAATTTTGCTGATAATCAGTTTTGTTGATATGCACACCATAGGAGTTTGGTTTGTTTGTTTGGTCCTGCTAAAGACAAAGCACTGGGATGGAAGGAAAAGATAAATTACATTATATATGGAACCAACAGAAGCAGGAGAGAAGCTTAACTTTAAAGAGCCTGAAGAAAATGTAAACCTTCCTAAACAGCAAAATGAGCTGGATTATGAAAAGGAGAATGTCTCATGTCAAGTGCCTCTTCACCCTGTAAGTGTACTGTGAAATACGATCACTTTTCTTGAATAGTCTCCATCCTAACAGCAACATTCTTGAACTTATAAACACTATTAATTGTGTCAAACTTGGGATTTGAATCCAGCAAACCCTGCTACGTTAAACTGAATGGGCCCTATTCATGACTGGGTTAGATATGAATTAGCTCAGTATGGTTATGTTAGGCAGGATGATTTTTTCATAAATAATTCTGCATTCTTTTCTCAACAAATCTTCTAAGCCAGACATTTTGAAGTAGATGAGCTGGCAACAGGACTCTGTTTCTGCATGCCACATGAAACTGAAAGAAACATGCATTGTAAAAGATGACTAAATGATATTAAATTTTCCAAAAGCAAGAAAAATACCTAATATTGGATTCCTTCATTTAAACAGATGTGTGAAGTTATCAGTAGCCTTTCCAGGCATAGCTCTAAATTTACATTGCAGGTAGAGCATCCATCATTCTATGCATAAGAGCTTGTGTTCCTGCAGACCAGAATAGTTTCTCTTTTAGATCTTGACTAAAGCATATTTAAAATACAGTGGTTTTACATGGACTCAAGGGCATAGGAATGGAGGGAAAAACATTGAAAAAGACCCTCCTTCTAAGTTAGTTTTCAATGAAAGTCTACCAAGTTAGCACATAAATAGCAGTCAAACCAGAAAAAAAGGTCTGTTCCACATTGCAGCACAGGTTTTATTTTTAATTTTTTAATTGGTCCCTCACCTTTTGATGGCTGGATGTCCCACATAACAGTTCTCCATTGTGATACACTGCTTAAACTTTTAGTTTGATGTGTCATCTTTCTAGTTGCAAGTCATATTGTGTAACTGTGTGTAGAAGGGCATTGCATGCAGAAACAGACTGCCTTCTATTTCTGCAGGTCATGCCCTTCTACCTACAAGGTAGTAAGACCACCACTCAGCACCTATTTTGCATTCTGCTAGGTAAGTCAGGCTTAATGGCTTGATAAAGCAGCATGTTATAATAGCAGGTAGATGTTTTCTTTATCTGTTGCTGTCTCTTCAGAAAGAAGTAGGGGAAAAAACAGCATATAATTCTGCAATTATGCCATAGCTATAATGGATATAACTTTTCCCCACCTTGAGCGATAGGAACAACTGATTTGGTTACCATTCTACCTGTCCATGCTCAAAAAGAGAGTTATGCAGCCCACTGTGTCTTGGATGTCTTGTATCTCGCCTGCCTGTGCAAGGCAGACTGCACAGCTCCGCTGCATTGGAGTGTCTGGCAGCTGTGCCGAAAGAGGCAAATGGTAACTGGCCCAAACAAGGTGATTTGCCCTACATCAGACACATGCATCCATTCTCTAGCAATTGAATTCTGCTGTGTTTGAAAAAATATTTCTTTTTCTTTGTTTGTTTGTTTTAAAGACACAAATGGGCATTGACCACATAAACAGATTTAGGTACTATGATGATAAGAGATCCTATTTAAGTTTTGATCTGAGTTTATGGGCAAGCTACATGTGACGGCAAGGAAGCATACATGGAAGAGATTCCAGATTCAGGAAGAGATACCATCATGTTCATGAGGAAAAGGAACATGTAGGGGAAGCATTCTCTTCATGGATGGACTGGAGGTGCGCTGGGGCTCCCTGAGGACTGGTGGAGAGGAGGGAAAAGCCATCCTCCACAGTAACACACTTCTTCATATATACTGCAAACATCAACGGCCCCAGTGCCTGCTGAGCAATCCGTATGAACAGAAAATGCTTTCTGCCTTAATTACTCAGCCTTCTTTTGCTTCTTTTGGTCTATGAAATCCTTGCCCATGGAATTGCCAAGAATGCACATGCTTTAGTCTAACGGCCACTACTGTCTCAGAAAGACTACCAAGCCTCAGCAGGATGATCAGTATCAGCCCATCTCTGAAATAATACACCAAAAGAGCAAATCAGTGTTTGTGTAGCTCTTTACATTTGCAAAGTGCTTTTCAAGCAAGAGTTAATAAATATTTTACCTTTTACCTTTACCTTAAATACCTTTAATCCAAACCACATTGTTCAAAACAAGTCCATGGCTCGAGATTACTTATAAAATTCAAGAGTAAATCAGTGATTAGCAAAAGGGAATAGATAATGCTAAATGTCCAGTTAACAGGAATTTCCCAAGCTTTATCTGGGTGGCAAACAGAAAGCAGCTACTGCGCAGACCTCACATGCAAAGTTTGCCTCCCTCACATTCAGCAGTGCTTTATCCAGGCATCTTATTTTAAGTAAGATCACTCAACAGAGCAAAATGTTACTCAGTCCTAGTAAATATAGCACAATTTCCTCCCTTGCTCTTGGTACATGGTAAATAAGTTCTCATATATAGCTGATGACAGGAGGCAAATGGTTTCTTAGAAAACAGAAGAATGGGGGCATGCAGAACTGAAAAGGAAAATGATAATAACTCCAGGCAATTGTCTAGCACAAGAGGAAAAAATGTAATTATAAGTGAAGTTCTGCCAGAACTACCAAACAGCCAAAGGAAAAGTGAACCCTGGATCAGTGGGCAGTAGGGTCCTTGGCTGATTTTGATCCTGACATATGTCCAGATTCAGTAAGTGCACTTTGTATAGGACAACACCATTTAAGTTCACTCCTAAAGTTTAATGTTTAGGTACTAAGAGGGTTGTTACACTATGGCCATTTGAGGAGTGCAAGTCAGAATTGCTGTTTCAAAAGCCTAGCTAAAGAATAGCAGAGTCAGAGTAGGTGAAATAAAGTGCTGAAGTAGTTTAATAGACTAACCTGAACACCAGGCTGTGACAGAACAAAAACCAGATCACTTTGATATTTCTGAATTAGCAATTCTGTTTCACATAAGAAGGAATATTCAATCATCATTTTTCTTAAAAAGTATAACCAGATGGGCAACCACCTTAACAGCCAAAAAACATGTCTTTTGAGAGTCATTCTGGGGCATTCCATAGAATAAAACACCCTTTTCTGTTTGTTTCTAGCAGCTTTAGTTTCAATGTTCTGACAAAGGCATACAGGACCAACTGTTACACACGGAAAATGCTGTAGTGGGAATACTTACATGTTGAACCAGCTCCTGTAAGCAGCTGAATGACTCAAATACTATTCAAGCAAAGATCCTGTTAATATTTCCGTCTAAGTACAGACTTCAGCACCAGGGAATCAATATCAATGAGGGGGCATTTATATTCTATGAATATTTTCCTCCACTCCTTTCTTTACCTTGTAGTTCAGGGTTCAGAACAGTTCAGTTTCAGATACAAAGTGGGAATGGCCAGAAAGAAACAGAGAATCTAACTCTCTGTACCTCTGCTTTCCCATCTCCACTGTCTCCATGTATATTAGGATATTGCAGGTGCCACTGGTGTTTTAATGCACAAGATCTTTTTCAGAGAAGTGAATTAGGCCACTATTCTCTCCGTGTCTCCAATCCTTGGTTTATCGTAAAACATGCCATCCATTCCATGTGTCTTGGTAATCCTCAGGCCTGCCCTGGACAAGTGTGTTTAGGTTCTGCTCAAAGAAGTAGAAAATGTTTTGCTTCACCATTACTGAACCTTTTTTTTTTTCCCTCAAATTCCATAAGATCAGATGAATGGCATGCAAATGTGTCTTTGATATTACGAAGAATTGAAGTTCTCGTCTTTTAAAATGCAGGATTATCAAGGCAAGTCCAATTCTAAAGTTTACTATAAATACTAAGTAATTATTATGAGGAAGTATACAGCTACTGGAGGTGTAAATCACTTACAGAGAAGCAGTTTCCAGATTGTAATAACATGTTAAGGGACCAGTAGATTTTTTTTTAAATCAAATTATAACTCAAAAATCATGAAATGGTGGGGTCTAGAGCAGAAATAACTTTTACAAGGTAGGCAATCACTACTTATGTAGTTAGAAAAACAGTAAAAATTATTTCTGACTTTATCCACTTATTTCTATAGTATGATGGTGATAGGAATCACAAGAAGGTTTTTACCTGTTGCTGTGGAAATTACAGTCAGACCCAGCAGACAGTAATTACTGTTCAGGCAGCTGAACTAGTAGCCTACTTTTGACTGTGACAAAGGATTATATGTTGTGTCTATATATATGTATTCACACACACTCACAAATATATACTGTACGATTAATAATGCATGTATTTGTGTCTATGACAGAATGAGAATAATTTTGTTGGTCTCATACATGACATTATTTGGAGGACGTTTTTGATCAAGAGAAATATTAAGGGAAACCAAGCCACCATATGGATCTCTTCCAGAAATTCCAATGCTTCATGTTAATAACGTGGGTTCACCTAGGGCAATGTTTACATAACACACCATGATTTATATCATTTACCTGTCACTGCACTCATATGGGAAGAGCTTTGCTAACTTTAGCTAGCAGTTGCAAGTCTATAGCCTAAAATAAGAGATTAGCCTTTAAGTAGTCAAATGAGAAAAAGAAAAAAGTCAGAGGACTGAGTGTGTGTTTGGGGAGAGAGAGAGATTTCTGTAATAAGGATTCTTTTCTACACAACACACCTCTTTACAAGTAATTCCGTGATTGATAAAACACATCCTACCCCTAAGTTTGCTTCAGTGAGAGTTTGGAGGTCATGAATGCCATTCTTACTCTTTTGGATGATTTCTCCCTGAAGTTCTGTATGTTGAAGAAAATGCTGTGTTATTTTCCTTCCACTTTCCAGGCTCAGCACATAGTAAAATCCTTGACTGCAGATTTCAGGCTTTCTTTTACATGGTTAAGTTATCAGTTTTCTGTCAGGGCTGCATGATGTTTTTTGAAGGAGGTGGAAGAAGTGGGGCAGGTTTATTTTACAACCTGCCAGTTAAGATGTGTCCTAATGAATTGAATCTGGCTAACTCTGCACCCTCTATCAAGCTTTCCAGACTTGCAAAGCTTTGAACCTTGCACATGAAAGGAGGAAGCATTTATTGGAATCTGCCATGGCTGAAAGTTTGCTGCTCATCTGAAGGTATCATTTGTATTTCACTTCATAAAATAATGAACATTGGAGCTGTCTTTGTGAACTAGACCAGCAGTCTTGTCCAATTTTAGTGGTAAAGGTCATAAAAGTGAAGTGTTCCAGCAGTTGAAGCAGTTCAAGGGTAGTCTTCAAAGGACATGCTTCTGTCCTGGCCAGAAACTAGGCTATAAGCATATCAAAGGTCTAATATCTGAAAAGGCCTAGTTCTAACTGTATTTCCATGCCATAGTTGTCAACTCAATCTTTGTAAAGAGTTTAGGGTACTTGAGTGACATTACTGTAACATAAATAATATTTATGGAAATAGTTGGTCAATTTTAGATGTTTAACAATTTTTATTTTTTATGAGCATAACTTGCTTCATTTTATGTAAATTTTGCCTTTCTTACAATGAAACAGTCTGAACTCATTTGCAACATATTCTATATGTTTAAAACACATTTTTAAAAACTTTTAAAATAAATGTCATAGAACAGATCTACACTCAAAAAGTTATTTGATGATGGTTTGTTAATTTCAAAAGGTTAGCCATGCATTTTCTCCCATGAACTATTTTTCTCTCATTTACTTTTCTTGTCATTCTCCCAGGCTTCTGTCCTCATCTTGCCAACCCTCAGCAAGCAAACAGTCTTATATGTATTTCAGCCCAGGAAAGTGCTCAAAACAAACTAACAAAAAAACATGAAGGGCAGCAACAGCTCCACAGGTACCAAATAATTTAGCACCAAATGTGTGACGCAAAATATTGTCATTGGGTCCCATGTTGCATTTCATTTTAATCAATACTTAATTAAGCTTTAAGCAGGTAGACTCAAAGTATCAGTGAATTCAAATATCTCTGCTGAACAGGGGAGAGCATATGGTGAATTATTTAAATGACTGTTTTTCTTCCTTAGTATGCGCAGACACACATCAAAAATGAGTCTGCTTTTGTAAATAGTAGAAAATTAACCATCTGCTCAGAGATCATTTCTTGCAAATCTTACCCATGATTTTTTATCATATTTTTTTTTCTGAAGGACATATATGTATTAACATGAGTAGTGCATAAATATCTATTTCTAAGGCAAGTCATTTAATACTCAGTGGAAAATACTTGTACCAATTGCATAAATATTTTTTAAAAGCTGAAGAATTTTTGCAACGGCTATATAGGCCAGAGGAAAGATCCTGTTAGCCATGTATCTTCAAATAATTAAGTACACCATATGATTCTGCAGTGAGTATATCACACTAGCATCCAGCAAGTATCAATTTAGGACTTTCTCCAGCAAGAAAACAAGTTCTTGCTGTCAAGGATAATTTTGAAAAGAATTCAAGCTATACTTACTGCACTTTCCGCTTCTGATCTGTTTACTGGTAGATCCATTAATCTGCAGTAGTAGTCATGATCTGTTGTGCAAGCTAAACAGCTGCAATATTTTGCTCTAGACCTGGCTCACCCACAGCAGGAGTAATTTATCCTTGAAGAGCTCTAGAAAACCTTGAAGGCTCTAGAAAATCTGAAGCACCCTGTGACAGTGATGTGGCACCACCCAGCATTTTCTATGTCAATTTTCACTTCAACTAACAAGATCTCTGTTATATAAAGTCTAAACCTCTCAGAACCAAAATGCTAATGAAAAGCTTTTGTTCTCTAGAAAAGTTGTCAGGATCAAACTGAGCAGCGATGCCTGGGGAAAATTCGTGACAAGGCTAGGAGGGCAGTTGCTTCAAGGCAGTTCCATCTGCATGGAACTTCTGGCAGAGGTTAAAACTGATGTGGAGTTTTAGTTATTCTTTAATGAAAGTCTAGTTCCTGTGGAAAATAAATATTAGAGCAACATGATGACAAATACTGATGTACATTTTCCACTGTCCAGAGAGTTAATTCTCTTTTCTCACATCACTTCTTTGGTTTAATCATATGATATAATAAAACAGTGCTTAACTTTCAAAAACATCAGACAAATACTGAAAGCAATATGCAACCCACAGCACAGTATCTTTCCATAGTTACAAAAAGTCCTATGCAATCCTACAATTAATGTCAGATTTGATTTCTCTTGTGCTTTTCTGTCCTTATTTCAGTCATAATTTCCATTTTTTTCCTCTCTAGTTCTTTCTCAGACTCTCACATTGATGTTTTTCATAATCACTTACTTCACTTTGTGTATTATTCTACTTTTCACTTCACTTTGGTATTTTGTTTCTTGCTATTGTTTCAATAATATGTTAAATGTACTTTTTCCTCTGTTCTACCTCCCACATTCCCATATTGATATCACTTATGCTGCCTTCATTTCCTCAATATTCTTGGATAGTGGTTTATGGATAGAGTCTTTAGCTGAGTGGTGTTTGAACATGGTCACTGGTTTGTTTGTGAGGTGTCTACACCATGTCTGCTTCAACCACTTGATAGAGATTTTTTATAGCTATATTGGTTTGGCAGAACTCATACATATTTTGGCATTATTTTTACATGGAATGTTGATCTACTTTTTCTATTTTGTTCCTAACTCCAAAAGTGAGTTTATTATTGCTACCAAAGATTGCATTGATTACTAAATAAGCCTGAGAAAGGTGATTTTAAGCAAGACTTAACATCAAAAGTTAGTACCTTGGGATAAATATAAAACAAACAGAAATGAAATCAAAATATTTTCAATTCCTGGCTCTATCTGGGAAATCAAAATGAGGATTCTTTGAATTCTGTTGCAAAGTAATCATTTCTTGTTAAGAGCTCAGGATTTTTCTTCCCAGACCCATTTGGCTATATTGGCATTTCCCCAATAACTGGAAAATATTTTTGAATTAGTGCTTTATCCTAAATTATTCCAAACATTTTCAATTTAGTACCATGGCTGATTTTTTTTTGTCTCAGGTTGGCATTCTTTCTGCTTTTTGATACATTTATTTTCCCTTCCCACTGAAAAACCAATATAATAATATAGGAGCTTAATAACTATTGGGTAGACTTGTCACTGATGTTCAGATTACACTTTTACTGCTACATAAACATAAACCCACATTTAAAGAAAAGAACTATGTGCAGGCAGGATGGGTGTTGTTACAAAAGTTGGTGGCTAGAGGGAACTCTTTTTCCTTCTTAGAGAGAGTGGCTTGAAACAGGCAATGGATCCTTGCTACAATAAAGTACTCCATTAAAAGAAAAAGAAGATGGGAAAATCCTTGGAACCAAGACACTAGCATGAATTGAAAAGTACTCACGGTGGAGTGCAGGAGGAACTGGGAGTTGCGTCAAGGAAATTTATCATTTCTTCACCAATAAAGAGGTCCTTTAGATGTCCCAGTTCGGGTCACACATGGTTAAAAGTCCTCCTGGTAGCCAGCTCCTTGGCAGCTGTTAGTCACGTTATGGTAATGTGTGTTACCTGGCTGCAGCAGTGGATGTTTTGGTTTCATGCACTAGGAAAGAGAAGACCTAGACCACAAAAAAAGAGCAGGGAGTTCACGGAGCAGCAGTAGGTAAGGCATTTAGGGAACAGCTCCTGTACTTTTAGGCCCCAAGCCAGCAAATTAATTAAGCGCATGCTTAACTTTAAACATATGAATAGCTCGTAGCTTTAGCTGAGCTATTTGTACATTTAAAGCTAAGCAGTTTTATGGTGTATGGGCATCAGGTTGCTTAAGCTTTAGCTCCAGCTGCACTTCTAGGCATGGCCACGAAGGCTGGGCACATTCTCAGTGGGGAAGAGCTTTTGTTTGGAGAGCGTGCTTGGGCTGGTGTGCTGTGAAAACTAAGATGTGGGGAAGCCTGACATATGCACATGTCTAGAATGAAACTGGGCTGTGGCCAGCTTGTGTACCTAACCTAGCAATTTGGAAGAACTCCTGGTACAGCAGCATAGCCTGAGACCTGTTTTCTCTCTTCCCTGTTATTTGCAGTCTTGTACAATGCCCTGAAACATAATGTAACAGGGAAGATTGTCAGGGTGGGGGGAAAGCAAAGCAAGGATGGAAGAAGATGAGGAAAACACAATGATTAAAACTCACCACTAGCTTAACCTCTAATGTCTTTCTTAATGCTGCTTTATTCCAGTTCTATGTGCAACTCCATTGACATCAATGAGCATAGCAAAAAGTAGTATAAAACTTACTCCATTCCTCCTCAGTATATGGACAAAAAAAGAATCATAGATTTCTCATAAGCCTTGACTGCCTTTATATGCACTGGCTACTAGAAGCCAATGACCATAGGCTTTTTAATGGGGGTCACCATTACAAACACAGTAGGACCCAGGTGTAAGCATTTTAGCAAATGTTCTTGCAGATGCACTCCAAATGTTCTCAGCTGTGCTCCAACAGTGCAATTTGCCAAGAGCTGTTGAACATATCTTGCATTCTGCAGCTGTAGATACACTGCTCAAAAAACTTCGTATTTGACAGCTCCTGCCTGCCTGCTGCCTACACAACCAGTTGGCCTGAGTATCCTTGGCCCTGTGATAACATGATGGGTATATTCAGGTAGCTGCTGCCCTAGACCTCTGTCCTGTGCAGTCATGCCAGGACTGGGCTTACTGGCTGCACAGCACATAGGGTTGAGCCTGAGCATGATCTCTGGTCTGTCCGTCATACGCTGGGTAAGTACTGAACTATTCAGAACTGTTCAGTCATGTCACATCAGACTAAAAGTCCATCTAGCTCTTCTGTTTAAAGAATTTGTCCTGTCATATCCATATCACACTGCAACATGGAGTTCCACAACATACTACTTTTGCTTTTTAAAATTAACACCCGATAAATTCCCTTTGATGTCCTCTGCTTCCACTCAAAAAGACAATAAACAGATGCTCCCTATGCAACTACTCTGTACTATGTAGGATTTTTTAGGTTTCTAATGTGTCTCCCCTCAGGTGTCTCTCTGGAGGGTAAAAAAGTCCTTCTCCATTTAGTTCTTCTTCACGTGGAAGTTGTTCCATACCTTTGATCATCCTTGTCACTCCCCTCTGAACTTTCTTCAGTTCTATTATGTCTTTTTTAAGATGTGTGTGTTGGGGGAGGGAACCATAACTGCTGAACTAGGTCACATAAAACCTTGGATGGATTCCTGGGTTTCTATTTTAATGTCTCTGAAGCCTTGGCAAAGGTTCAGAACTATTCAGTTTTCTTCCTTTCTCTCCCTTCACTAGAACTATTCCTATGATTAAAGCATACCTCGCAACCTCCCAGCTTGTCATTGTGAAGCTGGGAGAGAGCAGTTCAGCTAGGAATACACCAATGAAAGGATCACAGCATTTGGTCGTCTTCCATCTCAGTCATTCTTTTCAAATAATATCTCTCATGAATTGATCAAATTCCATTTTAGAATGAAGCAGTGTTTTTGCTGCCACCAGAAGAGTGTTCCAGAATCTCGCTCTCTTGATATAAGAAATCTCCTTTCCAGTCAACCTTTTCTCACAGGCACTTTATATGCATTTATTTTTGTGTCTCTCCTCTCTCATTCATGTTTATTTCCCTGATGTATTTATAGACTGCAAATACATTCAAGCTTATTATGTTTATCTAAAAAAATGTCCTTCTAGTTTCCTCTCTGTCATAATAAGACTTTCATTTTCCTGGTTACCCTCATTACCTTTATTTGCAACTGCCCCAGTTGAAATTCAGCTTTTCAGAACATGTGTGGCCAAAGCTTTACTCAGTATTCTGGACGAGGGCTCACTAGTACCTTGGCTAACCGCACTCCACTGGAAATACCTTACTTGATTATTCCTAATATCATATCTACATTTTTCACATTGTAACTGTCACAGTTATGTGATAAGTTAATAAACCCAAATATATCTTCTTATCTGTGGAGAGCCTTCAGTCTATGGCAGAGATTCCTGTTAATTCCCATGTATATAGCTTTTCATTTTTCTGGTGAAATTGATCTCTCTCCTGTTGCTCCAACTCTCACTTCTCCCTGTGTGATGTTCTAAGCCTCACCATTTCTGATGGAAATACTAACAACTGGTCCCTAGGGGAGCCCTTGAGGAATCCAACATGCAGACTCTCTCCAGTGCAATATCTCCCCTTGAGAGAAATCTGTCCTTATTTTGCTTTCTGTCAGTCCTTTATGCATACCACACCTCTTTAGTATTAATCCCTCCATTCTCCAGATGAACTAATAACTTCAGTGGTAAAGTACAAAGTATTTATTGAAGGGTGAATTCCTTCTTTTCTTCAAAATGTGGTAATTTTACCAAAGAAAGTTATTAGAGTATCATCCTAACTAAAGCCACATTGCATTTTATACCACTTTTCAGGTACCTACATGTATTGAAATATTTTATCCTTGAAACTTTGTTCTACAGTGTTCAACCTCTCTTGAGGGCCATCTAATGATATTGTCTGGTTGCTGTCTCTGGTGATTCGAAGTTCATGGAATCATAGAATCATAGAATGCTCAGGGTTGGAAGGGACCTCTAGAGATCATCAAGTCCAAACCCCCTGCACACGCAGGGTTACCTAAAGCACGTGGCACAGGACTGCATCCAAGTGGGTTTTGAAGAGCTCCAGAGAAGGAGACTCCACAACCTCTCTGGGCAGCCTGTTCCAGTGCTCTGTCACCCTCACTGTTAAGAAATTTTTCCTTAAGTTCCTGTGGAACTTTTGGTACTTCAGTTTCTGGCCATTTCCTCTAGTCCTATCAGTGGCCACCACTGAAAAGAGACCAGCACCATCCTCCTCACTGCCTCCCTTGAGGTACTTATAGACACTGATTAGATCCCCTCTCAGCCTTCTCTTCTCCAGGCTGAACAGGCCCAGCTCCCTCAGCCTCTCCTCA
>NW_010577121.1:414210-424381 GCF_000705375.1 Tinamus guttatus | reverse complement strand
AGGAAGAGCAAATGGAGCACAGGAGGCCAATTCAGATTACCTTGGTTTGGGTCAGATGGCCTCGGGGTCTCTCTGCATTAGTCTGGCCTCACTCAGAATCTCTGATCTGTTACAGCATGTCCTCTCAGGGATTAGGCTTAGATGAGAACTTCTAATTTTCCTTTAAATCTCCATGGATATCCCCATTTCTAAACTGAAAGATACTAAAGATCTCTAGCAGGGTGGTCAGTGTTATAAGTAATGAGAGAAATAATTTTCCTTTTTTTGTTGTTGTTGTTTGCTTGTTTGTTTAAGTTGATTGTTTTATCTAGTTCTTATAAGAATTTAGAGTAAACTACAAATTTTCTGCAATCAGTGCTGTCTCAGAAGTGTTGTGTAACTTCAGAGCAAGTGAACAGTCACAGCAATCTCTAAGCTTGTCCCTGTGGGCTGCCTTGTATTAGGATGACTGCCAAAGAGGGAACAAGGCACTGAAAAGGAGCACCAGAAATAGGTACAAAAATGACTGAGTAGAAAAAGAAGTAAAAATCAACTGCTAGGTGGTGAGGTTATTTTCTTTTAAGAAAATACTTAAGAATGCTTAAAGTTTTCTATAAGACTTTTTTAAATAGTTTTTTTTTATTATTTATCCCCATTTTTAAATTCTTTGGCAATTTTTCAAAAATAAGTTCTGCATGTTAATGTAGTTACTTTACAATAATAAATAAAACAGGCCAGGAATAGTAAGTGAATCCCAGCCATGATTCACAGCATGATTAGTACTTTGAAAATATCTTTGCAGTCAGTAAGAAAAGTGAAGCTCCTCCAGAAAGAAATTTAGAGCTAAATTAATGTCTTTCTGGCACATCTGGCTTTCAGAAGATATCTCTCTCTGAAAAAGACTGGTCTTCTAATCTGGGCAACAAAGGGAAGTTCCTGAAATTAGGTTGTGTGAATATTTTCCTAATGTATTACTACCATCCTACGCCTGTTTCATTCAGATGCTGCATTCACTTGTTTCTTGGAGTTTCAAAGCCATGGAGAACAGTGAACTCTGGTAGAGGACTCGCATTGGCCTTGCTCTAGATCCAGTATTAAGCAATGGATACAGATGTCAGAGACATGCTCTTTGACCAGAAATGAACACAGATACAGTTCAGATGGTTTTGTTTACTTGATAGCAAACAAACTGCATTATTTTAGCAGTTAGGGAGCCTGGCTTGTATAACGCATAATTCAGGATAATGTTAATTGTTCCTATTGTCCTACAGGTCACTCTAAACATGTTTAACTCTTTTTCTATGGAGCTGCTGTGCCCTTTTGTGTGGATAATTATGACCAGACATGTTAACACACACTTGATCTTTGCACTTGGCACTGATAAACTCAAGGTTTTGCTCTGTTTTTTGAGAAATTCCTCTTTCTAAGCCACTAGCAAGGTGGCAGCCTGTGCTGTCTGTGGTTGCACAGAGGAATTGAGACAGGCTGCTTACTGTTAGCCTCTCTGTGGACATGCAATGACTGGGTTTGACATAGTAAAAATTCTCGTATCTGTATTTGTGGGTGCACAGCAGCTGCCTGCTCCTCATCCAAATCTCAGAAATATGACTGTCCCATCCCACAGGCAAACCACAGAGAAACCACACTTTTCATCTTGTCCGTGACCTAGGAAAATCGCTTCTTACTCACCATGCAGACACTTCTGCTCTGTGACCTCCTAATTAACTGTCACCTTCTGGGAATTTGTTTGATTCATTAGGTGTGGATGGAAAAAAATATCCTGACTCTGAGTTTTCTGGGAAGAGATAGGTTTGTTTGGTTTTTGTTTGTTTTTTCCTTGATTGTGTTTCCCAGCGTCTGATGGGGCTGTTGGTCAAGTTAGCATGCGCTGTGATTAGAACAGCTATGTTGCAGATATTTGGCCTTTTGCACCAAGCATGTGTGAGTTTGGCTTTAGGGGCTCATTTCTGGACACCACAGAAAGATACTACCTCTCTGTAACCACAAAATCAGCTCCTGCCTGGACTGCGATACTGCTGTGCCTTGACTGTTTTGCCCTCATTATGCCCTGATGTTTGGCAAACAGTTCATCATTCCCTGTGCTCTTCATGTAACACACACTGGAATTTCCCACTTCTAGTTATGTCCATCTCTAAGAAAGCTTGAATACTGTTGCTGATGTAAAAGTCAGCCCTTTATTTGGAGAGTCAGTGGGCTTGGCAATTAGTTCTGTGCTTGGTTGGTTTTCTGCTTTTTTATGTTATTCTTTGTCTTTTTTTGTTTCTTCTTCTTTTTAACAGGAATCATTTAAGGGTTGTTCTATGTATATTATTGGCAATATTTTCTATAACCATTGAGCAAGATCAAGTATTTTCCACATGCCTAGAACTAAAGCCATTCTTTTAAATATAAAGAGCCACCAGAGTGAAATTTAAGAACATTATCAATGACTTGGAAGCTCATTTAAAAATTCATTTTCAAGGCCAGATTAAAGAGAAATCTCTGTGGATATATTCACATTTTCATTAAGCGCGCTCCCTTGCTGCAGTCTTGGTTAACAGTTATTACACTGTCAAGTTGTTATTTTAAGAATCCATTCAGGAATCTTGAGCTCCAGTACAAAACCATATGGTCTATCAGCACAGGCTTTTATGCCTCTTTGCAAACTTTTTCTTTATCAGCAAATCACCTCAAAATCACATGAGTACATGTAGGTGCAAACCACACTGCCAGTCTTTGGGCATTACTGAAGTTAGCTGTTGATATAGGAAGGCATTTAATTGGTATGGTTGAACAATTCATTTCTACAACATTTAGGATGCTTTGATTTTGAATCTTGTTCCAATCGGATAGAAAGGAAATCTTCTGAACTTTTTTACTAAAGCAAACTTGTATATGATTATTCTCTAGTTAAGTACATTAAGTCACCACCTTTGGACATGGAGTATACAGATTCAAATGTCTGTTTTACTTCATTTAAGCAATGACTTTTCAACTTCCTTAATCTCATTAAAGAAATCGAAGGCTTTTTTTTTTTTCCTGACTACACTGCACTGACTACAGCTTTGCATAGCTCTCCAGCTATATAAGGCACATGTGTCAGCTGTGTGTGCTTCCCTTTACCTCCTAGCTGACAACCAGCAGTGTTCCTGACATGTTCCTGCAAAAAGTTTTGATTTCTACAAAAAATATTTTGCCAAAGTTAGATTTAATCAAAGCTGTTTTTATTAATCTTGCTTATCATTCAAAAGTAATGTTCAACACCAGGACATACTCCAGGATTTTATTGTATCTGTGATGAGTCTCTAGGAGAGTTGGGCAAATCTTTTTTTCAAATCTCTGATTTCAATTACAAGAAGTACGTAAGGTGAATCACTCAAATTTTCCTAATTTAGTGTGTAGAAAATATGGTTCCGTATTTCACTACACAGCATTTTCCCACAAAGCTGATTCTGAGCTGTGCATCTAACACACTTTTTTATGTGTGAATGTTGATGTTTGATTCTATGTTAAAAATATAGACAAAAAGACTACAATAATGTGTGCTTTCTGATTTAAAAGGGGGGAAGGGTTGTTTTTCACATGTTCCTTCTTTTTCCTTAAATTGGGTGAACAATCTAGAATTCGTTTTGTATGATCAATATCCATTGAGTCAGTCAACTAGAGTATTAAGATACTTAATATGAGAACAATTCTATATAGCCATCCACATGTCCTTTCATGTATCTTGAAGTACACACTTGAAATCCTAATCCTTCAATGTTTATGTGTGTGCATAGTCCTACTGAAGTTAACAGGAGGTGATCTGCATAAGATTAAGAATACAGAATTTTTCACAGAATCATTGCAGTAGTTGGTGCTGTATAGGGAACATAATTTTTAAATATTCAGAGACTGAAGAAAAAACTAACATAATCTAGACACTTATTTTTAAATAATTGTGGCTAGACGTGTATTCAATACTTCTAGAGCCTTTGATTGACAGAAGACTAATCCTGTCTATATTTTCACTATATGATCAGAACAGATACAGAGCCATTCCACTAGAAACCTCTGTGAGTTGTAGCAAAACTTCATCATGGGTGCTTTTTGTAGGATATGAGGAATCAGAGAAGTGATTAGTCTTGCAGCATGGGAAGAAGCATGGGGTCGGATAATGAAGGAAGTGGAAAAAGGGAGAAGAAAAATGCCTGGTAATGTTGGGAATGCTGTGGGCTTTCTTCTGGATGTGTCTAAGCATAATAGCACAGCACATTTCACAACCAGCCAGTGATTACATGCACTAGTTGTAGTCTCTGGGCAAGGATTGCCTATTTCATACATCATTTACAATTAATTGTAGTCATTCTGCAAAGTCAGTACATACCCTGAATGCAAAATTATGATAAACTGTTTTTATTTCAAAGTCTTCTGTTGTTTCTGTTTTGAAGTATTTTTGAAGTATTCATTTTTTACTTCAGCGCTTCTGTTGTTTCTGTTTTGAAGTATTTCATTTTTTACTTCAGCATCCAGCTTGCAGTACACTCTCTTCTCTTTTGTAAAATAAAACTTTGCTGAATGAAACTGAATACTTCACAGTCTTTTGACAGTACACATTTATGCCCACCCACTTCATGCTGGAAGGCTAAATGAAGTTCAAGGTTTGTAAGCATCATAAAGACAGACTACAGGAGAAAAGCAAGAATATACATTTGAAATAGGAGATCCTGTATCCAGACCTCTCAGAAGTACTACAGCTATTTAAGTTTGGGGGAGGAAAGGGGAGGCTCCATATGCATATCCTCTGTATGATCACAGAGACAGTCTTCTGCTGTACAAAAGCACTGGCTGTATGTTCCTTGATGAGGGAGCAGAAAAAGAGTCCAGATCCAACCAAGCTGTCTGCCCCTCTGCATGTGAGTGTGCCATGCTCACCCGTGTCACCATAGAGGGACTAGCAGAGCACAATTGCTTTTGTTCCTGGGCATTGAAGAGAGCTAAAACTTGTAAGAACTTGTACAGTATATGGATGAGTCTAAGACAGACTTGTAAACTGAGTTTGATCATTTGGAAGGAAATTGTATTGGTCATAGATCCAAGTGCTTGGTCCTTTTAAAGATATTTCTGAGTAAGTAAATTTAAATAAGTGAAATATTTTAAATGAAATTATCAGCATTATGATTCAAAATCATTACATTAGTTTTTGTAAAGGTATGTTCAATAGTTATGGTGTTTATATCATGTATATGGTGTACCATATATAGCACAGTTATGGCATTTCAGTACAGGGGAAAAATCTTTAAAGAATTTCCTCAATTCTTACTTGAACTAAAGCAGTCCTAAGCTTTCCATTTGCCTCTCAACACTTTTCAGATTGAAAGTAATTTTGTATCACATTTAGCTGTTCATTAAAAAGTCTAATAGAATTTTGAAGGATCTGATTACAATAATTTTCCATTTCTTCCTGGCATGCTTTGGTCTCATAATTGGAAATGCTAACAGATGGATAGTCTTTAAAATATAGTTTATGCTTCATAGTTTATGATTTATTAAGTGTGCCAATCAGAATATTTTGATAACATCAGTTATGTCAAGGCCAGTGGAGAATCAAAGAAAAAAACTTTGATAGATATAGAATATAATATTGAAGTTGCACAGAATTTTCTCAGTTTGTGTGTGGCGTTTGTTTGTTTGCATCTCTAATGTGTGCTTGAGCAGGCCATCATTTAATCCCGTTGTGGTTTAAAACTACATCATTTACGCTTCTCTTGCAAGATTTAGTTCATCAAACCAGCCATGAATATTTAGAGCTGCTGCTTGTCCTCCTTATATAAGTGTATATAAGGAGTTTTGCAAGAAATCCATAATGATTTTAATGTAAAAAATGTGAAAACTAAGGCAATGAGAAGTGGAATGACATAATCAGAGACACCCACCAGCCAAGGGCAGAACTAGTGCTGGAACTCAGGTCTGCATACCACATCCGTGCTTTAGCACTAGACAAAAACCTCTGTACTTCAATATGAATTTCTGGCGAGTATTTAGAAGAAGGGGCCCAAACACAAGTCTTTGTATGAGCATATAAGTGATCTTTAGAAAATTCGACTTCCACTGCATATCTTTGCAAACTATTTAACAAATACAGTCATTTCCACTTTTGCACTGGGCTAGGAAGAGGCAGAGAGCAGGCCATACTTACTATAAAACAAGCTTTCACTCTATTATGCACCAGATTTAAGGATTTTTATAAGTTTTTCTACTCCTTTAGTTAGATTTAAACTTATTCTACCTTTATCAATACATGTATTGATAAGATTGGCACAGAGAGAAAGGTGGTTACCTTTACTTCTGCCCCGTACATTCTCTTTTAGTAGCAGCAAGAGTATTTCATAGGGAAGTAAAGATCCTTTTTGTCTGCATACCACCTTGAGAGATATTACGTGTGGGTGGTTGACAGAAGATTTTGAGAAGGCTGGTAGGTACACAAGGAATGTTGAACAATTTGACAATAATGTAAAATGCAAATGGGGATTTCCAACTGGCTTGAGTGCAGCCTAACCTAGTAATTCATGGCAGTGGCAAAAGGCAATCCTCAGCCCCAGGCACACATCCGTCAAACTGCAAAGCCCAATTGCAAGCTGATGAAACATGGGAGCACTTAAGACATTGACCTGATCTTTGCTTGCTGCCTATATATTGGCCTTGCTCCAACCTTCCTGCTATTATTGGGTAGGCTGAGGTATGATCTTATAAATTTTACCTAAGCATTTGATTGATGTTTTTGCAGTCTCACTGCTCATGCTGTTGAAGATGCAGATGCATTTGTTTCTGCTTTGGGTGCCCCGTTTCTACTATGATGCAGTAGCATTTATTTCTATGGGGCTTTTCTACATTTTCCACTTCCATTTTACCTAGATTCTTGTACTTCAGCATTTTTTTCCATTAGCATGAGTGAGGAAAATTTGAAAAGTTTGGAACTTGATGATCTTGAAGGTCTTTTCCCATCATAATGATTCTATTGATTCTAATTCTGAGTGTGTGTGTGTGTGTGTGTGTGAGAGAGAGAGAGAGAGAGAGTATGGCTAGGAGAAGATGAGTTATCCCTTACAGAGAGTTAACAAGGAAAAGTGTTGTTCTAACAATCTATACTTACTAGCTTTTGTCTACATACTGTCCTTATGACTTAACATGACATTGATATTACTCACGTTTTGGTATATAATTTTATATGTGATGACTACTGGGTGGTCTGGATAAAAATGATAAATACCTTCTGTGGCTCATCCTTATGAATTTTAAATCAAGTAGGATTGAGCCTGTTGGCAATTCTTTTATTAATTCTGTAGAATGATCTTATGACTTCCAGAAAATTAGGAAATTATAACCAATGCTGGGAAGATTCAGATTCAAGATGATCAGTCCAGTGCTGTGTATCCTAAAGTAGCAGTCATCCAGGTAGAAATATACCTGAGCCACAAACTGTTGAAACCTGACAAAAGATCCTAGAGAATATGCTTTCTGTCTTGTATGCTTTACTAATCATGCACTTTTGGCTACAGTCAAAGATGGGCACTGAGCTAAATGGACCTGTAGCCTTATCCAGTACATCAAGAGCTTGAAATTTCTGTTCTGTATGTGCAGAAATAATAAACAGCTCAAGAACTGTATAAATCACTCAGCAAAAACGTTCTAACAGCCTAATTAAGAAACTAGTGATCTGCTCACACATACAATTTCAAAGAGTTAAAATGCCATTCACCATAGAAGTGATTAATTAGAAGTTATTCACTTATGCTAAACATGCGTGTTCCATGTAGAAAGGAATGAAATAAACTGTTGAGCTCTTTAATTAGCAATGATATTGTGAAGATAAAAGGTTTGTTCTTTTACTATAGCTATAAAATTATAATAGCTATAAAAGCTATCAAAGCCATTTGGCTTCTTGTTAATAATTGTAATAATTGTACAATGAGTATCAAAAACAGAATAGTGAAAGAGGAAAAACACTAATTACAATTCTCTTAATTATATGCATTATCTAGTAGTTGATAACCAACCTCCTGAAGAATAGAGAAGTAATGATACTTTAATTTAATCAGGGCAAATATCTCTTCCCAGACCACACAGCACATCTGTGAGTATTGACTCCTAGTCGTACTTAAACCAGGGTATGTGACTTCCCTTTACATCCATGGCAGCCGGACATCATTGTCGCAGATACAAGGAGCTGTTGCATCTTCCCTAGAGGAGATTCAGCACATTTTTCTTACCTTTGGCCCTACAGTAACAAACGGGATTTGTTAAACTGAACACAGCAAAGTTCAGTAGGAAGCAGAGTTACTGGCAGGAGATCACAATGTAAGCATGTGATTTATAAATAGCTGAGAAAGTTTATCTCTTTGGATTTACAAAAACATGCTGTCATGAAAACAGATTGCTCCTATTGTAATTAGCATGGTGCATAACTTGCATGAGGCTGAATTTATCTTGTGATTATCTATCTGCTTGCAGGGTCCCTTCTCCAAAGCATCTGATCAGCACCCAGGATTTATAAAACAAAATAACAAAAGGTCTTGAGAACAACTGTTTAGATATATCCACTCTAGACTTTCATTAGACCCAGTGGAGTAACAAATGTCTCCGCATTCTGCTTCTTTGTCATGAATCTTTTAGTATATTTTTTTCTTCTTTTCTGGCTATGGGATACAATTAGTTGATGTGAAACTGCATGCCAAAAAGCCATAATGACGTGTTTAATGGCTTCAGTACAGAATTCTAATTTTTCCTGATTTTGACTTTTTTCCTTTGCATGCATCACATAGGGTGGTAGGGACATTATTATTCTATTATTATCTGATGAATCTCAGAACACACATAAAGGATTTTGAAGTCATAAATGCCATTCTACATAGAAAAATGCAATCTTACACTGCCTTTCAGCTTTTCCTGTGTAACAAAAAACATAGAAGACTCTGTTTTAGGAATCATTTGCTACAGAGTAACAGAGGCTGTCTTCCTGATATCCACACCCTCACCTTTACTTAATAAGACAGAGATGAACAAGACTGTATCTTCATTCCAGTAACCTTCCAGTTTATAAAGCTGGGGCCTGGATTTGCCCAACAGAAGTTAGAAATATAGTTGCTACTAAATCCAGTGCTTTCAAAATTTTTTTTCCAATACTCCAGGAGAAATGAGGATGTGACAAAAATAAGAATGTTTAGTGACACAGAAGAACACAACATTGGCCCTCTGCTCTGCTCCTAGGTTTGTGCCATTTCTTTCCTGAAAATCAGCAGTCCTAAATTCTGATCTGATTGATAGGTCTGATCTGGCTGGCATGTCTGGCTGACATATGAGTTAAAATCTACATGCCATATTTTGAAAATCAGATCTTCTTATTCTTTCAGAAGAACTCAGGAAAACTGACTGATATCTTCTTCCTTTGATCACAACAGTGCCCAGGAAAAAGACAAGTCCACAATGTTTCCTCTTCTTCCTAAGCCTGAGGCAAAAGCAAATAGTTCTGCTGTGCTAGTAACAAATATTCTGATTGGAGAATGATTTGAGGGTTTTATATACTTTTTGCTATTTTATTCGTTGATTAAAGGGTTTTAGAATGTGGTTTTATTCTCTTCTGTTATCTAACAGGTACTGGATAGAATTCAAAAAAAAAAATAGTGAAAGCCTTTTGGCCAAAATCAGAGCTTAATCAGAACCAGAATCCCTTCTGATTCCTCGACTGCTGATTCATACAGTAGTAAGGGATACTGCCTTCAATTAACTGCAATCATCATTTATATCATATCATTTACAATTGAATTAACTCATTAGAAATAATGGATTACAGAATGAACTTTGCAACAGGATAAATATTTCATCTCATGCAAAAAGGCAGAGGTGAACTCAAAGAGCTCAATTCAAGGAGGCAGATGCCAAACATCTTTGCGTGAGTGGAGAAGGCATGCACTGCACATGCCCGGCACGTACCCGTTCATGCTGTCTGCAAAACTTATTTCTCCAAGAGCAGTCAGAGCCCAGTGAGGTCCCAGGGGACATCCTTTCCCAGCTGCAGCACCTTGTGTGGCTCTGCTCTCCATACTGCCCAACATCATCTCAGGAAAGGAAACAGTTTGAACTTTTTTGAATCTGTTGATTGAACTGTTTATTTCCTAAACATTATCAGATTTTAAAAGATTTGTTTTGGCAAATA
>NW_010577121.1:360459-413971 GCF_000705375.1 Tinamus guttatus | reverse complement strand
TGCTGAGTAAAGTTACACAGGTTCAGATTACTTTTCAAAGATTTATTTTTTAGTAGATGCTAAATATCAAGAGCTTTTTTTTTTTCTTTTTTCACTGTGGGTTCAACAAAATCAGCCCACACTGAAGGTTTACACCATGTCTGTACAGTACAGTATCACGTTTCTAATTTATTTTCAAAACTTCTTTGAGTAGGTCTAATTAAAGAATGTGGACACTCTGCACTGGAATCAAGCATCCTGGCAGGCAGAAAGGAAGGACTCTGTGCAAGAAAAGACCTGAAGTTGTACTTGCCCTGGTTTTGGCACCTGAGGAGCATGAGGGATGGATGGAGACTTGCAGGCCTCCACAGTGCGGGTAAATGCAGTCTGCAGAGCTGTTTTATGGGGGACTGAAGGGGTCCCCTGAGCAATCAGCAAGGTCACTTTTACATATCAAGCACGCAACTGTTTTAGCCTCAGGACCATCCTGCCCAGGACTGTGGGTGTAGTCAGTGGACGTTCACTTTAAAAATAATTTCATCTTATTCGTCCTTGCCAAGTGAACCTCATGCATATTATCAACTGAATGGAAGTGAATCAGTTTGGTGGTTCCATGCCAGAAATATTTCATTAACTTAGCCCTTCGAAAACAAAATATATTGTTTAATATATGTGTTTCCTCCCACGATGTATAATCCTTACCCCATCTCACTAGCAGTTCATTCTCTTCTTAACTAAACAGCTGTTTGCTTGACATTTCAAGGAATAACACTGTAAAGCTCTGGACACATGATTCCATAAGTTTTGTGATGGGGTAGATAGCAGTGTTTATCAGCAATAAAATTTGCTAGAACTGCTAAAGAAACTTGTGAGTTTAACACATGCACTATCTCATACTTACTAAGGTAATTTCATCTAGGCTGTAGCTAATGACCATTTCATGAACTTCCTCCCAGTCTTAAGTTGTGTTGGTGATGATGATACGTGAGAGATTAAACTGTGGAGATAATAGCTTCACTCCACATTCATGCATCCAGGTAATACCTCATAGAAGGGAGGATTTCACAGTAGGCAATGAAAGGATGCAGATCATGCAATGGACAAGGACTGGTTGTGTGGAAACTGCTGAAAATCACTGTCACAAAATAGTTGCAAGGAACCTCTGGAAGGACCCAGCCCTATGCTTACCAACACTGCAGATTTTTCTTACTTGCAGTGTGGAGAGCCATGTGGAGAGCCAGTGTGGAGGCTTCCATGTGCTCCTGTGATGTGTCAAAACCAGAACAAGCAAAACGGCAGGTCTTTTCCTGCACAGAGTCCATTCTCTGCTTAGGTAGGGTTGTCTACAGGTGTCTCCTCCCCAGGACTGTGCTCAGATGACTTCTGAATATGTCCTGGGATGGAGACTCCACAACCTCTTTGGGCATCTCGTACCAGTGGTTACCCTCCCAGGAAAATATATATATATTTCATATTTCATTCAGAAAGTCCTGTGTTTCACTTTGTGCCCATTGCTTCTCATTCCATCACTGGGCATCACTGAAAAGAGTCTAGCTCTACCCTTTTCACATATCCTCCCTTCAGATATTGAGGCACATTGATAAGGTCCCCCCGAACCTTCTCTTCTTCAATCTAAGCAGTATCAGCTTTCTCAGCCTTTTCTCATATGACAGATACTCTATTCCCTTACTAATGTTAGTGGCCCTTTGCTGGACTCACTCTAGTAAATCCGTGTCTCTCAGTCAAGAACTGGACAAAGCATTCTAGATGTGGCCTCACAAGTGCTGAGTGAGGGGAAGGATCACCTCTCTTGACCTGCTAGCAGGGCTTTTCCTAATGCAGCCCAATATGCTGTTGGTTATTTGTGCTGAAAGGACATATTGCTGGCTTACATTCATATTATTGTCCAAAAGGACCTCCAAGTCCTTTTCTGCAAAAGTGCTTTCCATTAAGTCAATTCCCAATTCCCAATCAATACCCCATTGCTGGATGGGGTTACTCTTCCCCAGGTGAAGGGCTTTGCACTTCCCTTTCTTGAATTTCGTGATGTTCCTCCCTTCCCAGCTTTCCAGCCTGATGAAATTCCTCTGAAAGACAACACAGCCTTCTGGCATGTCTGCCACTGCTCACAGCTTTTTGTTGCCAGCAAACTTGCTGAAAGACGCACTGAGAAACAATAAATTGCTTAGTTTAAAAGTATTAAGAGAAGAGCTCAAAATATTGTCAAAGAAATAGATCCACAAAACAGTGCTTCTCGAGTGAGGGCAAAAGGGAGCTGTAGTGCAGTTGCTCTCCCACCATCTTTTAGAGGACCAGCAATAGTGATGTCCATTGAAATAATTCAGGTATTTGCTGTCTCAGTCAGAGCTAGTGGTAGAGGAAGAAAGAAGATAATTTACCCATAACCTCACCTGGGTAAATCATATTGTGTCACCTAGTTCGAACTGCATAAGTGTTTTCCCATGGGAAATCTTGCAGTTATTTTCGTTAACCTGGTACATGGTTTCATAGAAATTCTTGTTCATTAGGAAGAGCATTTATCATAGGAAACATATCCATACTTGGATACAGTGCCTTTTCACGTCTAAATCAGGTTTAGTGCTATTGAGTTTCCTATCCATTCCTGGAGGTATTTAAAGTGCATACTCATTTCCATCTGAGACTGAGAGACAGATCGGGAATGCAGAAGAAGCTTCTCAACTATGATAAACCAATACAGACTACTTGGTCTTTTTAATTGTAAGTTCCCAGTTCCAGTACTTACCCAGATGCAACATTAAAATCCCCATTGTCCCCAGTTACAAAAGCATTTACTTTTTGTTTTTTCAAAACATCAAAGACGGTGTGATTTTTCTGCTTTCACATAATTATTAGCCATTTCTAATGTAGCTCAATAAAAATCCAGAGGATGGATCTATCATCATGTCTAATGTCCAACTATGACAGTAGAATGAGCTACACTCTTTTGAGTTTCAAACAATAGACCTGGTGGGAAATGAAAAACAGCATAGCTGACTAATATTTTTCTTGAAAGGTGAAGTTAAATTTGTCCAATTGCAGGAAAGAAACAATATGCAGTGTAATTACATGGAAAGGTGTCTGTGATTAATTTGACCCAAAAGTGTCTGTGATTAACATTTGTTTCTGAGTGTGCATTTGAGTACAGAACTAATGTTTCTGTTATTGCACAACAACACAAATAAGAGACCATTTCCATGCCATGCTGTTTTAGATTTATTGTTTTTACAGTGGCCACCGCTATTGTCTAGTGTTTTCTATCTCAGTTCATTAAACTGATAGAATTAATCAATATGTTCTGCTGAGATTGTATATGGTTAGCATGTCATGTTAGCATCGTCTCTCTCTGATTCAGCATATGTTTCTGAAAAGGGGTTTCCTAAACCTCAAGCTATAATCTCATTAGCACTCCCTGATTCTAACCAAATAAATAGAAATGAAGACTGATTGCCTGATCAAATCACTGTAGCTCAACTCATAAGCCAAGGATTTCAGTTATTAATTTGCCTTAGTGGAACTATGATGATTTGCATCAACTGGAAACAGGTCTTGGAAACTGCTGTTATCTGAGATCTGTGTTACATTGCACCAAAGCAGGCTCAAGTACCATAGCAGTGGAACACAGCATTGGCTATTTTTATATAGGAAAAGTCAGGTGCGGTGATTAAGAAGCAACAAATTCTGTCTGTGCAAGCAAGAATGCTCATTAAAATTAGCTTGTGTATTTTGGTGCTGTACTGCGGTGAAGCATATAGTTCAATTTTATATTGGTAAGTATGAGTATTTTCGTCTTAAAACAAGAATTTAATAATTCTGACATGAGAATCATGTAATATTCAACCTCTCTAATGTCTAGACCTCTGAATCTCAAGTACACTAAAATACTTTTGTGCTTCTCTGTCCTTGTAGAACTGTGATAATTCCTACTCAGCTCGTTACTAGAGGAGTGGGTAGATGAATTCTCAATTTTTAAATCATTATGGAAGAGGTTGTTCCAAATGCTAAGGTACAACTAGCTTTCTCATGCACCTTTCTCTGGCTCATCTTCTTGGAGCTTGGACCCCTTAGACTATTTTAAATCATGCCAAGAGATAAATTAAATTTGAGGAGGGCTGTCCTGGGTATTAGTAGAGGAAGAATGTGAACTTGGCTTAAAGCCACCTTTATGCCCTATAGCTGGAATTGCACTGAGTAGTTTTGTGCTATAGCCAAGGATTTGGCCCTCTAGCCAGTACTGGTATGCAGTATGCCTGCCAGCATCAAAAGCAAAAGTTTATTTTTTTTTTCATTTGAACTGTATGTTTTGTTTTGTTTTGTTTTTTTAGGAACTTTTTTTTTTTTAAAAAAAAAAAGGGGGTTTATTTTTTTATTTATTCCCTCAAGGACTGTGATGGGACCACCAAAATCACCATTGTGGTCTATTCAGTCCTGGAATTTGTGTCACCAGCACTGAATAGCTTTTATATGTGCTTGCTGCATGATGAAATTGTAGGCAAATAACCAAAGCAAATATGTGAAGAACAGGGAAATGAGTTAATTTCTTTTGTAAAGAATACATATTTCAGTATATCTTGGATCTGACCCTCATTCATGGCTCTTACACCACTCTAGAAATGTAAAACAATCCTTATGTAGTTTAAATGCCAGTACACTTATATCTGCTGTTACCATGAAGTCTTGGTACAAGATTTTCAGGTGAGTCAAAAGCTGGGACAAATGTTTTTACCCCACATCCTCCTTAAGTGGCATATTTTCTCCCCTCCATCTTGCTATCCAAATCAGTGTTAGCATTTCCAGAACAAGGTCCCATTGTAAGTAGAGGAAATATTTGTGTAAATCAAAAAGGAAGCTAAAAGAAAACATCAAAATTTTATCTTCATATCTATACTTGATAAGGACATTCTAAAACTCACTAGTAGATAGTGTTTCTGAAGCAATTATTTTTTAAATGGAAAGCAGTTATATGAATATAATCTACTACTTCCATGGAATGTAATGCCATTTCATCTATTAAATAGGCTTTTTAAAAAAACATTTATCCTCCATTACTACTTGGAAGTTGTGATTTTATCACTCACACTCATTTCAATGTTAAAATATATTATATGATTTTGACCACACCAGAGTCCAGAATCCTGTAACAGACACAGATTTTTTCTAGATACTAGAAGTGTTGAAAAAAGCAAATGGCACTAAGTGCTGGTATTATTTTCCACCTTTTATTACAGAATTAGATAACAAACCTCTCAAAGTGGCTATTTTCATTACTTAAAGCTAACTTAGGGGAAACTAAGCTTTACGTTTAGCAGGAAAAATGTCTCCTCTGAAAGAGTGGTAGGAATGCCTATTAGTCATCAATAGACTGATATCTCTTCCCCACCTAATGCTCTAGTAATATGTGTGTGGTCTTCATAACCTTCTCTAGCCCTACTTCTAAATAGAGATGATGATGGGACTTAAAACTTCTCTAGGAAGAGGGCTCAGCACAGGAGGAGCTAACTGCTGTACACGGAGACCCTATTTCCTGGTAGGAAATGATTACCCTCTTAGATCACTGAGGGAGACAAGTTACTCTGCAGTAGCCAAGAGATATATCAGTAGGTAGCAGAAAGCATAATCATGTCCTCAGGTTATATCATTGATCAGTGACTGTGTTCCGAAAGAGGTGAAGACACAACCCACTCTACTATACCAATATGCACTCAGGTTAATGTTACTAGTAGGATTTTTTTTCTCCTCCTTTCTTCTGTCCTTAATTCTTTCCCATGATACTGGGACCTCTAATTGACTATTTTTTAAAGTTCCCTTTTTTGCATCTGTATTTCTACTAGATAGGATTTTTTTTCTCCTCCTTTCTTCTTTCCTTAATTCTTTCCCATGATGCTGGGACCTCTAATTGAAATATTGACTACCATTTTTTTTTTGAAACTTAGGAAACATTTGATCTATAAATTAATAAGTCTTTAACCAAACACCATAAAAAGAGGAACAACTGGACAAGCCTTGCATTTGGCTGGAAACTTTAAGGCTCACTTTGAACAGCTGGACTCTTTACAGTCCTTGTGATGCAGATTAAATGAAAATAATACATGGCAGAAAAACGGCTAAAGCATTTGAACTTCGCAAGTTATTGCCTAGAGCCATTTCACTACAGCTCATTAGGGAGTTTATGTTTATAATGTAATGCCTTTAAATAGATTTGATTTTTCTAAACAGGGTTTTGTAAATTAGAACTTTCCCAGGGGGCTAACGCAGTGCAAGCTGCTCTAATTGTGGAGCACATCCTGACTAAAGAGGTAGGAGCACGGAAGAAATGGTTTGCTTAAAAACGCAGAGTCCTGTGTATTGTAATTATTTGTGGTTTTATGAATGTCACGGTCATCTGATGTATTAAGCATATTCAGCATGCTTGGGAAGCATTCACTGTATTGCCAACTGCGCATAATTTGAACCCAGAATCTCCCTACCATCGTCTCCCTCAGTTTTAAGATTGCTTTAAAAGTCATGAGATATCCAAAATCCAGAATTGGGTCTTTGGAAACAAGAGTTGAATTGGATCTGAAATGTCAATTTGTCAAGGCAGAAGTCATTTTGGCCTTCACCTTCACAAGATCATATTTAACTTCCAGGAACAGATCTCAGAAACTCTATAAAGGTTTTGATGTAAATACAGGCTTTTCCTAAGGATACCTCTTAGAATTACTGCTTTTCTTCTTTCTTCCCTCCCTTCCTCTTTCAGTCCTTTCCTCTCTCTCTCCCTCCTTCTTCTCTCACTCTCTCACTCCCTCCCTCCAAATTTTCTACAGATGCATTTTTGAGAACATCCTTAGTGCATTTTTTGTTTGTTTGTTTTCAGTAACCCTGAGAGGGACACAGACAGTGCATATACAGGGCACATAGATGCATAAAGAAAGTATACAAAATACAAAGTAGAAGCCAAAATATTTTTTTAATCTAAAAAGTCTACCTTACATATGCACTTTAGAACACAGAATAGAACATGTTCCGGTCCAGTTACTCTTAAGCACCACTGAAAGATCAATAATATGTTGTGTTTTGGGGACATATGCACATTGCGTGGAGCACATTACAGTGTTGCATATAGCCTTTATTTACTTTTCCCCTGATGTTTTCTTTTTCTGCAGCATTAGATGAAGTCATATAGTCATTTATAATCTTATATAGGTAGGCATGTATTTTTGTTGATAACAATATTATTGTTAATTTTAGACAATGCAAACATAATCATAATAATAAATTGTTCAAATGTAAAAGACAAAGACAAGAACTGCACAGTACTGTATATCTAGAGAGAGATCCTGCACTGGTCCTTTTTCCATAATTAAATATGGGCTTCATGAATGTTTCCATCCAATAGCCATCAAATATTTCAGAAAAGGACCTCACATGCTCAGAGATGCCTATTCACTTTGCGAGGAAGTGGTCAGAGTGGCCCACCAAGCAGTACTTCTTTTGCCCCATGATCAACAGCCTAAAGGCACTTTGAGTCTCCAGTTGCTTTAATCCTAAAGCACTTTTCCAAGAATGCCTTCTATATAATAGAACAACATATTAATTAGTTCAGGTTTTTGCTGCGTAAGGGAACCTTCATCTGCTCTGTCAAGAAAGTGTGAAGATTTAAAAAGGGCAAATCTTGGACTCTTTCTGCATGTACCTTTTATACAACAGCCTTCCAAATCATGCCTCTATTCTGAGATCCATTTTATCTCAAGTGAGGCTTTCATCATCCATGATGTGCAGAAAGCAAACAGGTTCAACCTGAAATTTATGACAAATACAGCTTTTTAGAGATGCAATGAAAATGATCTATTCATCTGTGAAACTCTCCACAAGCAAAATGCTATGATGGAGACATTTTTATTGCACTTCTCAAATAAGTGTAGGGGACCTCTGTGTTACATGAGTTTTATTTCTTCTTTCTGTCTTTTGTTGCATCCATCGGTCCTCTTAAGAGAATCAGTGGGAAGTCTGATGGAGCACAGAATACTGCATACATACGTGGCAACTGACTCCGTATATCCCACCACTGCCTGAGATGTTGCTGACAAGCCCTCGAACCAAGTTAAAGTTAGAAGTATTATACACTATCATTCAAAATTGTTTAGACTTTTTCTTTTGATTCATGCCATTGCTGTATTTTGTACACCCCCCTGACCACTCTTAGCAGCTGTAACAACACTTGTGGTATTACCAGTAATTTGCAACTTATCAAACATGATTGAACCTTGTTCTTTTGTGTAAACGAAACAGAACTCTCTGGTTAGCTTTCTTTATACTTTGGAAATAGTGCAAAGGAAACCAAGTCTATATTTGCATGCCAGACAATGAAACATAACACAGAGTGTATACATGCCTTTGACACTGTAATTACTAGCTGTTGTTTAGATTCCATGTATGGTCACTGGCTTTGGCTGTGTTGGAATCAGCTGTATCAACATTTAATCAAAGTCTTATAGATTTTGGTTGTATATTTTTCTAATGTCAAAATGGAAATGCTGAGACTAAAAAATAAGTTCTTAGGGAGGAAAATGCATGCCCACTGCACTGCAAAAATAATGAACCTTTGTGGCATAATGAACAAAGCCTATCAGAGGTTTTGTCCATAATGAAATACAACAGAACAGGCAATTTTCAATTTGATTTACTTCTTCAGGATTTCAGCAACTTTTCTTTCTGGAGGCTGTGCTTGAGACTGTATGTTAATGTTGTTCCATTTAACTGGCTTAACTTGCTTAGCTCTTCTCAGACATGAATCCTGCCAGAGGCTATATAGCCTCTACCTTGCTTGATCTGCACCTTGCTCTTTGAAAAAAGTTGCTCTTGATGCAGACTTGTTATCCACTGACTCTGATTGCCATATAGAATCTTAATAAAAGGCACAGAGCATGAATGGTACCTCTTACAACCCTGACCTGTGCTGCAGCACACTCATAGCTACTCTCTGGGAGCCAAGTACATAGCACTGAAACCCCTGAGAATATTCCCTGTGTGGTCTGTGCTCAGTAAAGGAAAAGAACGTAATGTGCACTTAATAGGAACAGTTAAAGTGAAAATCATATTTTCAGAATGTGTGTTTCTAGTAAGCCCTTGCTCTATTAGCCTTACAAACCAGCTTACTTTGAAAAAGTTTGAATAGAGTGAAGTAATGGGTGTTTTGCCAAACAGAGTGGAGCTAAATTCAAGGTCTCATTGAAATCCTGTTCCTGCTAAGAAATAAGACGTTAAATGTCTCAGTTTTCTATTTGATTTTTATATTAGAAATTCTTGTTTAATTGATCTTTTCTTTCTTTTTTTTTTTCTTTTTGCTGATGACTTTTTTTTAGGACTGGTAAACCAGTGGGATTAACCCATCTCAATATGTTACAGAATGTTACCCATTACAAGAATATGTTACAGAAGAAGTTACTATTCATTTCTTTAATGCTTACCTTAAATCCAAAACATGAGAGATAAAGTCCTTGTCTCTGAATGTTTCAATACATCCAAACCTATAATATAATAATGGGAAATATTCCAGTAACTAGGCACTAGAGAAGTCTTCCAGAATTCAGAAGGAAAATATAGAAGTCACAAGATAACAAAGATTCAAGGATTTAAAAAAAAAAAAAAAAAGATGAGCATGCTTAATGTAAACCAGAGATGCTGGTAGAAGTGAAATAATGAGTAAACACATATAATGAGACCAGTTCCAGGCCTTCAGATCACATTATTAGGAAGTCCTTTTCTAGCATATTCAAGGGGAGCACATTATTGCTCACAGTAGAAGTGGTAAATTCTGGTAAATTCTTAACCTGACTTTCCCCTTGAATATGTTGGAAAAGGGCTCAGTCATATTTCTGCTTTAGAAAGAAAAAAGAGTTGAAGCAAAGCAAGAACTACACTGAGAATCTGAATGTGCATAAGCAGTAGTTAGAAAGTAATGCCGAAATGGATTAAATGGTACTGATCTCATAGTACTTACAAACATTTTTAAAGCATTTACAGGAAACTTAATCTATTTCTTTAGTTAAACTTTCAGGGCTTCATTATGATGTAATTTATCTTATAGAATCATTTAAAAGTCCTTAGAGATTTCAAATCCACTTTTTTTTTTTTTTTTTTTTCCCATGAGGCATTTTAGATTTATCTTCAATCTGGATATAACTACAGGTAGGGTTGTGGTAGGGGTCGGTGTTCATAGAGATTAATTTCCATGAGAATGTAGGATAAGAAAGTTGGCTTCCACAAAAATATGGAAGAGCTTTGGAGGAAGCAGGAGAAAATGTGTCAATATGAAAACTGAAATCTTGTTAATGAAGCAGTGACTACTGTCAGTGTGATAATGACAATAAATCCATTCAGACAAATTTGTTCAAAGGATTGTTTAAGATTGGTGCTAAAGGTCAAAAGGGCCTTTGTCTATCCATCTTGGAGAGATCCCAGTGTTTTCTGTAGTCTCTGGAGCTTAAATGTGGCTGATATCAATATAGTAATTCTTGATTCAAACCTTCATGACTGAGCAGTATTTGGCCTGACAGCATGTAGATGGAAAAAAATGAAACAGTAAAAAAGCTTAAATAAAAAATGACAATAGTCTTCTCTGAAAGACATTTATTTCTGGGCAGATTTAATTACATAAACCTATGCAGGGGAAAAGGAAATTTCAGTATATGCATTTTGTAACTGAAACATTTTTGTGTTTCAGTATGACTAAGTGTTCTTTAAACATTTTATTACTAGGGAAGCAACATAAGTAGAAGCTTCTATTATTATTTAGAAAATATTTGATATTATTTCTGTTGTAAAAGCCAATTTTCCAAAGGACAAAATTTCCTAGAAATTCACCTATTGGACTGTAGTGTTTCATTTTGAGTTCCTGAAAGTCTGGATGCAATTGATTCTGGCATTTTTATATTTGAGAAATCCATAGTTGAGAGTCACTTGTGTTATTTTTTACACACCTTAGACTGATCAGCCATTGAAATTGCTGTAGATAGATTGTGTTTTTAGGCTGGGATTATTTCTCACAGAGAAGAATTTCTCACTGTATACCTCTGTTTTAAAACTCTCTCTGATCGAGTTTTAAGCATTCAAAAATTGAAATATGAGTAGATGGTACAACAGAAAATACTTTTCCTCTGACCATTAAGGAGCCAGTCAAAAATATATTAAAGGAAATGCAAAGCTTTTTGGTGGGCACTGGCTTAAGTTCTCTATGTTCCATTCAGAAATAATAAGCAGTCTGTGAGTCTGTGAGCCTTAGAAAAGCTACAAATTGTTATGTACTGTTGAGGTACTGGGGAGAAAAGATCATGTCTTCCTTTCTTGAATATATTTCTCTCCAAAGTAATCAATCCCCGAACCAAAAATATAATGCAAGTAATCCTGAGGTCCTCATTTTCTTCTGAAGTTTTCCATTCATTGTTCTTAGCTGCTTTATCATCATAATTCTTCAGTAGCTGAAAGAGTAGAAGTTGGAAACCTGTAATGTAAGGTATTTATTAATAGCCCAACTCATCCTATAAAGCTTTTTCTTGAAGAAAAATTAATGGCCTGTTGAATGAAGTGGAAGTCCAGGATTTGGAGAAGAGCATCATGTTTGTGCGGGTTCCTCACATACCATAATACAGGATGTAGTTAGGGTTGCGTTCTTGTGGGAGGACCAGTCACCCACAGAACTACCACATTTTGCCTGAGACCAAGATGTGCTAAAAATAGGTTTAAAGAAGCAATCCCCTGGAACAACTTTGCAGCTAGATGCTGGAGGTTTCTCCTATGTTGCTCTCATTCCCATCCAGCTGTCAAGTGCCCTGTCCAGCTTCACATTTTTAACAATACTAGACAGCCTCAGATAGGCTATACTGTCCATTGATATGCAAGCGCTTATAGGCATCATGACCTTCTCAATGTCTCCATTGGCAAAAATATTCAGAAAAGTTTTGAAGCATTTTTGAAATATTTTGTGAGCTTAAGGATATGGTAAAATGCCACTTCTCCTCTGAGAGCCACAGGATTACAGCAGCTTCTACCAAGGAACAGGACCTCCAGATGTTGTCTGGACAATTAGTTCCAGATTGTGGCACTTGCACGTTTTTATCTAGAAGGTGGCTGGTGGAGTGATTCAGTCCAATAGAGCTTCAAAGACTGAACTTCAAAATAAAATAAGACAATTACCTACAAAAAATGTCTACTAATGGACTCAAGCCCTAAAAGTGAGGGAATAACCTGATTACAGTTAACATATAATTTAATAGTCGGATACCTGATTTCAAACTAAATCACCAAGAGTAACTTGCTGCTCTAAATGATTCCCTTGATCTTTTAGACATGTGTATCATATTTAGGGCCAAAAAATACAGATTCCTTGAGTGTCATTGATAGGAGCAAAGGCAACAAAAGCTCTACTTAGGCAGCATGCTGTAGCTCAAACAGAAGCGGCAGAAATAGTGAAAATACATTTGCTTAGACAGGAATTTAAATTTGTTGTTTCTGGTGATTATTAATAAAAACCTTATTATTTATTTCTATATTTTTAATAAGAGTATGCATTACTATCTAATGTAGCTGAAATTCTCACACTTGAAAATGTACATTGGCCTTACATAAACATGTGGAAAGTATCAATTTTCAATACATTTGTGTTGTGAAAAATTAGAAAGCATTGACATACTATTATCTTATTACACAAAATAAAACCCTTATAAAATTTATAAAGAAAGAGTAAATAATCTTTATCTATCACCATCCAAGCAGCTCCAAAGTATATTAAAATATCAATGAAAATTATATTATATATGTCCTTCTCTTATCCTCCCTGAAAGGCTAAATTGTTCTTTAAATTAGATGGGTATGTTTGGCATCTGATTATTTATGTGTATAAAATAAGAATATAAAGCTTGATTCTTCAAGATGCTGGAAAAAAAAGGAACCTGGAAAAAGTAATTAAGCACATACTTGGGTGGCGTGTTTGAAGTAAAGCTATATACTTACATTTAAAAAGTTTTGGCTATACTTTTTAATATTTCAAGCCAAATTGCTCAACACTTCATCTGATCCAGATTTTACTAAATAAAACTACATCACACCAATATTTTTTTGATTTTGTTCTGTTTTATTCTGAACTGTCTTTTTTTTTTTCCCCCTTAGCATTTGCATTCAAACACGTCTCTGGAATGTGGACAATTTAGTTGTTCCAGAACAACATAGTTGTTCATGGGAAGTCATCTTCTCAAGGGAAGCATTGATCTGTCATATAAATGTAGTCAAATCCATGCTAGGATTTGAATATCAGAGTAATAACATTGATCTGGACATTATATTCAATGGGAGATACAGTGAATGGCATGTGGGGTAAGCCACCTGTGTTACTAATCTCTGGGGAAGCTGAGTTTTGAAATGTCTAGAGCTTTTTCAGCTTTTTTTGAGACTGAATTTCTCAATATGCTGCCATAGTTAAGTAAGTGCCTATGAATGAACAAAGGTATCTAGATCAGACCCATTAAAATAGAATGCAGCTATCTGGGGGTTGAACTAGATGATCTCTAGAGGTCCCTTCCAACGGTAAGCATTCTATGATTCTATGATTCTATGATTTCTGGTTCAATACAGAGAGAGATGAAGATTTTTATCTCAAGTCTTGCTTAGGTACAAAGAGACAGCAAAGCAACCTAAAGTGGCCTCCACAGTAGAGAGATTTTAGGTAATAAAGATCACACAAAGTACTTCAGGCTTTCTGCTACTCATATTCATATTTGTTCATGCATGTTTCTTCTAAGTGATGAATTGATGATTCACATCTAAAGATGTATAGGCTTTCACATTCAAGATGTGTATGCTGATTGCCAGTAAATTCAGGAGAACATCTATAGCTTTTATTAACTAAAAAAGAATGTGGGAAGTTCTATGAAAAAAAAAGAGTAGCAAGTATTTATGTTGCAGGTCTTCCACTCCTGTAACTTTCACTCCAGTAGCCATTAATAGATGAAGACTAAAGTTCCTAGAAAATCCAATGTTAAAGAATTTGTGCTTAGTGGTATTTTTATTTATTACTGGACCTGGCTGAAAAACAAACAAAAATCTCTACTGAAAAAGAAATGTTTGGAAATAATAGAACGGAAGGCTTTACTTTCCCCAAATAAATCAAAAGCAGCTAACATGAAATACATTGATCTATAGGAGTCCCAGCTAGTATAAATACTAGGAGAACCAGTTCCTCAAAATGAGAATGAAAAGTGAATGTAGTGGATCTGACTTACTCATTGAGTCTACTATGGAAAATTATAGTATCAGTGCCAATAATCATAGAAAAGTGTGTTTCTCCAAAACATTTGTGAATGATCCATTGAAAAATCTGGCTGTGGGAGGACAGTAAAATACCTGTATATCCAATGTTCACAGTTGTGTATGAAGCATCTGTTAGACTTCCATATGGTTGAATGATAGAGCAAATTATCAATGTGAATATATTTGATAAAATAATAAACCATTTTCTCTCATTTTTGCTACCTTTATTAATTTATTGTTTTTATCTTTTTTTTTTCTCTAACAACCCTCTATTAAATTCAATTAGGTTTCAAAAGCATGCCAAACTTTTTTTTATTATTATTATTTTTATGAAGAAACTTACTGGCCTGGCAGCTCTTCCAAAACTTTTACTCTTCTGATGTATTTTTGATTGTGTCTTTCAGCAAATCAAAATTGTTGACATGAAAGGACATCAATCACAGATATTCCTTGGGATGTAAAAAATATGTACATTCCAAGTCTCTTGAACAGTGTTAAGCAGCTGTGGTTAATATTTAAACTGCAGATGTTAAATATATTTTGAATTTTGCCACATTTGCTATTCCAGTCATTAAATGAACTTTGCAGGTGTTCAAATACACTGCTAATCCTGGAGTTTTTACTAAGACTTTTAGCAATATTAAACTGAATCTCTGAAGCCCAGACACACTAAATAAAGAAAAAAAAGTCTTGATAACCGAGATGAGCTATGTCATAACAGGAATACATGCTCAAGAGGGAAAAAATAAACAGGTTTTAAAAAATCTCATCAGTCTCATTTTAAGTGTAATACCAGATTCAATCACTTCATGTGCCTTCTTGTTTCCTTTTCATGAAAATATATTTCCTAGAGAAACACAAATGCCTGAATATGTATTTCTCATCAGAATGCTTTGTACTGGCTCTGCTTTTGTTAACACTAATCTCTAATTTTTTGTCGTCATAACCTGTATGTGATGGAAAAGCAAGGGAGAAAAGTGCTGGTTCCCATGAAAGGAAATGACAAGGTTTCATTCATCATCAGGAGAAAGCCCCAAAATTATTCTCAGTGCTTAAAATACACTGTACTTGCACAATCTTTTCCCTTATACCTTACCTTTGTAGCCTCTTACTCAAAAAAGAAATCCACAAACACTTGTATGTTTAACCGCAGCAGAGAATGGTGTTAACCTAACTGGAATGGTGCTTATTTGGAGAGAGATGATTGACTGTGTAAACTGAGACTTCGTAGTAGCACCACGTAGTAGCATAAGGGGATGGTTTAGTCATTTTGAAAAGCAGCCACTTGTGGTGGGATAAAATACAGGAACACCATGCCACAGACTGAGATGAAAAATACAGAAAAATGAATCTGGCTAGGAATGTTTTTATTACACAGGAGATAAATAGCAGAAGGTGTCTGCTGTTATTCCCCTTAGGTACAGCAGACGGTGCAGTGGAAGCACAGTTAAGGGAGCAGAAGCTTTGGGAATAATTTTTCTTCTTCTATGGAACTCCTTTGTTTCTGGTGTATTTGGTTAAGGTTGAGCTTCAGCCTCGGTCTGTAAAATGGAAAAAGTGGTGACAGAGCAGGGGAACTGCCCCAGGCCTGGAGAGTCCCAGCCATCCGGTCGCTGACGGCAGGAGGTGTCAGGGAGCCTTAGCAGCCTGATGGGTGAGAAATGCCGTTTCCTTCCTTGCACCGGGCCAGACTACCTTGGACACCTGTGGCAACCGGGCTTCTTGGGCCTTGTCTGGGCACATGGCAAGATCTACCTTACAGGGAGTAGGTGCTCATGATATGTGGGGGGCTGGCTCTACATTAGAGCTCTTGGGTACCACTGCAAGGCCAATAAATGCTGGAGCATTGAAGGAAGTGGGAGTTTTATGGAGACTAGTGCTTAGGATCCCTTCAGGCCCAGGTTTATTCCTGAAAAAGAGGGCAGAACATCACTCAAATCATACTCTTTACTGCAGGATTTTACTTCTTCAAATCTGCCTGTTCAAGTTTTAATATGACCTGACATTGCTTAACTTGTGAAGGCACATAATTTTGTTAAGTTGTTTGGGGGAACAGTTAGAGGACTGACCATATGGAAAAGCATGGAAATATTATCCTTTTAACCAATCCGGTATTAAAGGTATAATTTCATACTCAGAATAGCCTTTACAGATTTTTTCTTTTTTTAGTGCAAATAACAGAAACAGTACTACAATAAATTTAGGATTTATACTTGCTGCTTTAAAGTCAACCTTTAAATAGCATTTTTGTTTATGATTTTAACAAGGTCATCTAGTTGAAAAAGAAGTTCAAACTTGTGTGCAGTAGGCATGTGACTTGTTTAGTCAATCACAGCACAGGATATTTTAAACCCGTTTTACAATGGTGTATAAAAACTTCTCTCAATAACCATCTGGAGAATATTGAGTTTCATAACTGGTAGGAATTATTCAATATCCTCCTCCCCACAGGAATAACAATTTCAAAATGTTCAAAGACTGATATCTAACTGGAGAAAAGGTATTTAATGTTGTTAAAACTGGAAATCATGTAGAACTAAATAACTCTTTTTGATCTACCTGAAAAAATGACTTTGTAGATCAGGGAAACAGTTTCCCTGACTGTAAGGTTGTATATATAATCAAACCTTTCTTTCTCTTTTTGTCATCAAATTATTTAGTTCACGATGACCCAAAAATGTCCTTTTCTGACTGGGGCTCAGAATACCAAGCTGATTGAATTAATGGGAAAGCTGTTGTTTTTCTTTACAAAACGTGTAAAAAGGGCTTGCCTTTTTTTGTTCTCTCATTTGCTGGCAGCCTTATGCATGTTCACAGGATCCTGATGGGGAAGAGGAACCTCCCCTCCTAATGCTGAGAACCTGTTCAGAGTAGGGAGGCAGGATCTTGCTTTTCAAGGAGGAAATGGGTCGAGGCAGTTTTGCTGAGATTGGCAGAGGTGGCTGGATCCCACTGAAGGGTGACGTGGGCAGCTGGAGGCTGTGTCAGCACTAATCCACCATGGACACCTCAGTGCTGTCCCAGATGTCCCTTTGAGAGTGCCAGCTAGGCCAACAAATTTTGGATGTTGAATCTCATGTTGCCATGTGTGTAGAAATGGCTTGTTTGTGCTCCCCTAAGACCACAGATACTGCTAATTTTAAAGACAAAGGATATCTTTACTCGCTACTCGTACATATGCACACAGGCCATACTTGAGTAAGTCTATTGCTTTGCCAATTTTCTTGGTGCTTAATAACTAAAAAGTCCTGTCCTGATGAACTCAGCTAGCAAAGCATAACATAGTAGTCTCTGTTTCTGAAGCAGGAAAGACTGCCACAGTAGATAATGCAGTAAAGTTGTAACTAAAGTTTTCCTCATCTGTGGTGGAGAAAAGAAAGACTACAAATTTGAGAAGAATAGCCATCCCTTAACAAATCCGACTCCTGAAGCATAATGTGATGCAAAAGACCATGGAGGGGGGCATTTTAAAATGATGTTCTTGAAAAGATGTGTTAATTGGGCCACCCCAAAAAGCTACATAAGATTTATATATACCAGTGCAGTCCTGCTCTATCCCAGGCCAATTACCAATGCAGTCCTGGAGTTTGAAGCAAAAATGATCTCACTGAAAACACACTGGTGCATGAACTTTTTTTTTTTTTTTTTTAATTTGAATGAAGACATTTTATCAATATGAAAGGATGGTAACCCCAAGAGTAAACATTTATCTGTAAAATAGAGATTATGCGCTTAATAACATTTAGTATTTTGGCATCTCAAACCTCCTGTGTAGATCAGTCTGCAAGAGTGGTGTTTATTTTCTTGCTACATGTGAAAGTTCATTCTCAGTATCAAGTTTGTTTGGTCCACTAACTTTGTTAACCTTTGCATTTACTTCTGTATTTGATGGCCTTTCATGAGCAGCCCCTTTAGTAGCTAGGATAGAAACAGTTACATCAGGGTTAAAGGTCATAGCCATTATGGGATTTTGACTTAAAACAGTCACTGCTTTAAGGGGATCACAGTATGTTTATGAAAAATTATTTTCTTTGTGAGAGTTTCTATGAACAAGATTATTATAGTAATATATAAACCATCTGGGCAACCTTTAATATCTACCTACTTTCTTGATGAAATAACAAGCAAGACTGTGAAAAATAGCTCCCCACCTAACTAGAACGTACCAGAGCAGCAGTGCTTTCCTCTGCCTCTTCCATGGTATTTCAACGAAGGGTAAGTAAGTGGGAAAAATCAACACCAAATGCTAATACATGTTTAGCAGGAGACATTCTTTGCAATTAAAATGCAAATTTAAGAGTTTTATAATTTTTAATGGCATACTTCTAGCCTTTTACATATTTTAAAAACACATATGCAGAATAAATTCCTTATTAGAGCTGATTTTTATCCACCACTCCAGAATGTATTTTATTGAAGTCAAAACACCAAATAATACTTTCAAAAACTAATAAAATTATATTTATATCATAAGGAATACATTCCCAATCACATGGTTCAGATTCATAGTGCTCAAGAGACACTGAAATCATTGCTTAGAAACAGTATTTGCTGACTTCACCAGGGTAACAGTTTAATCCTTAAAGTAATCAACTTTCACCCTCTTCTTTGGGTCTTTCGACTTTTAAGTTCTCACTAGTCTTTTTGAGAAAAAACAGTGCTAGGAGACAGCTATTATTCTCCTCCATGGGATAGTCCACTTCATTCAGACGAGTAATATCATCTTCTGTTTACACTCATCTGAAGCAAGTGCACAGGGTCACCCTCTACACTCTGATGTTTTACCAAAGCAAAAGGAAAGACTCTGCAACAGGACATAATAGAGCTCCGAAACCCGAATAACCTGGGAAGCAGACTTTGCATGCCTATTTATTTCTTGCATTTGATCCTCTGGAAAAAAAAATCACAATATCATGTCCTCAAAGCATTTCACATAGGCTGAAGCACTGTAATAGAGAAGTCAGCTTTGGACGGCATTTCCTTTTGTCTGCTTTTAAAAGAGTCAGAAGCTATATCCTCAGCTGGTGCAAGCTCTACTGACCTCAGCTCGTCCTTTGGTTTGAAGAGCTGAGCATCATATTTAGTAAGCACGTATTAACATTTTCAGGATAAAAAAAATTTAAGCAGTTTAGAAGAAAGGGGAAAAAAACAATATTTTTCTTAGAATAGTTCTGGGAGAATAGCAACCAAATTATAGGAATAAACCACAATATGTGGACAAAACGAAAGTCCTCCACAGTTAAATCACTAGTCATAAATCTACTGTCTGAATAATAAGGAAGCCAAGAGAGCTGCACAAATGACTCCAACTGAGAACCTGAAACAGTGATTTTTGGGGCAGCCCATGTCTCAGAAAATAAACAACAAAAACTCCACATTATGCCCTGCTGCCTTCCAAAGCCTAACTTTGGACCACACGTACAATATCTATGAAGAGAATTGTTTGAGCTCCGATAACTTCCCTAGCTCAAAGGAACTGTAGCACTCAACTATTTTATAACAAATAAAATCCTTCACCTTCAAGGAAGAAATGTACATTTTTCATTTCTTGTGACCTACTCACTGACTCACTTGTCTGCTCTGTTCAGCCTCTGCTGAGTGATGTGGTCATCCGAAATAAGCAGGGAGCTGGCTGCTGGTCCCAGCAGCCTGTAATGAGACCTCTGAAAGCAAGCAAGAGAATCACAGTTTGGTTACAAACCCCTAGGCACATGGCTAGCCCTGAAAGATATATTGAGGAGCACATACTTCAAAACAAAAGCCCTCAGTAATTTAATCACTGGCCCTAAATCTGCTGGCTTGCTTAGCAGTTGACTAAAAAACTCTCTAAAATATATGTCTAGAGGATCATTTTACCAATCACTCACCCCAACCCAACTCAAACCAATAAGTAATAAAAGAAAGGATTTTAGCTGAATGCTATCACTGTGTCTTACACCTTCCACTTCTTACTCATGCAGTGCAAAAATAGTCTTGAAAATCCTTATAGGCAGCCTTTCTTTTTACAGTGAACATGAGTATAGCACTTTTATTTTTGAATATTCGCATCTCTGAGGAGTTCAGGTATTTTGTTGTGCTAAAGAATGAATATAACTTCTTCATTCAACTATACAGGTGTCCTTTGCTACCTGACCTCATATCTCCTCTCTTTAGCTGAATAACATTGCAGAAGCTGGCTATAAGGCTGTTTTCTGACTCATACATGGGATATGTCTGACAGCACGAGGGATCACTGTGCAGTTCCTAGCACCACACCCACAGGGAAAATCTTTTTTTGCTATAGTTATGTTTGAATTGGGATGCCTGAGTATCACTGCTTCTCTAAACTTCCATGAAATACTTGAATTCACACAAAATGACATTAAGTTCCTGCTGCCAGTTTTCTGTGTTGTACGTGAGCATTTTTCCAAACTCCTTTAATATTGGAATAACACTTCAACCATTGAAACTCTCTGCTCTGTGATTTTGGTAGTTTTAGCAATATATATACTTAAGTCTGTATAATTCATCAAGACTGTACCATCTTTTGCTAGGTTTCAATTTGCCAAAAATATCTGGTGGGATTTTTTTTTCCCCTATTTAAGCTTTCCCCCCCCCTTTTTTTTTTTTTTTTTTTTTTTTTTTTTTTTTTTTTTCTGAATGTGTTTACAGCAAATAAAGTTTTTCGCAGGGCTGCAGCATTAGGAACAAACTATCTGCTCTGACCATAATTATCACAGTTTCAGTAAAAACACTTCATGTCAGCATCACTGTCATCATGCTGTCTGCCTCATAGCACATACGTTTTTTCCCCGGTCACTTCTTTTTAAGCACTGTCTCTCCTAAAAGTCCTCCCGGGTGCTGCATACCAATCTGCCATCCAGATATCACAACTCTTTGAGGGCAGAGAAGTTTTCCTGTGTGATCCATTCTAGCAAAAACTGTGGCTTGCCTTGAGGTGTAGGTAAGAGAACAAAGAATGAGATTCTTCTTGTGGGTACAGATGTTGCTATTGCTTTTATAGATTACCATAGCTCATCTGAAATAAGTCAAATCTGGCCATTTGCACCAGTTGAAGGTCTACCTTAGAATGAGGATGCCACAGGTTCTTTCCTTGCCTGGCTTCAGTCTGCCTTAATTAATTGATGAAGCCAGGGAATCTCATTCTTCTCTATTGATAGGGAGATTTGCTCGGGATGTAGAGAGAGGTTTTCTCCTCTTCCTCCTTGTCCTCAAGAGGAATCCTTCCTCCCAAGGGAGGTCCTGGGACAGGAGAGGCACCGGGCTGTATTCACAATGCAAATCCCCCACCGTGTGCAGTGAGGAGCCACACTGCTGCTCAGAGAGTGTCCTAAAAATATGAAACAACTTGCTACTTGGTGCAGGCACCCATGTGCGTCCTTGAGTTACATGGGACAGGGCACATTACACGGAACTAAAACATAATCCATTACTGTGATAGCACACTAATACATATCCAGCTACTGCCTCAGCAGACCTCAGAAACCACAAACACTCCTCTAAGTGGTACTCTAAATACTGCTTCTCCATACAGAGCAGGGATGTTTTTCCTTTTCCCACTCCTCCTCAGAGCCTTCCACAGCTCCACCATGCACCTCCCAGATTATATCCACCCTCTAGCTCACATCTTGGTTATAAGGCACTCTACCTTCTGCACAGCTTATTTTAGAAATCCTGTCACATCCTGCCCACTCTATTTTTTATCCGTTAGAGGAAGACTTGACACTCCAGTTTCTAGTAGAGCAGCGGGGGAGACCATTTGTTTCTTACCACTATATTTATTATATTCAGTCTGCTGAAGGAAGTAGGAGGAATGAGCAAAAGTGATGTTTGCTCCTGTTCCCAAGCAATGTCAACTGCCCCTACTTGGCAGCTGTTAAGTCATCCTCTACATCGAATATTAAAAGATCCTGCCACTCTTCTGCTGTCTTAGAAATCCTGACTTTGACTTTAAAGGTGAATATGAAGTCAAACACAGTTGTCCTGGTGGCAGCATTAATATAAACCTCAAAGAAACTTTCCCGAATCTAAAGCAAGAACTACATTCAGAGGTCTTCCCAGAGGCCAAGCCAGTCGCCTCCTAACACAAAGCAGGCCAAGCCACTCCAGATTGTCACTGGAGAAAAGGTTTCTGTGCTTGTGTAAATTTGACAGACATCTGCTGACTCAACTGTGGAAGTCCAACAACTTATGCCAGATGACAGCCTGCCCCAAAGGCTCTGAAGACACAACCCAAGAGTGTCTCCTAGAAAATCTCAGCTGTTGTGAGACTTCTTCCCTTACTGGGTAACACCGAGGTAACTTCCTTCCTCTGAAGCTGTTTGAAGTCAGCTTAGTAAATCCTTGAGTCCAAATGCCTCATAAATTCACTCTGATGGCTCCAGGGGAGAGAGCCTGAGAGCTGGTAGGAAGAATCGCGCTACAATGGTACCTTCCAGATATGAGGAGCCCAGTCCTGCTGATGCCCCTTCAGTCAGTCCCCTGTTACTTTTTGGGGTGCCTTATGAGTTTCAGTGCCATCAGCTCCTGCCTTCCTGCCCTACCACAACAGGGATTGGGGCTTTGTCTTAGTAACTTGGGTGATCAGGGACTATTCAAGAACTTGCTGGGCTGGGCCCATTCTGAGAACACACTGATGAGGTGAACCAGGTATTTATGGGGTGGCTTTCTGTTTCATTGCAGAAAATGGACAATGTTCTGTTTCTCTGCATCCCAGAGAAGCTAATAGGCGAAACCAGTTTTCTTGCCCAGAAACCTGACTCTGGCTTGACAATAAACACTACACCCAAAGGAAATTACTTGTCTTGACTTCATTCTAGTGAAATGTTCACTGATGCTTCTCTTGCCTGCTTCTGGCTTTTTGTACCTTGCAAATTTGCAAATATGCACACATGCTCAATTATCTGCCATTTATACTCAGACTGATGGCTACCATGTGGCCTCACTTCTGATTCTTCTTGCCTTTGCATCTGGTGCTTTGAATAGTAGCTTTCAGCTACTGCTCAGTCATTTAATTGTTCTTTTTTATTGTACTTGAACGTAGCTGCATCCAATGCTTATCTTTAGTGGTTTAGGTTGTCTGTAAATCAGAGATCTTGAAGTGTGACACAGCATGGTACTTTTTCTGCTAGGCTAAAACGAGGAGAAGAGTCTGAGTTTTTTCTAGTCATAGTAGGTTAATGTCAAGTCACCAAAGTCATCAAGAATATAAAAGGTGAAAAGATATAAATCTGGATGTTTAAGTACTATGAGAGGAGATTAATTTTAAAACTGATCTGAGAGCATTTTCACAAAAAAAAAATGAGCCTTATGTTTTTCAGTTTTAATCAACACTCTTCTCAAGTACACAGATGTTTATTTTAATTCTGTGCTCCATCAGTCATTCATTAATAAGTTATTTTTTTAAATCATTTATTTATATTTCCATACATGCATATATCTTATATGTATATATGTGTGTATATATTCAGATTTTCAAGGTGGTAGGTTTAGCTTGCTATGACAAAACAAGGTTTATTCCATTATGAATTGAACATCCTGAACTTCCATTTTGTTTTGATTTCTTGCACTTTCATTTTTTATCATAGTGGAAGTGGTTAAAATGATTCAATAATTGTTTGTCTGATCTTTGCAGAAACAAGGATATGAAACAGTTTTCTTTTTAAATTGTAAATGTTTTATTTTCAGTTCTAGCTTTAAGCAAGAACTAATGTAGAACCTATGAAGATATTTGTTTCAAGTCCATCAAAATCTCTCCAGTCTTTATGTGGTCAGGCTGTTGTATTTAGGATTGGTTAAAGGGACTCCATGACCTGAGATAGTGTGACCCCTCCCACCAACCCCGAAAGCGAAGAGATATATGTGTCATAAATATCTGACACTCCAGGCATAAAATCATAGAGTGCACTATGACTTAAATCGTAAAATAATCCATCTATTAGAAAAAGCCCTTCATTCATTGTAAAATTGAAGTCATTTACTTTCTTTGGAGATGGTATTCTTAGAGTTATACTTGCCCTACAGCAAGGCTCAATTTTTCTAAGGCTATGTGGTAGGTCGTGATATATTAATTAACATCCTACCCAGCTGCCTGATAACTTTATTTTCACTTAGACTCCTATCCACAGCAACAACCACGATGGAGTGGCAGCTTTCCAAGCACTGACTAGAGGCAACTAAAATGTGAAAACACACGGCAGCAATGTTAGGTTCCTGAAGACTTCATAAAGGAAATATTCATCTTACTAACCCAGCATATACAGTCATTTGCCTGTCAGAATCTTTCCATCTTTCACTTGAATAAGCAAACAAATAAACAACAACAACAACAAAAAGCCCCCAAGATTCATACAAAAAGAAATATTGAAGAAAAAATGATTCTAAGAATTATTAAGGTCAATGCTTGAGCTTAGCTCTGCATTGCATTCAAAAGGTTCATCCTGCCACTGGTGCTATGTCAAAAAAGACACAAAAAAAAATAAGAGCGTGGGGAGGACAAGAAGAACTATCTATTAAATCAATATTGGATGTTCACATTGACAAAGCTGCTTGTTTGATTATTTGCTCTAGACTTCAGGCTTTTTAGCCCCACTTAGAAGCATGCCTAATGTTCTCTTCTAAGCTATTTACATCTTTGCCAAACTTCAAGCCATTAGGCTGAAATTCTCTATGCCAGGACTTTGCCTCAGTTGAATTTATTTTGAAGGTTTCAGCTAAAATGGTTTGGTAGTTTGTTTGAACAAGCTTATTGAAAATGTAACTTAGTCAGGAGGCAGGGTAATGATCCAGCTCTCCTTGGACTGCCGGCCAAGGCTGGCGAAGAGTGAGTAGGAGTTGGCGGATGGGTTATGACCGCAGCTCCAGAGCACTCCATCTTTTCCTGGATGGCACAGAGCTCCACTGGTCAACCCAAATTGGGAGATTTAAAGTCACCATTCAGTTTATAGACCATAAAATACAGAGTATATTTATTTATTTATAGCAAAATGAAAATACGCTTGATTTCTCCTCTGGAAACAAGGTAACTTTAATATCTAATGGGTGCTCTAGAGCAAGGTCTGTTCAAAAGCCTTATAAAAAGCAAAATGTATCTCAGGTTTCTGGATTAGGTAAGCACTAATCTACTAGCTCAGGAAAAGTGTGCAATTAAATGAGCTGTTAATATTAAGAGAGAAAAATTGGAGCAAGGCACTGAAGTGCATTAGCCTGAGCCTCAATAGATGGAAAATTGATCAAAATAATGAAAAACATATAGATATTAATGTAAATTTTTATCATATTTTCTTTTATCTTGTTCACATTCTGATTTTATTCCTGACTGTGTAGATTTACATAAGCATAGTTTACAAGCTCAGATATTTGGTAATTATAATTTGGCATTTATAATTGCATGTAAAATACAAAATGTACAGAATTTAAAAGAATTTAAAAGATGATGTGAAACTAATCTAAGATTTAGCTTTTATTTTCATTCAAAATTAGTAATCAAGTACAACCTCTGTTTATTCAGTGAGGCTAAAAAATACACCATGCAGTCTTTATCAATCCGTACTATAGAATTTCAGATATAAATATAACATAAATAAAATCTGAAAAATTCACACATACATCTAAAAACTTTCCCAGTAAATATGCCATAAAATAGTCTTTTATTATTAAGCTCTTGTTAAGCATTTACAGATGAGTGTTAGGTGTATTAATTAAAATCTGTTTTTTCTTATATTATTTCATAATGAATTTGATCTTTTTCTAGCTATAATAGCCAAACATGGCAAATAATATAAGCAAGGAATGGAAAGAAAAGTTCACCAATTATAAAACTGGAGCATTTCGGAAATGTAATTTTGGTTTTCTACTTAGAGGCGCCTGACATTAAACATACCAGGTATTAACTAAAAGGCTTTTGCTTTGGAAGTTTCAAATATATAAGCAATATGACTCTAGTTGTTTCAGTTTAACTCCTTAAAAGCAGAATAACAATGTGATTATTATGTTTGAGCTGAAATTTACAGAGTGAAGTCGTGACATTTCTCCAGACTTCATCCCTGTGAATCAATTTGGGATCTTGTATTTACCCAGTATAACCTTTCAGTCCATTAGTTCAGCTGGAAAAGTCACATAGGAACTAATTGAATTCCAGCACACTCTGTAACAGGTGCATTTTATACCGTGTCAGATCCCACAGTTAAATGATTAAAGGACAGCTCTCTACTGAGTTTCCAAGTAATAAACACTTATTTTGGATGCAGAAAGCATGGAGGGATTATACCAGCTGAAGCAGCCTACAAAACAGCTCTACTTGTGCTTGCACTTCTCAGTAGAAATTGCACAAACCAACATTTTCCTCCCTTCCTATAGGTAGAATTCCAGTGAAAAAAAGATACCAAAACCCTCATCTCCAAGATGTTATATCCAAAATGTGGAATAATGGTCTGCTAATCAGATTAGTCCATGGCAAGGCAAAAGCAGCTTACCCAAAGTGCTACACACCTTTGAAACACTATCTCTCTTTGCCTAATGGCTAAACTGCTGTGATCTGCTGCGGGCAAAGCCCTGATCAAGATGTTTTTGACTCTCTCATTTCTGTGTCTATTGAGTGTGTTTTATTAAAACAGGTGTAAGTACAAGTTCTTGCAGAATGAGCTCATTAGATCTCACAATTACAGGGGATAGTTTAATGCCACACAGAAAAAATAAAATAAGCAAACAAACAAAAATAGTACATTCACTATGAAATTCTGATGCTTTTTGAAGAAAGCTTTGCGGTAATATTTTGAATCTTGCAAAATATAAATAATTGTCTTGACCTATTTTCTTGTTTGCCTGCTTGTTTGAAACCTCACTCATTTTATTACCATCTCTGATTTGTCCTTCCTTTACTAACAATGTTGACTCAGCATCCTTATCACACTCTTGGCTCAGGAAGGGTGTTCTAATTTCCTCCATAAGCACATTTTCCTTCCCTTATTTTTCCATTAGTTGCTTTCACTGTTTCATTTTGTCAGGCCTCCTTATTTGCTCTTTTTTTACCCGCAATGATATAATCCACATATACACTAAATCTTACATGAACTCCTCTGGCGTGAAGTAAATGCAGGCACTTTTGGGCTTTCTGTGATTTAGGGTTTTGACAACTAACCCTAGTCTTATTACTCTGGCTTTAGATGCCCATTTTTAACTGTCCAACCCCATAGCAAATTGAAGAGGGAATTTACAGTTATAGAAACACACACATATTACCATACCTCAGCTGCTCCTAGTACCTAAATCCAAATTATACATAATGGTGGAGTTATTCCAGGACATTAGAGCTAGAGTTAAATGAAGCAACAGAGTCATGGGTATGTCCATCCAGGAAGATAGATATTTTGTACTACCACAGAGGTGTAACCTCTGGCAGAAGGGAAAGGTATATGGATGAAAGAGGTGACCAATTAACCTGCAAGGCAATATTTACAAACATCATTATTTGTAAATTTGGTGACGGTGGCAGAAAGTCATTGCTCTGCCTTATATTAAGTATCATCTGTAAACAATTTTTATGTAATATTTGACAAGTTGTGAGGGGAGTCTCTTAAGGAAAAGCAGTTTTTCCACAATGATACAAAGATAATGAATAAATTAAAGGAAGGACAAGGGGATTATTTTCAGGATAAACTCAGACTAAACTCAGTTATTTCTAGACTGCTGAAAGTTCCAGGCATTTTCTTCTAATGCACCTCTCTGCTAGGTACTGACTGTCTTCAGTTCTGTAACGCAGTCAGCTTAGCACAGTCACAACCCTTGCCACAGTTGCTTAACATTTAAATTTTCAGTTTCACATTGCTAACTAGATTCTTATCTTTATAGCAGAGGTCAAGTTTTTTCCAGTGTGATTTCTTTTAATTTAGGAGAAATCATCTGTAGACTTTATACAAGCACTTTTAGCTTAAGAGAATGAATAAGAGACTTCCAACATGTGAGTTAAGAATGACTCAGAGTTTGCCATATACAAGCCATAAACACATGATATCTACAGCCTCAGAGTACCCAAATGATAATACAACTATCTATAACTGGAAGTTAAAAAAAAAGTTATTAGCTGTGCTGGCTGGGTTGTAGGTGGGAGGATTCCCTCATGTCCATTATAGAATAGTGATGTGACATTCACGTTGGCCTCCTACAACACGTAGGCCAGGCATTTGCATTGGGGAAATGAAGGTAACACCTAATTAATTTTCATAGTGTAATTGATTTCTACTAAACTTTGTTGGTTTATGGTCCACAAAAGCTATTTCAAAGTCCTAGCTTTGTCCTTAGGACTACTGTCCCAGTACAAACAATACTTCTTCCCCCTCTGCCCTGATGGTTCCTACACAGGTTTGGTGAATGCCTAGCATCATGCTACGCATCATGTGTCTGAATAAACCTAGCAAAACCAGTATGTCCAAGGAGTTATAGAGCACATATAAATACCATATTAAGAAAAGAAGATATATATCAGTCTTTTCTGAGTAGGTCACACCTGCACTGTTGTTAATTAGTGGGAGAGTATTGTCTTCATTAATTTTTACAGTGCCTGACCCTGCCTTATGTCATGAAGACTACTTATGTGCCTGGCTTCTGGGATGAATCATAGCCAGGACTTCCATAATCTTTCTGATTTTCAATAAAAATTACACGTTCTACATTAAAAGGAAAAAATCTCTGCATTGACAGTAGAGTGTACAATGAGCTCCTTTGAAGAATAAGAAGGATTTTTTCCTCATTGAATATCTCAGGTTTATATATACATATACTGGAAAAATCATCTTCTTACATGAAAGAATTGGAAAGCCTATTTTCCTTTGTCAAGTAAGGCAGCCTCTTCTCTTTATCCTTTTCTCCCCTCTCCCTTCCAATCCCACTTCTGAGGTTCTTCCAGCCAGGTTGCTGTTATCGCTCACAAAAAACAGCATCAAAAATAACATTCAAGTAGCACAAGAGAAACTGCTGAAAATAAAGTCTGGTACTGGGAAAATGTGCTTTCAAAGTTCCTACAAGACTGTAAAGGTTATTTATTCCCCAGTGATGCTAGGCTGTGAGAAAAACTGTATGGACAAACCTGTGTAGAGATTAATCTTTTCCAAGCCTATTGTATACAAAGATATTTTTACATAAATGCCAGTCATGATTAGAAAGCCAGTCCTTTTAGAATCTCTATAAAGCTTAGAGTAGTATTTTCTTAATTAAGATTTAATTTAAATGTGGGGGTATTTTATATAGATATATTTACAAACTTTAATTTTCTCATTAGCAAGCAGCACTAATTATATTTCTTTCCTTCAAAAAAGACTTTTTCCCCCCCACAGGAATACCAAATCTCCATGGACTTTTTTTTTTTTTCTTTTTTGGTCCTTTGTTTGGTACAGTATTCTTGGATTTCATTCTGATGTTAATTTATTTCTTTATGAATCCTGAAACCACACTGCCACCCTAGCACTCTTTGTGACCCTCTGTCACCACTACTAATGTATGTCTGGTGGTGGTGTTGCATTGCAAGAGAATTACATTGCCATTTAAGGTGGATGCTAACACAAATTATGTCACAGACACAGTCCGCGGGTATTAAGGAACACTAATCTCAGCCTGGCATTTTCAGGAGAGGAAACGGAACTGACAAATGAATTTCAAACAGCCATAGTTCATATTTTCTCTTTGAGCTGGAATGTGCTTTTAAAAAAAATGCACAAGAAGACTAAAAATTAACTTCCTTCTCATGTCAGTGACCATATCTTTTTTTTTTTTTTTTTTACTTTATACGATGCAGTTACATTAAAATATACATGACTTCTTCATGACTTCTTTCCAGGTTCTTAGTCCTGGCGCTTGGTCCCACGACGTGCTCGTTGCCCTCTCTGGCACATGGTGTGCACAGGCTGGGTTCTTGCTGATCTGCAGCATCTGTGTTTACATATCTGCTGCCATCTGCCAGGGGCCTGAACTGGGGCCTTTCAGTTCCTTGCAAAACTTGTCCTCAAGGAGTTTAAGCAAACCCTGTGTCACTAAGATCAGTTACTCCCGCGAGTCTCTCCTGCTCAATTTCTACCTTGCACTGACATTTTGACATAAATAAGAAGGCAGCCGTTCCCTGGTCTGGAGATATGAGGCCTGCAAAAAGTGTGAATTCAAATGGTTGTTGATAAATTGCTCTATGAGGCCTTCACTATTAATTTCTGTCAGTAGACAGCAAAATGGCAGTGGCTGCTCAACATTGCTCCAAAAACAACACTTCCTGCTACAGAGTAGACCTCACTGCACTGACAGATTGGAATCAGGCTTGCTCAGTTGGCTTTCAAGTGCTATCTAAAGTTGTACAGCTGGTGCTGAACAGAAGTATTGTTCACACTCCATGGTACCAAGCTTAGCCCAGCATAAATAACAAAGAGGGATCATGTCTATGTATGCATTCACCAGAGCAGATGGCCTTTTGTAGCTTGCTTCTGGCAGGACTTTTCTTTTGTGAAACAATTTCCATGCATTTCCTTCTTTGCACCCCTCCTGATGGTATCAGCTATAGGAATGGCTGGATACCTGTAGATATGTGTTCACACATGAGATGATTGACTCAGAAGCTGACAAATGGCTGGAAGTGATTTTAGGATACAAGTGCTAAATTCTCTCGTCCATTTTCTGCTGCCTTTCAATTTTCAGAAAAATACTATTTGAGGCAGGATCTGATTTCTTTTTTCTTTTTTTTTTTTTTTTTTTTTGGAAATCAGGGGATAAAACAAGGCCATTCCCCTGGTGGACGACTGTAGATATAGGTGACAGCCTTCCACCACAGAATAGAAAACAAGATAATGCAGATAGATAGAGTTGCATTATCTTTCTGGCCAAGTTTTATGCAGAGATCAGAATCAGCTTGCAAGCTGACAAATAGAGATGACTGGTGGTGTTTTTAGAAGCATTTTGAAACATGTAAGTTTAATGCTGTGTTGTCACATGAAAATCAATTCACTACATTATTAAAGCAGTGCTTGTGGTCAAGGTGTTTATCAAATAGGCAGCAGTGAAGAAATCAAAGTACAAAGTGATCAAAAGCTCACTTAATAACTCCCAAAAAAGATCATTAGAAAAAAAAAAGGCTCTATTTATTTACAGTGCAATACTTTACCTTGGAATCACAAAGGCACTAGGTGCCCCAATTAACTTACCTGCTCATTAATTGGATTAGGGTGCTATCATTTTTTGCTAGTGTTTGTAAAGGAGGCCTGAATGTGCTAGATACTGTCAATTGACTAGTAACGGTTAAATGTAGCGTTAATAGGTATTCCACCTTCACTGTGATGGCCCTATGTCTACTGACAAGTGCAGATTTGCCTGTGAAGCCCTTGGAGCCAGAATCAGCTCTACCACGCAAGTGCAGGGCTGCACTTTAGGGAAATCTACCCTGCCAAGGAGTTGTGTGCTAGTACAATGTCTCAGCAGGATTAATCCCTTTGATTAACTCGGGAGCAGCAGTGTTGTGTAACTTCTTTGCATACACTCTGGAGTGTCTTTGTAGACTTAGACTTATCCACTCACATGGTACTAGTTTGAGACTCTCTAGTCTGTGCTGGATGGTGTAGAAATGCTCCTAATAATTACAAGGCTAGGTTGGCATCAAGCATCATTTTAAAGCAATAGGCCATGAATTAGATCATGATCTTGGACACATGCCCTTCCTGACTATGAAACTGAGTGTTTTATGGAGGTTTGTTCTTGCTAAAATTCCAGCAGTCAGTAGTAGTGTTAATTATAAAGGAAGCAAATGACCTTCCCTCTTAGCATGAGGGTTTATGATTGCTCTGTGGGAGTGTAAGAGCAAAAAAAAAAAAAAAAAGGAACTTGTGCCAAACATCGTGAAGTCAATTAAAAATGCCTAGTCTCAAAACTTTCTCAGTGGAACAGCTGGCTTACCTTCAGCTAACTCTTTACCTTCAATGAGGGCCAAAGCCAGGTGATGCAAGTGAAGAAATACAACTGCCACAAATGTTTGTTGGATTAAAGCATTAGGTTAATTGCAAAATGGAACTGACATTCACATGACTTCTCTTTAATATCCATGTTTTTTTTAACAAACTTTCCCGGAAGGGCTCTTTCATACTGATTCCTACAGCAGTGCCATTTGGCAATTGCTGTTTAAAAAATGTTGTGACACCATATGAAAAGCTGCCAATAACATTCTTGGGAGACATAATTTTGTTTCTTTTCCATATACCTCTCCCAACTTGTTCCAGTGTTAGAGACAGTTGTATGGAAACAAGAGTTATTCTTTAGGGCTACATTTTCTTAAATGTTTTCTCCCATAATAGAGTCGCTATTTTGGAAGGCCAGAAGCAACTGTCACACATACAAGTAAGATGACTTCGCATGCAAATAGCTGTGGCCATTAACTGCATGTACAATTACATACACTTTGTACATGACACACATGCATGTATATTACATATTTCTATCTAGTACCATAGAATCATAGAATCATTATGGTTGGAAAAGACCTTCAAGATCATTGAGTCCGACCATAAACCCCTCAATACAATGCCTACTAAACCATGCCCTCAAGTGTCTCATCTACTGTTTCTTGAACACTGACATGGATGGTGACTTCACCACTTCCCTGGGCAGCCTGTTCCAAAGCTTCACCAGTCTTTTCGTGCAGGAATTCTTCCTAGTGTCTAAACATGGATTATACAGCTCTGCTGAGATCATAATAATATTGAATATGCAATTACATCTTCAGTGATACAGAATTCTGCCTTTATAGTTAATCTTTTCCTGCTGTTTACTCTATAGAGATATATTACTGGTGAGGAAAGAATCTTCACAGTTATTTTCTATGGTAGTATTAAGGTATAGTATTAAGTGGATAAATATCACATAATTAATATATTGAGGATCAATTAAGTTCTGTTATTTTGGGTGAAAACCAGACAGTACAAATGTACTTTAAACTTTAATAATTGTCTTAACTTTATTTATGCACTTACATTAAAAAAAAGATAAGAAAGTACACCAATAGGTTTCTTATGTTTTAAATCATACAGTAAGCCAATAAAAATCTTTTGGAACTTTAGTGAGAAACTTTTTTATATGAAGTAGGATATTATTAAAAAATGACAACAATGTATTGCTCTTCTTTAAAAGAGATAGTGAATTTGTGTCATATTTGCACATATGAGAGCTCCTTGGAAAAGTTGCCAAAGCCCCAAAAGTCAGTCCAGCATCAGCATATCACTGCTGAAGCTTTGATTGTAGATCAATATCAGCCTTGATTAGCAAAAGCTAATTATATATAAAAGTATGATGTTGCCCTTGATGTTTTGCCTAAACACTGTGGAGTGTCCTCTTTCCCATGTAACCTCCAAGAAAGTGGCATTTTTTTGTCTTACCAGATCTTTCAGCTCTTCTGGAGGATGCAGGACCATTGCTCAGTTTTGATGATTCTTACTCTTTGTTCTGCAGTACTCTGCATAAGATGGAACAAGATAAACAGAGCTTCTATGCTGAAGAATGGTATAGGTCAGAGGAAAAATCTTTATGTGGAGACCCAACAGACCTTGAATTCTCTGTTCAACTTTCTGATTGCTGTGCTTGTCATAATTCCTTCTGATAGGCAAGTCTACATCACTTTTTCCCTCTAGAGACATATATTCTCCTCCAGGGCACCTTTCAGTCTTGTGAAAGTTACCTGAGAGATTGCACTAAATCAAGTCTCATTTTTGATACAACTCAGATAAAAAGGCGATTGTCACAACAGCTGAAAAGTAACTTCTCAACAACTATTACAGGACTTATTCTCTCCCTGGTAAAACAAGCAAGCAAGCAAGCAAGCAAACAAACAAAAACAAGCAAGCAAAAAAGAAATGCATAAATCATGATTTCTAACATCCCATTGCATCATGCCTAAGCAAAATGTCCATGTGCAGAAAAGCTTTTCAGTGTGAATTGTAATAGCAAAACACCTGCTTGGTGGGCTAGGAGCAATGCAGCATTTCATTCAGAACTGTCTAACAAGCCTTCCCCTCTAGACTCCTGCCACCTAAATTCAGGAAGAATGTCAGTCTTTAGTACCAGTCTGGGCTAGATACAAATAAGCAACCAGAGGTCTTGAATGTTATACACTCCCCTGAATACCAATAGCTTTTTCTGGAAAATGTGTTTTCAGTACCTAGAGGGAGAGGTTTCTAGACTCCCAGAGGGAATCTCCATTACCTTGCGCAATCTCCTCCAAGAACATGCTTCTGCATTTTTCAATACTTGATTCTCTTTCTTTCCTTCTTTTTGATTGGATTTCCTAATACTCCTGAGGCACTGCTGCTAAACGCATGGTCATATTACCCAGTAGGCTATATTTCCTACAGCATTTCTAGTTCTTGGTTTAACTGGTAATGGACAAACAGGAAGGAATTATTTTAAAAGCAACAATGCTGGTGAAAATCCCAGGAGAATGAGCCCTAAATGAAGCACTTCTTTACTTATTTTGTACATGAACATTTGGTGAAAAGATATTGTGTGCTTGGATTTTCCTGCATTTGTAGGCTCAATGAGGGCAAAAATAAAGGTAAGAGAGTAGCCAGGCTACCTACTCTAATTTCTTTGTTTATGTTTTTATATTTGTTATTTATGCAAGTGACACAAGTCTAAAAGTCACTAATTTGGGGAAAATATATAAAAGAAAATGAAAGCCCTCTGTCTTAAACTAGGTCTGAAATGAGCTCCTAGAGTTCTTCAGATATGCCTGTAGCTTTTACACTAACAGTTTGGGGAATACCTCTTCTTTCCTGGGCACATAGTTCATCATGAATGTTGCAGTCCGCAGGAAATTTCAAATATGTGCATCTATTCCCAGATGTATTTATGTTTTATCTCTGTTTGGTGACCAATTCCACTCTAGATTTTTGCAATAATTTCTTTCTTGCAATACTACAAGTATCCTTGCACTTAAATGTCTGTCTTCACATGTTTTGATTTATATGGGAGGTGGATCTTCTATAACACTCGAGAGATTTGTATTATACCCAAGTCCTTCCGTTTTTATTTTGTAGTATAACAAACCAAACATACAAAAAGTCAAACAAAAACTCCTTCATCTCTCCTGCAAATCTTTTCCAAATGTATCTCAGGGGAAGAGCTTGAGTTTTCCAGTCCCTCAGCCCCTTGCTGTACTGGCTTCTTATGACCGAACTTTCTTCTTTAACTAGAAAATATGATTAGCTTCTGCTTCAGCTTTTCAGAGTTTCAACAATGGAGGCAGTCCTTAGTGAAAACATAGAGATTCCCAACAATCTGTGTTGTTTTCTAAATATTATTCCCTCATTCTCTTTATCCTGGGCTTTCGCAGTAGAAGTCCTATTGCCTCATGTCTGCAATGTCTGTGTTTCTGGTGCACGTATGTTCATCGCTGCAGAGATGGAAGGCAAAAGTGCGAAAAATACAGGTCTGTTGAAGGCATCTTGTTCATATTTCAGTGGAAGGGAGAAATGTCTGTTGTCAACTGCTAGGTGAGACCTCTGAGTCAGTATGGCAAGAAGCTCTTCTTTCCAGCCCCATGGTATACACACTAAGGACACTGTGACAACAAAATCTTTTCACCATTTATTTAGAAAAAAAAATTTCAACGATTGAAGCTGTTCAGAAATTGTAAAAATATGAACATGAAAAGGTGTCAAAAGCCAAGAGGCATCTGAAAAGAAGACAAAACAACCAAAACAGCAACAACAAAAAACACTTTTTCAATGTGTTTTCTAGCACTAGACATTTAAGTCAGTCTCAAGACTATTGAAAGATTCAGTATAGCAGTAGTATATACCAGTAATTGTCCAGAATACCTTTCCTGGAGATTTCTTACCCTAATTACATTTCTCAGGGCAGTGTTTCATTATAAGACTCCCCCAGGGCATCTTACAGAGACTGGCCGTGAAAAGCTTTAACACAGTCATTTTCTGAGTGAAGGTTCCTTACATATCCATACACCTCCTCCATCATTTTGTGCTTCCTTCCAGTTGGTGAGCACCTTTCCGACTCTGTGAAGAGTGGCTTAATGTGAGAAAAATAAATGAAAACAGAAAGAGATTAAAATACCACCCAAAATATATCGCAACCAGGATCTTTTATTTCACTTTCTAAAATGTGCCAGATTTTCCCATGCCATTTGTAGTGCTGCTACAGAATCTGCAGCCTGACTTTTTTTTTTTTTTTTCCCCAGTCAGCATGAGTTTTAAAATAGGGGTATAAACTTTAAACTTTGAACTTAAAGGACTGCCCTGTTTTGACGCCACAAGTTGTCCGTGATGGAGCCAGTGCACTCCCTCTTTTTGAATATCCATCCTAAGAGTCAGGATGTGGATGTGAGTCTTCACTTAGCTTGCTGAAGATTTGAGGCCTACATGTCTGAGAGAAAAGGAAAAATCTTGGCAGATTGCTAACATATCAAATGTTAATGAATACAGTCCTCTAATTAGAAATATCTGCAGGAACTGAGTAATAGGAGCCTTTGAAAAAAGTGACAGTTTTTAATTTCTTTTGTTAGTTGAGTTTATACTTCTCTGAATTACAGCTTTTATCAAATTGGCATCAGTCTTTAGGAATGGTAATAGTACTTGAAATACAAATAGAGTTTCTTTTGAAATCACTTGCTAAACTAATATTTTACTGAAATTCTGAGTTTCTGGACTTTATTAGGTTAGTAGATATAATTCAAGAAGGTTTTTGTTCTCCCCCTTGTATTCTTTTGCTGTTTTAAAAATACTAATGAATGTAAGATCGACTGAAATTTGCTAGCTAATTTTCAGAAACCTCTTGCCTTTTTTTTTTCCCCAAATATAATATCTCCCCAGCTGGCAGATTTTGTAACGCATGGCGCCAGTTCAAAAAGGTATATTAACTGCCTTGAAACTGCTCAGCATCAAGCATTTACTGGGCTTAATTGCGAATTGGCTTAATGTTAATTAAAATAACTCCCTTCCTTGGTGTGAAGTTTCAGGAGATGCAGATGTTTGTCTTTTGTGTGCCCACCTCTGCTTTATATCAACCTCCAAAGCCAGAACAAAATGCTGCAGATCCAGAACAGCACATAAACACTATATGGCCCTTGAAGTCGTATAAAAGAGCCTGCAAAGGATGGTTTCTTTCATTTGGGGCCAGGCAGTGACAGACAAACAGGTAAAAAAGGCAAGGAGAAAAACACCATTTACTCACTGTAGCAGCAGGAAATCAAGCAAAGAAAATAAACAGGGTTTGAATCCTGGGCCTTTAACCTGCTAGGCGGACAGTTTTTCTACAGTTTCATTCTGTGTGCTGGTAAATGATGAAGGGGAGCTAGAGGAACCGAAGGCTTGTGGGATCCCTGGGACTCCCACAGCTCGGAGCGCAGCTGTACAAACACCCGCAGTCTTTGTGAAGGTAGGGTGGGCAGCAGGCTGGAACTGCTGAGCCCATCTGACCTATAAATCCCTCGCAAAAGCTCTGCCTGTGAGAGAACCAGAAGTTATGCGTAAATGTTTTATCCGGCCAATTGTTACCGGTTCTCTTCCTTATAAAACTCCTCACATCTTCCCAGTTAGATGATTTTGTGAGGATGTGCTCGGGGCATCCTGCTGGATTGCTGCTTACCTGAGGTGGGGAGGAACAGGGAGGGCTCGATGGGTGGATAGAGGAACTAACAACTCAGAAACTCATTCACTTGACTGTAGAGTTTTTAAGGGATACATGATATATTGCACATAGGAATATGTTGACATAGTTGACATAGGAATAATGGAAGCCTATAAAAAAGAAAATGTGACGTCCAGCAGCTTGTTTGGAGGGGAAGGATGATATAAATTGGTTAGGTTAGTAACAGGAAAATTAGATTAATTATTTGTAATTGGACTGATCCAGTATATCTCTTCCTTTGCTCCCCCTCCCTCCCCTGGTATATCTGTCCCACATCCATCTGCAGCTGCTCACTTGCTGATGCAACCTCCTCAAGGATGTAGTCTCATACCTGCAGACTATCCAAAATGCTTATGGACAAACCATAGCAGAGCAAGTCCCCAGTAACACCTACAGGACAATTCAAAAAACTATCAGCAACCTCCATGAAGAAAAGAAGAGAAAAATAGAGATTTTCTCAGGCTCTTTTTTTCCCCTCTTTCCAAACATTTCTGAACTCTGTGTGACCTCCTCTACAGCTGAATCTAAGCACCTCTAAATGCACAGCAAAGTTGGGCAGTGGAAAGCAGGGTAACACATCACAAAATGAAGGAAGCTAAATGAAGTAAGGGGAAGTGAAATAAGCAAAAAGAACAATGAAAACTGGCTAGGTAAAACCAAGAGAAAGTTAGAATAAAACATATGGATACGAGTACTAAGCACAAGCGCAGCTTGTGCAATCTGTCCCCCATCCTCTTCCCCTTCGCCATCCTTCCCGCCACCTAAAGAGTATTTTAAGTGCTGAGGGATAATGTTGCACTTGGGATTTATGAAACAAGATCAATGAGAGCAATGGGAGTAACGTCACTCCTGTAAATGATCAAAATCCACCAATTATAGGGAGGTGTTAATCCTCATCAGACCTGTTTGCTGCTGTGGCAGCATTTGAAGTAAAGCTGATCTGGAAGTGTTGGGAGACAAGCCATTCCCGCAGCATTTGGAGAAGCAGAGGTATTTCCACTGAGCCTTTTCTAGAAGTTTGAAGAGGAGGACAGAGAGGAACTACCAGGAAAGGGTCACATAGAATGTCTATGTATCTATGTATTGATACATTTGGGGTGGGTGGGAATAGAAAAAAAAAAAAATACATATATATACTGATGAGCCTAAATTCACTAGGTGGTTTCAGGTGCTTAAAGTACTAGAGATTTTGATTGCATGGTTTTTGACATCTCTAGACCTTCTCAGCAGGCTGAAATAGTCCACACTGTTAAATATGAAATAAATGACCAAAGTAATATGTAACATTTCTCCTTTGTGGGTGAACCTAATTAGGCTGATTATGCAATGATTCATAGATATAGATTCTGCATAGAGCAGGCATTCTGATCATTCAGAGACTGCTTTTGTCTCTTGGGGTTTCCAAGCATCAGACCAAAAGCCTTGAGCCTCTCAGAAGTCAATTTTGCTTCCCTTGAGCTGGACTGCTTTCTGCTAGAGGACAGAGAAAACACAAGGGGAGATACGGGATGGGGGTGGGGGGCAGCAGAGTTGCTGCTGCTGCTCCGGGGACTGGAATGTGCCCTGTGACCCTTTCCTGAGTGGCAGCCTCCACCGAGCCCTCACTGAGGCAATGCTGGCAGTCAGGCTGTGACTGTTCTGCCACCCCATTCTCTTCCCTTCTGTAAGCCAAAGCCTAAACCAGGGGTCAGTCCTGCAGAAACCAGCATCCTCTAGATACACCTCTAGGAGGTAATGAGCTGCTTTGTCTTTGGAGGTATTACTCAAACATTCCTTCTGGCATTGCTGCAAAGCAAAGGGACCCTTGATTATTGCAGTTACCACATATAAATTAAAAATAGCAATTAGTGTTGATATGTTTGACAAACTGCACCTTATATGACAGAGTCACAAAAGGAGAAAGAAGGTACAAAAACAAGGTGACATTTTACTCGCTAAGGTGACAAGCTTTCTTTACTGCACAGCTCTTCTTCAATATTAATCAACTGGGTGATATACAGATGGCCCTGCTTAGCATGTTTGCATCAGGCCAGCAGCAGCCCTGGTGTAGTGAGCTATCAGATCTACCTGATGGACATATGGCTAGTGTCAGGTGTCACAAACGAAACAGCTGATATCCAAATATGCCCAGTAAGACAGACAGAGTTGAGGAACACTGTATGATCACCTGCAATAGTGTGCTCTATTTTTTTCCCTTGTAGAGTGGCCATGGTAGTCATAAAGCACAGCAAAACATAATGATAGTGATATAACATCTATGTGTTTTGACATGTATTCCTGCTTCCTTGGAGTACAAGTTTGCTGATGTCATATTTAAATCCCAGGTTTTGCACCTTCTTTTTCAGTCACATGGAAAACTTCCTTTTCAGAAGATTATACAATGGAAATTCGTGTTATATGAAGAACAGTTCATGAGGTTCCAACTGTCCTCTGACCCTGATCATTCAAGGAATTTTGTTTTATTGAAATACCTTCCTGCCTCTGGGCTTTGGCCTGTGAGCACTTCAGCAGATGGCAAGTGGGCAGTTATAGTTAAACTTCTCTAGCAGAACTAGTGATCACTGTACTGCTGATTCCTTTCAAAGAGTGCCAGGGCCCAGGAGTCAAGAAATTAATAACATTTAGCAAATTTGCTGCATAATCCTTTTCTGCTATGTGTAATATTTAATGAAATCTTTGCTTTCTGCTGTATAACAAAAAGAAAGGCATAACCTGATAACCTGAGAACACAGTCTCCTCTCTATAGAGCCAATACAAAATTGTCAACTGAAATTTCAGTTTCAGGTCTCTAATGCTGCTTATTCTACCCTTCATCTCTGAAAAGTGTTACCAAATGTTGCCTGACAAAGTCATATTACCTACTGATGAAATCAGTACTTAATGTTAATCCCAAAAAATAAAGGCCAAACAGAAGTGGATTATATTCTTTCCCCATTAACTGTCCTCTGTCCCACTAGAGGTTCAAAAACTCTACTTTTAATACAAAATAAATTACAGCTGGTGGATCTGAAGGGCCTCTGTGTGTTCAGGTCAGTGAGCTTCTAGAAGATAAATTTGTTTGCTCAGAGACAAGAGGGAAAACTTTGGTCCATAAAAAGGAAATGTTTTGAAGAAGTCCCATTGACTTCTCTCTGGAGCTAGAATTTTTTCCAATATTTATCTGCAATACTGTTTTAAACAATGATCAATGGGGATACAATTGTTTTACTTGTAGCCATTGGATTTTATCACAACATAGGGAATAAGTTAGTTCCATATTTCATAGTCTTGGTACAGAACCCTTAGTTTGCAGTTTGTGATATACAGTTCATGACTAGTGAAAACTGCTTCAGGTTGAGGAATCAAAAGTTCCCTCCAGAAAAACATATAGATGTATTGGTTCCAAATAGGAACTCTGTGATCTTCAGTGCGAAATTTGTATTAAGTAGCCATTAATAACTTGTACATCTTTTCACTGAGCTTTGTGTGGAGAAAAAGCAATCGTATGAATATTCACAGAAACCTAACTGAAAGGGTTATAAACACTATCAAAGCAAAAGTTTGTTGCTTTATCTCAAATAGATATGAGAAAATATGCTATTTGGCAGTACTTATCCTATCCTCATGAAAAGTAGAGGTGTTTTTCAGGCTTTAACAATCTATGACATTATAAATCTTACTGATAAGAAATTTAACATACAAATTTTTCTTTCTAAATCCCAAAACACATGACCACATTAAAATGTTTATGGCTTTGTGTCAGGGCTAAAAGTGGAGATTTTCTTCTATCTCTAAATGTTCTTCCTTTGCTACTCTACCACAATCAGCTCAATCAGCTGGCAAGCTTCATTCTTCTTAAGCAATTGAGAGAAGACAGGAAGTCACTTTGTTTATAAAAATGGTGCGTTAGACTCCTAGAAGTGCTATGAAACAATGAAACAACAGATAGTGAAGTGATCATGTTAAAAATATGTTAACTTTTTTTTTTTTCAGGGTCAAGTTTCATATAAGAAGTGGTGTTTTCCTTGGGGAACTTTAGCTGGACCAAATCAGTCAAATTGTTTGAAGTTCTCCCTGAGATCCATGTGCTGTTAATCTCCTGTCTACTTTGATGTTTCACCATGACTAACCTATATGAGGTCCCCAAGCATTTTTTAGATCGTTATGAATTCTAATAAAAGATGAGAATGTAAAATGATGCTATCTGCTGTTAGCTTGTTCAGAAAAATGTGCTGACAGTATAAGTGAACACAATGTACACTGCTATTTATACACATCTTACCTAAGACTCCCTTATTCCAGCTCAGAGTCAGTGGTAGCTCTCCTGTCTGTTCCCCGGGGTGTTTGTTTGTCCCTATTATTTTATGAACCATTTTCCAGAATATTAAAATAGAAATTCAGAAGTTTTCAGAAGATTTCACTTTAATTATTAAAGTATACAGACTTAATTTTTTTTCATGTCAAAATGCTTGTCAAATTTTGTCCCTGCATAGAGGAGAAATGGAAGAGATTTACTTATTGTATACATCTTCTCAGAGACTAATCAGAATCCATTCTTGGAGCATAGTATTGATCTCTTTTGCAGGAGATAGATAGATAAAGAAAGACAATTTGTGCTCTAGGTGACCCTGCATGTGCAGGGAAGTTGGACTACTGATCTCTAGAGGTCCTTTCCAAACTTAAAGATTCTATGATTCTATGATGAATTCTGAGAGAGGTCTCTTCATCAGTTTATTCTGTCCATACCTCTGAGATGTGAAAAAATAGAGAAAAGCAGCAGATGAAGTATTAGAGTCTTTATTATACCCTCACAGTGAGGTAAGAAGGGAGATTACAGTGAAATCAGTAAGTCTCTGCTGATATAATGGTGATGATCACTAACAGTAATAAGTGGGGCAGATCCGTGTAAAGAAGCCAAGATTGCCTTTTCATAGCTCTGATGCTGGCACTGTTGCAGTTGAAGAGCCAAACTCTGTTACATGACTGGTAATTACTCGTTTTGTTACCCGCACCTCTGTAAAGAGCATTTACAACAAAGATGTTTTTCTGGACTGTGAGAAATGATGACAGAAGAATATGGGGTCCTTCTTAAAGGTCTGCAGTGCAGGAAAATGTTTTGAAAGTAGTGAATTGGCTTAGCAAAATGCGAAGATGCCAGTGGAAAATATTACTAACACACCAACAGTTAATCCAAAATAGGTGAAATGTGTCACTTTAGAACTATAAATATGCTTTGATTCATGTTTTGTTTGTTTGTTTGATTGTTTGTTTTTTGTTTTGGAATGCAACAGATACTTTCTGGAAGGGGTATGCAGATATTATAGTTTATATCATCTTATCACTGAATAACTTGCAATTATCGATCAGAACCTCACTGTATATGTACTACAAAGAGATTTCCTGTTCCAGCTAGTTTACAAAAAATGTGACTTATTCGTTTATGAAAACTTTTCATGATTAGCTCACGCTTTGTCTCTGATGACAGACGTTCTGGGCTGACACTCATATCAGAGGGATGACATTGGTTTGGATATGCTCAGTTAGGTTAGATATTAGGAAAAATTTCTACAAGGAAAGAGTTGAGAAGCATTGGAACTGGCTGCCCAAGGAAGTGATGGAGCAATGTTCAAGAAATGTGTAGAGGGGCACTTAGGGACATGATTTGGCAGGCATGGTGTTGATGGGTTTATGGTTGGACTCAATGATCTTTAACGTCTTTTTCAATCATAATGATTCTATGATTCTATGAGACTGCTCCAATTTACTGCAGTGTTTCTGATTGACTGTTAACCTTAAAATGAGTAAGCTCAGAATGATTCCCAAAAGCATCCTTTGACCAACTCAATCTCAGTCACTCAACTGCTTTTCCAAGATATTTTTAATTGGCTTCTCCACTGTGTTTCAAATATTCCAAGTATATGGGGAAAGCTTACAACATAAGATAATGTTTCTTATACATTTCCTCTGATGCTTAAGTGGTAGAATTTTTATGTCAGCCAGACTATTTATGAAGTACTTTGTTTAAAATGTTTAGGGATAACAGCTTATATTCTTATTTCATGATTTAGGATCCTAAAAACTGATTGAAATTGCACCTGGTCTCTTCAGTTCTCTAGACTGCAGACATGATGATCTCATGATCTTCCCCATGAAGCAGAATATTTTAAACGTCTGGCTAAGAGATAAAATATTTGAAATGTTGAATTAAGCATAGGGGAAGAAACCAGGAAGATAATGGATAAATTTAACATCTGGACTCCTCATTCAGGATGAAGCTTTCTGATATAGCAATGGATATAATAATCTTTCTTGGAACAGTTGCTAGCAGTATAACTGTAGGATTGCCAAGAGGGAATTCCCCAAGGTCTAATTTTTCTAATATAGTCACTCATTATTGAAAAACACAAGCTGATCAGTTGTCTAAAATTAAGTGTGAAGACTCAAACCCAGAGCTTCTAACTTATTTCACATCAAGCAGAAAACTTGCAAAACTGCTCAGCAAGTGAGATCCTTCTTCAACTCATCACCAGCCTGCTTATTCTATGAATATTACACTAGTCTGACTCCTGCTCTGAACTCGCCTGGTTGCAATGGCTTGCCCTGGCCATTAGAGTTCACCTGGGAGTAAGGATGACCCTAGCTTCAGGATTAGCTTACTTTACCATTTCATTGTCCAAGTGTTCACCTCCTTAGGGGGAGAGTCCCTCTTGGTGAGATCAGACAAAAAAATGTTGAAGCACCGTCAAAAGTCTGAGCTATCCAAATGAATTTTTTTTTTTTTTGAGGCAAAGCTCAACTGAGAAAACATTGTCTTCATCTCCAACTCTCACTCTAGAAAAGATGTGATAATTGTATGTGTTTTCTAAAGAGAAGCAAAATGTTGCAAAATGTTTTTCTTTCTTTTTCAAGAGCAGTATTGACTTATTCAGGAGCATTCAGAACTGTTATGTTGTGGCATGCTTACCATAGAGTGCAATTCTAGTTTCATCAATGGAGGCTAAATAATTCATTAGTGTGCACTCACTTTGGATGTGCTTTTTGTATGAAGTTTGATGTGATTGTAGTGTGAAATTTTGCAGACTTGTTTAAACACCTCCTCTATTCTCTGTAATAAAATGTCAGATAAGGTACACACACTTTTATGTACAGTCAGAATTGAATCTGTGACCCTGGGATCATAGGAAACAAACTGTCCTGGGCAATCCTAATTATTAGCACTGAACTACAAGTAGCCCAACAATTTTAAATGTGTAAGAGCTAGTTTTCATGTGCTTTGCTTCTACAGTCTATAAATTCTTGAAAGAGACCATCTCAATCCCTGTAATTTCAGTAAAACATGTAGGGGAGATTCAGTCCAGGACAATCTACAGAACTTTTATTCAGTGTGTTACTGCAACTCCCTGTGCTTAATCCCCCCTTACGTCCCCAGCATTCTCTAAAAATATGTAAGGTTCTTATTACAAAAGATCAAAAGCTTCAATATCTGCACTGTGCTACAGGAAAGCCAGAGAAATCTAGACCATTACCAGTGTGCCAGACTCTTAAAACAGCAAGGCAGAAGTGCTCAGAGTTTGGGAGGAAATAGCTATGCACTGTATTAAGGAGGCGCATACATGCTGGGCTCTGCGGCTGCCCCGGAGCACTGCCACATCCGTAAGAGACTGAATGGCAGGACTGGCACCAAGGGTCCATCTACATCAGTGTCCAGCAGGCACCATAAGAGGTCACAGGGAGAAAGAGCAAGGCAGGAACTGCACTTCCTGCCTCCCCCAACTCTTCCAGACTATCACTATTTCCAGCTTTTCTGAGGATGCTGCAGTTTGTCTTTTTGGAGCCCTCAAGTGGATCCAAGATGAATTAACCTTAAACAACAACAACAACAACAGCAACAACAACAATAATAATAATAATAATAATGTCCTTATTGCTTGTGAATACAAGGAATGCTGGTGTCAATAATGCTATAGTTTTGTTTTTAGAAATTCTGTTGGGGTAAAATCAGAAAAAAAAACATAGAAAACATAGTTTAAAGGCACTTTTAATCCATTCTTCTACTTACAGCACCTGTCTCTAAACTAGTGTTCATCCTGCCTGACTGGAGTCTGTCATGCTGGATCTACTGAAATATCAGTGGAACATTGTTTTTGAATCATAGTGGGTAAAATAATAATAATTAGTGGTTAACCAAATCTCAGAAATAATTGTGATTTGAAAAAAATGAAAGTTTAAAAACTGCAACTTCATTTTCTCTATCTGAGAGCAGGAACACTATCTAAATCTATGCCTGAAACATATACAGAAACATATACAGAGGCTGGGCATTATTTGGATTCATGTCAAAGAATCTGATTCCATAACACCTCATATAAAGATATTTGTAAGACAAGGGTACTTCAACTTGGATTTACTAGGGGAATGGAGAAGTAAGCTGACTAATGGCATTCTGCCATTACACCTAGCTTTCTGGGCCCGCATTTGGATTAGCAATGTTGATATCTGTCTCCAATCCTGAGAACCTTTTGAGATTCAGTTACTTGGATTTTTAATTTTTGCTTATAGCTGCTTGAAACTTCCCTGAATGGATTACACGTAAACTGGTCTAACTTTTGCTCTGGGTCTCCTTGAATCTTTGTAATTCTCTGCTTATTTATTTCAAATAGTTAGACTGGATGAATGGAACTGAATGAAAAAGCCTGGCTGAGGATTAACTGATGATTTTAATAATTAGTTTTACACAGGCAAAACTGCCATGGAGAGATATGTTGTATCATTCTGCTGACAAACACAGAAAATAATAGTTTCCCCTCAGCAATGGAGAGCTGTGGGAGTTATGGAGACCAATGACTGTAGACCAGACCAGAACATACTAAAATGTTATAAAAATGCCAGTTTATTTTTTATCAAGTGTGGTTCAGTTTATTTCTGCTTTCCAGCACTGCCAATTTGATTGCATACAGCGCGTCCTTCTAGGTACATTCATTTATTAAACAAATATTTTTTTATATTCTACTAAACTAAATGTCATTGATATTTGTTCAAAAATGTCAGCAGAGTGTATGTTTTTAAATTAGACGTGCTTCCAGTCCACCTTCCATCATGGTGCTGGTAAGTGTTTAAAGACAAATATCACTAACAGTTTGATTTTGGTTACACAAACACTTGAAATGTTTAGATTTTACATTTTATAGAGTGTTTTCCTGCCTAAAATATTGAACCCTTTCATTCTTCCAGCTTGTGGCCATCTCCAGTTACTTTTAAACATATTACATTTCTGAATGAAGCTCAACTTATTCAGCCATTGTACTATTATGCTCAAAGCTTAAACTAAGAAAAAGGATCTCTACTTTTGCCGTGAACATTCTACCTCTGACTCTTTCAAATAATCATGTAGAGACTGTCTGGAAATCTTCCATGATTACAATTTCAAAATGCACCAAGAGAAGTAATAAGCTGTCTGTAGGATGTTGAAACACCTTTTAAACTCTTCAAAAGGGATACATTTGGGGTTATTCATCTCTATATATCTGGATGAAAGTAACAATAAGTGGGAAATTCCCATTAAAAAGAAACGGACTTACCTTGTTTTTGCGTTTGCTTACGGCACAACAGGCTAATGAATGCGGGTGACCTCTGGCGACCTGGAAAGTTGTAGCGGCTGTCTTGTCAAAACCGCTGTTATTTAAAAATAATCATCAGGGCATACGTACTATCACTAAGGCACTTCATGGGGTAAAATAGAACAAAATAGATTTGAGGTGGATAAAATGGGTGAAATGTGCTGCTACCACCAAGAAAAGCAGCAATACTTTCCCTTTGAGATATCTGTGTTTGTACCTACCATTTTAGTGCCCAGGGACCATAACATCTCTGCCGCCAAGGGCTGCAGCCGTGCTGACAGAGTGGATGGTGGCACCAGTGTGCCGAATTTCTGTGTCTGTCACATCAGCCGACTGTGGCAAGGGTAAGCAAGGCTCGGGCACAGCCCAGAACTTCCTTATGTCAAACTCTTCCAAGACTAAAGCTGATGGAAGTGAAAATATGCTTAGCAATCATAACAATAACAGTTATTTATGTGTATTTCTATAGTCCACACAAACTTCCCAATTATTCAAGAAAAAAACAATCATATTATATGGCCAAATTCATCAGCCTTTCTTTTCTCTCTCTCTTTCTTTTTTTTTTTTTTTTTAGAGATGGATCATATGCTTCAGATCCAATTGCCAAAAAAATCCATTGGCATACAGCAGAACTGTTGCTGTTTTAAATCTCATGTATTTTTTCAACTGTTATATGTAAGACTTCATGCTTTAGATTTTCTTACAGAAAATATACAAGAGCTTTGTGGAAAATGTGTTGGGCATGCAATAAAGTGCACTATGCCAAAAGTATGGTATGTTTCTTCAGATAGTCTTCCTCAGGGATTTTATTTGCATTAGTTCTGGGTTATATTAACATTGCTTTGTTAAAATATTTCCTTTCCCACTGTCACTTGTCTATTTGTAGAAATGCTTCTTATTGGCTAACATTTTTTTTTATTATCACCTTCACTTGAAGGTCCCATTCCAGCAAACATAATAATAGGGTATAGTATCAGGAGATTCATAAACCATAAAGCCACTAATTCTAAGACACTGCAGGCAACTTACATGTATTGCAACATAAAACCAAGTGACATGAAATATTACAATAGGTGTCATAGAACTGGGTAACATGTATATCACTCTATTCACTCATTTCCCAGATACGGCAAAAATCATCATAGGAGATGTATATACAGTAGAAAAAAAAATGAGTTTAAGTGTACTCTCAGAAGCAAATCCTGGCCTTAGTGCAATTGTTTAATTTAACGAAAGAGTATTTATTTTCCATTTTTTGAGATCTTTGACATCAAAGTAAGAAAATGTTAATACGTTCTTGGCCAATTGCCTTGATTCAGTGTGTATTTCTTTATATGGGTTTAATCACTTGAAGCAACAAGAAGAAATTTTTATTTAGTAATACTTTGCCTTTTTATCGTACCTTTTGTTTAATGAACACAAAGCATTTCATATATATAGTGTGTATATACAGGAAGTGTACAATGCTTTTCACCTACAGCTTAGTATCCTTTTCTCTGCTTTAAGGAAAAAAAAAAACAGATAAATAAGAGCAGCTTTATGGCACCATCCATCCCTGTGGGAGTGTGACCCACCCAATGTGTACCAATATAATCAGAAGACTAAAATTAAAACTTTCCTGTGCTATCATATCCAACAAGAACTTATTTAATGTCAACAGAAGTTTAATGTATTTTAAATGTTAAGAATTTTAAAGAAGTTTAATGTTAAGAACAATGTGTTAAGACTGCAAAAAGCTGAACAAATGTATCTGACTGCAACACTGACTGATTAAATGCCTTTTTGGGGGTATGATAACATTATATTCCTCAATTATGTCATTTTTGCAGTTATTTTTTTCTGGATAGTCATTGAATTAAATGACAAAGATACTGTCTCATGCTTAGGAAATCCCTGAACCCCGGAAGTTGAAGGCTGGAGTATTACATGAGGGAAGAAGTACACTCAACCTGTGCTTAAACGCTTTTCCATGTTTCCACGGTTCACCTCTGTCACAAGGAAGATTGGATGGACCCATATTCCTTATTCATTGTTCCTGTCTCTTTGCTTTTTCCCTAAAACACTGTGTGGAGATCCAGATTCTAATCCTCCCTGAAGGAGCTGGTGTTTGCTCATTTTGGGAGGACTGCGGGATCAGTGGTTCCAAAACCACAGTGGTGTGTGGGCCCACTGTAAGTGATCTTGTTTCAGCAACGTGTTGGGCTGAGTTTTCAATGAAATGCTTGATAGTAGATGTGATCAATGTGACATGACGAACTGCGCAGTTTGAAAACTAGTGCTCTAGATATTTTAAGCCAGTCTCTATTCACCGCTGACAACAATTGGCAGAAGGATTACAATATCCTAAAACAGTGCTACATTCTGTGCTATAATCTCTTTTAAGGGTTTGCTCTAACATCTTTCATCATGCTAAAATCCCTGATTGCTGCCTCTTGCAGCTTGCTGGGTTATGTATAAATAGCATCTTTCCATAGAGATCAGGAACTTAAAGCATTGTGCTTTGTCTTATCTCTTAGGAGAGCAAAAAGAAAAGAGGGAAAAGGCAGGAAATAAAAAGCCAATTATATGCTGATTTGCTAACGTTATTTTTCAGATTAAATGCCACTTTCTGTTACAAAAACTGTAGCAGTTGAAGCTGTCAGTTTTCTGAATGCTTTCACATGAAGCCCTATCATAGCAAACAGAATACTGGATAGTCAGGCTCCTTAGGGGGCCAGCAAAACTTTGACAGAGGTTTAACAGCCCTTGAAATTATATCCCCAAACCTTGGAAAGCCTGCTGGTTCAGTGGGAAAAGACATAAGCTGAGCAAGTTATAAATAAACTCTTTTATCACAGGCAATGGTGTCTTGGTGACTTCAAAGGCCGAGCTAAGACGACTGATTTCTCTGAAGTTCCATAGACAGTAAGAACTTTATTGTGCTGGACAGGCAAATCTTGGTCCAGAGCTGCAATTTGATAATACTGGACTTTTTTTTTTCTTTATTTCCCCCTTCTTGTCCTGTTTTGATATCATCATTTAAATTTCTGGTAAACTGAGATCGGAAAACTTTCAATCTACATTTGATGTCAAATCTAGACCTGTGTATTTAACGCTTTGATTTCCTGTGCAGACTTTCTCTAATCTTGGAGCCAACAGTATAAACATTCTAAATGTAATGAAAAACAAATCTACAATTCCATACACAGCTACTCACTGTCACCACTCCTTCTGCAGGTGAAAATGGAATGATGTTCCTGGGAGTGCTATAAACTGAGTTTTTTCTCATCTGCTTGCATGTAGATCAGTGTTACATATTCTAAAAAAAGAAAATGAAAGGCTGTCAGCATATTTTAGCACCATTCTTATGCAAAAGACTCTTTTTCCTTAAGTGAGTTCTGGAAATATGAAAGAATCTTTGAAAATATCCTAGACTTCCTATTTCAAATGTTACCTAACATGTGAGCCAAGCAGGATAAATATCAGAGATCTTCGGGGTAACAGAAAATATCAGAGGGTCCCAAATTCATCACTTTTCGCAAGTCTTAGCTCTTAGCTTAACAGTGAATTGTTCATGCTAAAAATATTCCACGCACTGTGGGTATTTGCCTTTTAAAGGACTAAAGACACATTTGTTTTTTCCTTTCAGAGAAATTCTGCTACTAGTCATAAGCAACCTCTTCATGAGACAATACAGTAAGCTGGAAAAAGTCCCTTCACTTTCAATATGCATACACATTGCCTTGTTTGGGAAGGAACTCACACTTGGTAACTAGGTGAAGAAAGGAGACAGGACACAGACAGATAAAGTAGGGCAAACTGGGCAGCATCAACATTTGAAGTGATTTGTCTTGTGGTTAGTGATGCACATGTGGTTTTGATGTAAGTGTCTAAATAAAATTTGAGCATCTCATCCTTCTTCCTCGTATCCTCCCCCAGAACCAAAAGTTCAGCTAATGGAATAAGGTAAAGCTCATCTTTATATCAGCCTATTTCAGAGAAAATCCTATATTTAAACATATTTGTCACATTTCACTAATGCATATTGCAAAATTCATTTGTGTAGAGTCTGCAGACAACTTGTTTTACTTACACTGTTCAAACCAGAATATTGTACGCTTCTCTCTGGATGCAAGGAAAATCATGTCAGACACAGATGCACAAAGGAAACACTAAAGCACAGAATATTGTCATTGGCAAAGCCAAGAAAAGAAGTTGACCACCTGCCAATATTTGTGGAGAACCAGCGGAAGGGGCATTACTCCAAAGGACACATGCCTTAAAGTTCAGAGATGCTACAATCTTTCATGTCAGACAAAGACAAAGAAGAAATGTTCCACCTGTTTCATGTGCCAAAGAAGCAGTCTCAATTTTGTTTTTGTTTTGTATCTTGATGGTAGATAAGTATTAAAGGGATTAGACAGAATCAGATTTTCTTTAGCAAATGACCCTACCAATTGAGAAAAGCCTAGAACAATAAAAGTCTCCCAGCAGAAGGTAGTTAAGTGAGAGCCTTTCACTTTTGGTTGAACACTACATAATAAGAGCTCTATTTTTTGTTTAAAATATATTTATTTCATTACCTGATCTCTTCTGTCTACCCCTGGTGTTGAATTCTCTCCATATGTCACGACAAAGCGACCCAAAGGAAGGACTGAGTTAAATTAGGATGTCACAATTTGATCATGTCAGTGATGTCACACACTGTGCAAGAGGATTTGTTTAAATACAATATTGTTAAATTATTAAAAAACAATCAACAAATTTAGATAAATTATTTTGGAGACACTTTGGAAAGTGCTGATTTTTTGAAAATCTGCCTCCTCCATACTTCTCAAACTCGATTTCTAGAATGATTAGGATCAAATGGTTTAGACTAGGAAAATGCTATGCTGAATATCTGAACTCAGATATTCATGACTGAGATATTCATATACTCTTACATATTCACATACTCTGAATATCTCACTAACGGTAGTATGGTATGATGATGACAAATCTATTCACAAAGTTCTGTGCACTTACATTTTGCTCCTTTCATTACCCTCCATAATTTGTGTTTTCTTTCAAGATACACACAAGCCGAAATCTGTTCAGGACTAGTTTATTACATTTCTCAGCCAATTGTAGATGAGCATAGCTGATCTGTGTGTGACCATGTCCATTGACTCTGACCATGTATCATCCATCATATGTTCTTGCTGTTGAACAGGATATTCCCTGGTTAGACTACAGACATTAAAGTATTCAAAGATAGCTCAATGACAGTCCATAAGATGTTGTTTCATGCAGTCAGTCAACAGATGGTCATATCCTAAACTTGATCCCTACTGCTTTGTAATTAGAAATTTGGGGAGGTATTTAAGAGAGGTTCTCTTTTAATTCAAAGATTGTTGTGTTGAATTCCACTTCTGAATTTTGAGCCCTTACTCTACAATATATCAAGATCTTTTGATACTATCCTAACACGATTCTTTGGTCACCAGGGCACTCACTATTTTACAATTATAACGCTACTATCATTCATCTTTGCATCTTCAGCCTAGCTTTCCATTAGCATTCATAACTAACTGGGCTGATATGCACACGTATACAATAAAATATATTAATACATTCTATTTCCAATAAATTAATAATTCTTTCTAAAAGATATAGTCTGGCAATGCTTTTTCATTACTTAGTACTCCTTAAGTTTATTCTCATGTAAGCTCGATATAAACACAAAACCTGCAATAAAGTATAAAACAAAACACCGCCTGCCTCTCCTCAAAACCTCCTGAGTGACCGCCCTAGTTTCAGATTCTGCTTGTCAGATTATGAATACTACTGCAGCATTAAAAAAAAAGCTTAAGTATAAAGCTCTATCTCTGCTAATTCAAGCCCTTATGTACAACTCCTGCTGACTATATCCTGTTGCTAAGTATTCAATATATGTTCAGAAAGAAGAAATAAGACGTATTGTACCTGTAAATTTCAGCTGCCCTCCTACCATCTTACCTTTC
>NW_010577121.1:346301-360413 GCF_000705375.1 Tinamus guttatus | reverse complement strand
TCCTGGCCAATGGCTAGCTATCAGCACGTCACTTAACATTTGCTATGTGTTTGTCTGGAAGATAGGAAGATCAGTATATGATCTTTTTTATGCCATTAATGCTCCTTAATATCTGTGTGTTATCCTGCAAAAATCTAAAATTTTAATCAAATCTAACTAGTAATTAAAAATTCTATCCTGTAACATTTGTTATGTGTATGAATATGCCTTATGCCTATGTGACATTACTGTAGTCATCACACCATTTTATGCCAATGATTAGGTTTCTTACTATCAGATTTATTTGTCTGATACTTTTTTTTTGAGAACCGTAAGTTTAGTGTCAAACAGCCAATCTGTATCCTGTCATCAAAGATGGTGGCAAACATTGAAAATTACTACAAAACCACCAGCAGTGATGGTTTTATTAGCTGAGGATTTCGAGAAAAAATTAAGTAGCAATTTAGTTACCTGATATCTAACACTAACTGATTGCCACGAGGTTTGGCCATGCCCTTCAATAGAATTGGTTCTGTGACCCACAATCCAAACTTGCAGGTAAATCCCGATCCAGATCCTAAAGATCTTTTCATTGTCTTCCATGGACTCTGTATTAGCCTTAAGATGGAATGGAAACAGATTTTTCCTGTTTGAGGTGCATTTTGCATGTAGTTTTGTCTGTAGGTCAACTATTACTGAATAAGATAATAGTATAATCAGTAACCATCTAACGATGAATCATTCTGAAGCCTGACAAAAATGGAAAGACTATAGAGAAGACTATTGCCAGGTTTTTGATTAAGTGCCCTTGTAAATTGTCTCCTCTTTATTTCATCCTTCCTTCAGTGTCTTATCTGCCAGGTCTTTGTCACTATATTTAGTAGTGACACTTCCTGAGAGAGGAAGCTCAGAAGTCAAAATAAATGGAAGGTAAATTCCTGCCCCGACTTGTCCTTTGGTAACCACCAAGCACCTGCGGATGTGGGCACAGAATGATCACTGGCCCACACTAATTTCCAGACTAGAGCCTGGGACTTCTTTAATAGGGCATTGGTTGGCCTGTTAAAGACCATTTGCATAACTTACCAGGACAGTGTACCCACTAATTTCTGTTCCCAGTGTCTTATTTACTGGGACAGATATAGTCTCTAGTCTATAGACTCTTCAGCAGACCGCACTTGGTTCCAGTTATGGCAGTACTGTTTTTCTGTCAGATCCTGCCGAAGAAAGTAAGTATTGATATGTCTCAAAGTGGATATTTTACCCTGATACAGAGATACTACTTCCTCCTAGGTTAGCTCGAATGCATACACTTTAGCTCTGTCATAGCCTATTCACAAATGAATACCAAAGAATACAGTAAGTTTTAAAAGTAAGCCTTCTGGCCTTTGGGAGACCTTCAGACAGACTCTACTTTGTATTTGGTCTGCTGAGTGGACCTGGCCAAGTCATTTTGCTGACAAGTGCATCAATTGCTTGTCTTTCACTAAGAATAATGAGGATGTCTGCACCAACCCACTTGGAAAGTGCTTACAAATTTATTTATAAAAATGCTATAGAAAAATATACTATTCATCAGGAACATCTCATTATTACATAATTAAGATTGTACTACATTTATGTTTTATTATTTTATTATCTGCTCAGTTCTAGAGAGGTCTGCCAAAGCATGGAATAAAATAATAATGCACTTTTCATGACGCATGAACATATAGAAAGAGGGAAGAAGAAAGATGAAATCCAGAAACATGGATATGTAGTAAGATCTGCACACATTTAAATTTTTAGAGTGTGACAGGATAACTCAGGTGTCCATCCTTGCACCATGCTTTTGTGGTAGGTCAGGAAATATTATGATTCTTATTTAGCAGCTGGGCAAGTGGAGGAGGAGAAGTGATTCGCCAAAGAACACATGGCAAGTCAGTAGCAGAGCATGAAACTTCCTGTTTATAATCCAGCATTTTTCCCTCCAGCTGTGCCACCTCCACTCGCTTTTCTTCTTGGTCTGATTCACCTCTTCCTCCAAGCATCCCTCACCACGCTGGCTGCGACTCTGCACTGTGAGATGTGTGAGAGGTAGTGACTGGGGCCTACAGGACCAAGTGAATGAGAGGCCTTTGCTCCACAGCTTACTGGCACCAGCTGATTTCTAACTTTTGCTGGTCCTTAGACAGTTGTACGTGATGGATATGCTGGAGGAATCACCACATTTTACTCCCTAGCAGTCTTATTCAGAATATTTCCCTCTGTTATGAACAGGAAATGGGAGTGTGCAGCACACAGCATTATCTCACAAGCTGTAGGTTGTCCTAGTCTCTAGTGAGACTTTTTCAAGCATGTTTTCAGACTACCATGTATACCTTACAAGGAACCAGATACCCTGCATCTTTCACAGGCTTCAACGTTTTTATCCCCTGTTTGGTAGCTACTGTTATCTTTGTATAAATGGAGGAGGGAGGGGTAGAAGAAACAGGCGTTAGGCCCAGAAAGTTTAAACATGTCCAAAGTTACAGAGAAAATGTGTGGCAGAACAGAGATCTGAATGCACATCTCCTGAGGCTAAAGCAAGGGCATTAATCACCAGCTTTCTTAATCTTACTCCTCCTTTTGTTTCTTGTTTAATTTTCTTTTGTCTCCTTTCCATGCCTGTTTTCTCTCAAATGTTGAGTTTGTTTGGGCCATGCTGTTTGTTTTCCATAAGTGATTTTATTACCAGGGATGCTTTTAAGATGCTTTTAAAGTGCACACTTTTCCTCCCAAATTTTGCATAGTCGTTCTGTCACTTTGGTTGTTCAGAAGATCCAGGGCATTTATCTGGAAAGGGCTGTGGGCTGCCAAGAAGGAGGGCTGATTGGGGTCCCAGTGCTCTCTGACATGCGTGCAAGCCTGCTTCAAGGAACACTCTGTTTCTCAGGCAATTCCTTTGATGTTTGACAATATATTTTATTCAGGGGGTCACATTTCACCTCTAATATATTTAAGTTTTGTCTGTGGTTCAAGAATCACCATTAAGGTTGTTGCTTTTTCAATGTTTTGGTCTTGGAGACCTAACAAATCTGCAGCCAATAAAAACTCGTTTTTTCTGTTATGTGCCCAAAAAATATCATCATGTAACTAACAAATATCATATTTTGGTTACAATATCAGATGGGCAGAGCTTGTTACCTCCCAGCAGATTAACCTTTGAATCTGTACCGATTCATTAACTGTACACATCAGTCACCAGATTTCAGTAAAATTTATTGCAATTAAGTATTGCAGTGCTGTGGAGGCTGAATAGGATTCTCCGTTATCAGTACCATTAATGGCTTTCTGAACTGCTGCCAGTTCATTCACCCCACCCAGCTTTCAATAATAAAATAATTTTGACAGAGGGCCCATGTTTCAACATTTTTAATAAAAACAAAATAAAAAAACCATCAGTAACAGAGCAGTAAAGTTTTCCCTCTCTTTCCTCTTTGCCAAAACTAACAGAAAGGAAAATGTCAGCCTGGCTTGGCTCCAAAAAAGGAGGAAATTGAATGGTCTTAGTTCGTATTCTTTGACTAGTAGCATTGTGTACATAGAAGACTTGACTCTTGGGCTCATTTTGACGGATCTGAAACACAGATAAGAATGTAGAAGACTAGATTCCGTAATTTATAGCCAATGATTCTGTTTAAGATCTTTCAGTACCACATAACAAATCAATGTGATTTAGAAAATAACATGGTTTCTGCCATTGACATAAGCCATATGTGAACTGCTAAGCTACTATGTAAGCCACAGCTATAAATTTTAGTCAGTAGGAGGAGATTCTTTATGCTTTTCTGCTCAAAACAATTTAATCCATTATCAACATTTTGAATGAGTCCTTGCTAAATTACAGTCTGGCAATGGACTGGAATGTCTCTCTTACACAAAAGGAAGATAGAAGGCTGTCTTAGAATCAGTTTGCTATGTAACTGACTCATCTGAGCATTTTAAAATAGAACAAAACCATATCTTACAATCCTGTTAATATCATGCAGTCCTGTACAGATAATAGATTAAAACCTGACTGATTGTATTGCATAGGATCTGTCTGAATTATAATAATGAATAGTCAGAAACATAGACCTCAGTGAAAAGTAGCTGCAACAAGACTGAAATAGCAGATAAGTGGCCAGAATCTTCCCTAAAAATAGTCTAAGATTGCAAACTCACTCTGAACTCCTTGGTGAACTTCATTCTTGCTTGTGCTTCCCTTGCATGGCTGACATTTCTGGCATAAAATGAAAGTGTAAGGAGTCACAGAATAAGAGTGTATAAAGTTTGTCCTGATCATTTGTTAATTTAAATACTGGTGAAGGTGCTTTGGGCTACAACGGTCCCTTCTAACATGTATGAAGCCATATCTTCAAGTACGTCGGCAGCTGGCATGCTTGGTGCTTACCTCAGTCACTCTACTCAGCAGCTGCTGTAATTGGTGAGAAATAGGAACTCTCAGAGAGTGATTCAGGTCTTGGTGCTCTCAATTATGTCCTACAAGCTATCAGAGTGAACAGTTTCCTTGCTGAAGCTGCCTCAGGTAGTGGTCTTCTGGGATGTGGGATCAGTCTGTGCCTGCAAATCTGCACTCTGCACCTCTACACCACAAGCACAGACAACATACCTGGTCAGGGTCGGGGGGAGAGGACAGGATTTAGCTCACCCGACCTTATTGTTTAACATGTAGGGGGTTCTCTGCAAGGGACACCCTTTGTCCCTGTTGGCCAGACACACCTGCAGTTAAATCCCAACCAAGCCTGTGAAGCAGAGAACTCAGAGGATCCATTTCTTTAAAGTGATGCCTGACTGGGAAGCTGATGGAGTAGCAGCTTTATTTGCTGCTGAGGCACCAGGTTCCTGGACCTGTGACTGTTTCTTACGACCAGCATCTCCTCAATGAACTTTGATTCCATGCTGGAGAAGAATGAGGCACAGTCTATTCCCATTTTATGCAGCACGCTGATTTCTAAAGAAAAAAATCTAAGTACATGGGCTGGAAGGAACTGTGATCTCCTCTACCATGGTGTCCTGTCTGCAGGACCTCTCTAGCCTTTCAGATCCAAGGCAGCCCATTCAGGTCAAATGCAAACTTGACCGCCTTAACTGGGTCACATGCTAATGCTGAGTTATGAGAGAAGCCTATACTATAGCAGCAGAGCCTGTGGAATCGTGGTATAAAACAAGCCATGATTTCTTGAATTCTGCCTCAGCAATCTCTCAGTCTTGTTTATGCTGCCTACATATACATCCCTGATGTAATAATCCAGCTGCACACAGCTTTGAAAAGGTGAGCTCTAAATCTCTTTGTGACATGAATAAAATATATAGCTAGCACAAACTAAAAGTGTTTCTGCTATGTGCATTTATTTTGTTTATTAAAAAATCCTGTGCTCTTGTAACAAAGAACAGCATTTGGAAGCAGATCTAGTGTAAAGAAATTAGACCAGATTTCCTAAGGTGAAGGGATGCTAGGAGAGAACCTGAATCACATTTTTTTTTGTTTTAACTCTTAAAAAAACAATGGCAAAGGTCAAATATTTCTTTCTCATTGCTGGTCCATGAAGCAGTTTTAGGAAATCTACTGACTGGGAAAGTATTTGGTCTGGCCCCATAACAGTGTTACTGACTCTGGCTGTTAGCAGAATATTGGCTCTTACAGTGTGGATGTCACAAATATTGGTATGTGCTATTGAGTGATAATACTATGGAACCCCAATTGCTTGTGCAGATTAAAAGAAAATTAGCATTTGCACCACTTTCATGGTTCAGGCTTTCATGAAAAGCCATTTTGGCCAGAAGACATTGACAACATCATAATCAGCTCCTGGTTTTGCCCATCCAAAGGAGAAAGAGGAGGATTTCTATGAACTTTCTATGGAAGAATATATCAAGCTCTAAAAGCAATTAAACTCAGAACCTCCACTACCCTGTGAAAGTAACTTACACACTTAGGAAAAGACTTTAGGAGTGCTAAAGATGAAAATAAGCCTGTAGTGAAATTTTCAAAAATGGTTAAATAGATAAGGCACTTACTTAACTCTGAAATCAAAATGGACTATTCTATCTAATAAAACAGGAGGATAGCAGTTATATAAGCTCAACATCTCAGTCTTAGCTGGGAAATCAAGAGGACAAAAAATAAAGTGTTTTTTTTTTTTTTGTGAAACTACTCGTTTCTTGGTTAATTTTGCAGGAGAATACTGAAGACAGCATTAATGATACCTAGGCTTTTAAAATAATGAAAACTGAGTTTAGATTTTCAAAGATTCAAAGATTTTCTATGACATTATAGCCCTTGAGGGAGGTAAAAATTACCACTTAAAGTAATAACAGATATATATTTTCTGTAACAGTTCATTTTCTTAAATAAAGTTTTCTTTGCAGAAACTTTAGTTGCAGAGGCAGAAGAACATTCCTCCCTACACCCCGTAATAAGAGCCAAGCTTTCAAGTATAGACCAGCTCATATCTCAAAGCTACTCCAAACTGCTTGAATCTATGTGGTATTTACTGCAATCTTTGGTTCAGAGCATAGCAGATAACAAATGGTCCCTCTTACTGAGTATTCCACACTCTTTGTGTGATGTAACATCTGTCAGAAAGTTATGGATTGATGTTTCAGTTTTATGCAGCATTGTGGTCTTTGGCCTCAGAACTAAAACCAAAATAAATGTGAGCATTTTTGGACCTTTTGCTAAAACTACGCCATGAATTCCTTTAATCTTTTTTTCTAGAGACACTGTACAATAGTTTCCTTGTTTTAGACCTTCAGCATTGCTGACATTAATGCAATTATTTTTGACAAGTTGAAAATCTTCCTGTAATTGAGTTTCTATTTGACTTTAATGTTTGCCCCATTTGGAAGGCCCTGTTAACAGATTTCAAGCTGTGATAATAATATTTCCTTCCTCTATTATCAAACATTCTAATCTGTTTTCTTTCCAGATCACCACTGCCCGAAATGGCCATGAGATATTTTTCAAAAGGTAGAAGAGGTCCTTTTTTTCAAAAGCTTGGGCTTTGGGGATTTTTTTTTTTAACTTGTATCTAAATGTCCGAGTGCTTCTCAACCAAGCAAGCCAGCAATGCTAAAAGCACAAAATTAAAAATTAACATTATGGTATTTATTTGCTGAGTTTCATAAAATCGAGGCTATTTTTTAAAAGTAGCCTCTGAAATTTATGTGTCACATTTTATCTGATATAGGTACAATGAAATATTGGTTTGCTGAAATTGTTTTTCTCAGCTGTAGATGCCATAAAAGCCATATAATAGTTAATTTTAAAATAACTTTCCCCTCTCAGTTCTCTGGCTTGAAATATTTTCCTTTGCTTGTGTGTTGTTTCTTATTTCTATAGTCAAGGACATATTAAAGAATGAAAAAATTAAAGGAATCAGTTTTTACCAGTATAAATTTCCTGACCTGTCACTCACAGAATTTATTGCCACAACCTCTGTCTTTGAAGGCATACTGACAATGAAGCTATCGTTTTAGCTTTAAGTTGATTTTCCATTTTTCCTGGCAGGGTTGCTTCAAATCATTTATTCTAAACTGTCCATGCCAGAATATATCCATATTATTCTTAAAAATAGACTCTGGGGTCTTTTGTGACTATCTAATAGTCTAGATTTAAGAGAAAAAAATGTCAGCCTTCAAGTCTAGCTGCAACCCTTTGCTTTTGCAAAGTCCAGCTAGAGAAATAGTACACAGATATTTGAGGCAAAATTGATTTTTACCCCTCAACTCAACACTCCGGTTGAGAATTTAAGACAGAAAAGATAAAGCAAGGCATTAGTGGAAATTCCTGCCAAAACAATCAGAGAAAGGGCAGTTTCATAGACAAGGAGGATCATTTTTAAGTCTTGCACCTTCCAAACCCTTGTTCTTGATCTGCACCAACTGGCAGTCACCTGGACTGGCAGATTTGGCAATGATATCTACTACTGTTCAACCATCACCCAAAACATGCATGCCAGCACTCATTTAAAATACTATTCAGATTTATTATGTATTTTTAAGCATTTATGGAAGTTGGAATCAGATGAGACAAATGATCTCAGCTATTCATTCATTGATGCAATTATTGGCAATTGCTCTTTGCTTTCTCTCCAAAACTCAAGAACATGTCCTCTCATCATGAATTTATAAAGCCAGAAACATAACTGCCAGGGCATAACTATTAGGTTCACACTCTACAAGAGCAAGGCTGTGTTGCACTTAGCGCTTGTGTGTTTCCTTTGCCTTGTACCCAAAGTGTTTAATGGGAAGAGGAAAGATCCTCTTAGAAGGAGCTAGGTTGGGATTTCTACCAGGGATACACAAGAGCTGCAGCGAGGGGAGTTAACAACTGCTCTACCATTAACTGGAAACCACTCTGATGCTCCTTGGGACTGTGCATTATCACTCCTCTTTCCTTTCTCTGCTTCTCTTGGTTCCTGACAGCGTGGCCACTGTGCTGAAGCAGTATCCCATGCAGGACAACTGCCTTTACAGGAGTTAGAGTCACTATTAGTGAAAAAACATCAGTTGTCCCCACACTGAGGAAAAATATAGCCATGGGACTTTTGATGAAAGGTGGAGTTATAGTATATCACAAGCTTCTTAAGCAAATGACAAAATAGTAATATACTGTATTTCATTGCCATCTGGATTTCATTAATAGATTATGCTGTAGAACGTGTTTCCATCAACAAATAAAGAAATGCCTATTTGTTACGTCTGGTCAAATAATGTAAAGAGAGATTTGCAAATACATTGACCAATATGTGACTCAAACTCAGCTTGCCATTATTCATGGATTCATGGTTCTGCTTATCACCAGATGCACCATTTCATGCCAGTATTCATGAAAATGCCCAAGAAACTCCCCGGTTTTGTGAGCATGTGCCAGAAATGTACCACTATTCGTTCTTTGTTCTTTTTCTCTCATTAAAGAGAGCAGTTCTTCTGATGGAGGAGCAGGAAGCGTGACCCACTCCACGCTGCGACTGGAGGGCTTCAGACCGCTCAGGTCTGAAACCTGAGCAAGGAAGTGAGAAGGTGCAAACCTACGCACAGCAAAATGAACCCTGCGTGACACAAGGATGTCAAGTTTCACACAGGGCTGGCACTGTTATTTTAAGACTCCAAATAATGTGGAGAAAAAAACTCAGCTCGCACAATACTGATGTAAAAAAAATTGTCGTTGGCATTTTGTCCCAGAATTTTACCATTCATTACTTTGCACCAATCAGTCTCTTAGCGTCATACATACCGAAAAAAAAGAAAAAAAAAATCTTGTGTAGAAGCTTGCTTTCCCACTGAACCCCAGAAATCTCAAGTTATTTTTTAAGTGTCAAAAGTTTCTATATATCAGCATTTCCATTGCCAGAAGGTGCTGCCACGAAAACAAAAATGTGGAAAAACAATCTTTTCAGCTTTCCACTCTGGTCCAACTGATAGCCACAAAGGCAGCTATACTCCCTATCGTCTGATTTTCCTATTTATGGGATAGAGTTGTATAAAATAGGCAGCAGATTAAAGGGAAAGCATCTTGAGTAAATAAGCATAGACATAAAGACTATCTACTGCAAAGTTTTCAAACACCTAGTAATTTCTGAGCTCTGACATTAATGTATGCAGTCAGGTACTGCAATGTTTGCTGCAGTGCTTTTTGCAGAATACTACTGTAAAGACATTATCACTTTTTCACATTTATTTTTTCTTTACGGATTTAATAATGCATGTTTCAGAGAATGAACTAGAATGGACTTTACAAACACAGCTTTTTTAACTTGCTCCTACTAAACAATTTGTCCCTCAATGTCATTAGCTCTCATTGCCACCTTCTAAAATGTCTAAATGTCTTGAAGTTTTTCTTATTTGGGATTCCCTGGGGAAGGGAATTCAGAGCTCCAGCCTCTGAAGCACATTTATTTTAGCATTAAGAAATATGAAAGCTACAAAGTCATTACAAGGCCTTAGCAATACAAGATATAACTTGCTGATTTTAAAAGGCAGAGCACAAATGTGAAATACCAAAAACTGGTGAAGTCTGTGTAATGCACTGTCAAACTGAGAGCAATCCATGGAGCAGGCTGGTGAGCTGACATCAGATTGTCACCAAATATGGTATGGTATGATATGGAAATGAGTTAATCTGAATAGAATGAAAACATACAACTGAAAGATTTTTACATATTGACATAACTAGATGCATAAGCCTAGCATGAATCTAAATATGCATCTATTTCTATATTTTCTGTTGCATTGTACCTTAGGGAATACTACACTGGATACTGGTTATATAGCTATTGTATGCCTTATAGTTTGTACTATTCCCCATTCCCCTCTTCTTAGGAAAGGAAATGCAAGATAGTCATTTTCCTAGTTGCCTCACGGTGCTAATTGGCATGTGATTTTAATTTTTTGACCATATACGAGGTAATACTGTATGATCTGCAGCTGATATATATATCATATACAAAGTGAAAAGAACAAGCAAAGTAGGAAGCTTCATAAATAAAGTTTCTGTGTTGATAAAAGTGGTTTGCCATATTTGCTAGAGTAGCACATTTTATTCTAGGGTTCTTGTGTTTTCTTTATTTTTACATGACAGCATAGGTTTAACATTTGCGGTAAGGGATGGAACTGTGCCCATTACTGAATTTTTGCCACTGTTTTGTGAGTCATACCTGCATATGCTCTTTTCCATGTATAAATAGATATTTCAGTCTCTGTCTTAATCATGTCTCATCCTCTATGAACTGAACTTGCTGAATTTGCAGATTGCTGAATATGCTTGTCCATATTACTTAAACAAACTATTCTGTTTGCTGTGCAAAGCCGCAGTATTTTTACACATATATATGCATGTGTGCATTCAAAACTATTCTGCTTCTATGGGGAATTCTATATCTGAATCCAGTCATTGAGGCTCCCAAGAGTGACCTCTTTTCTCTAGGGTGTTTGCTGAGGCTCCATTTATAATTACTGGAGAGGGATAGACACATCAAGTAGGTGATCTGCTCACATAAATTTCATAGATTTCAGTTAGGTCTTTGATTTAACAACTTCTCTCCGTAGACACCTTAAACTGTTCTGTGCACAATGTGGGCTTAAAGATTAGGAAAAGTTAGGAAAGTATAAATCCAATGCAGTCAAGGTATCACCCCAGATAATTTTCATTCATTCCTGTGATTACCTAACTAGAATGACTTCTGGAGATTTTAAATATTTTTGTTCTTCAATGTACTATCAATGTGGTTGTCAGCAGTCTAATTTGCTATGCACCATATAAGATAGATGAGAAAAACTCATCTCAGAAGAGATGATGCCTCAGATGGCAGCTTATTTCTTCCATGAAGCTCCTATGTGGAAGTAACAATTGATTCATGAATTTAATCTGTAGACTTGTCCTCTCTCTCCTTTTGCCTGACTTCCTGGTAATCAGATATTCTGTGTAGAAATATCTGTATTTTTTCTCTGTACTTTCAGATCCTTTTTTTTTCTTTATGAAGTTTTTCATTAGAAAAATAAAATTTAATCTAATTTTATTTTATTTTGAACTTTCCCAAGAGGAATGATATGCAATATGCAGGTTCTGTTGTATCAAAAGATCATGTAGAAACTATTTGGGCTGCAGTGCTTCATGACAAGAAAACATGAAGCAACATGACAATCAGAAGAAGATTCAGTGCGGGATATATATACATATGCAAATATTTGTCTTCCACAAATACATTGGTAGTGGTTTGAGGACAACCAGAGGGACAGTGCAGAAAAACCTACCAAAAAGAAAATCCCTGTAGCCTAGTGGGCAAGAGATGGACTGCTCCTGGTTTATTGTCACTGTTGTTTTGCTTTTCTTTCTCCCACAACAGTCTAATGTGAAAAGTGTTAATACTTGAAATGAGAGGACTTGTGGCCTCTGAACTGACTTTTCTATAAAATCAGTACTGTCAGCAGGAGACTCAAGTTCTGTTTCTTCTGCTGGCTCATCCTCTGATGAAATATTATGCAAAATTTTATCAACGAAGTATCACGGAAAAAAAATATGACTTCATATCCTTCTAATATTTAGAAAAGTTTGGCTTTTTATGCCTCTAAAGCCTCTGATACGTATCATGAAAAATATATATATATACTTTCTGAATGCTTTTCTGGGAGTTAATTCTTTAGATCTAAGACAGATGATCAACTATTGAAGTGGTTATTTTGCCTCTGCTTTTGATACACATTTCAAAGTTGTCTTTTCCAAGTTTTTACTGTGTCTAATCCCCATCTCCAGTTGCTAGATGGCAGAACTCAGGTGCAACTGGAATAACACAGGGCTGAAAAGAGCAAAGCCATCACCAGGTGAAGGAGTGAATTTGATTTTAGGACTAAAGAATGAGTCTGTGGAACATCTTCTGGAGTACCTGCAAGATGCAGTCCCCTGTAATGCTGTTAAACATGACTCTGTCTCTGCTGTGAGACATTTCCTAACAACTGGCATTTCATAGTGACTTGTATATGTGCAATTCTAATTGGGAATTTCTCAAAATATTATAGTAATAAAATAATAATCATAAAATATTATAGTGGCATTATAGTAAATGTCCCTACCATAAGAGTACTCAAAGGCAATACTCTGAAGACCTTACTGCCCTGCAGTCTGTCCATATTTTTATTATTAGCACCCAGTAAATCAGTGGAGCTGTTTTGATTTATGTACACTGAGGCTCTGAACTTAAATATTTTAAGTTTGGATGGGAATGACCTTGACCCTTGAATCTGTAACATACAGATTTATTATACAGAAATGCAGGCAGGACTGCAAATGCTAATTTCTGTGAATATGATTATATTTGACTTCAAAAGTTTTTAAAAAATGCAGGAAGGAGTAGGGAAGACTTTCAAAACCCAGGTTTCCTATTTGTTTGAGAGCAAGAGTCAGCACCACTCAGCAGACTTTATCTCTTCTTTGAGGTTATGGAGGACCCAAGAGCGCAGCTCATCTATCAGGACTGTCTCGTGTTAGTCAGTGGAATATCCCCTTTTGTGTAATTGTAGTATCAAAGGTTAATGTGTATGAAATGCTTTTTAAACAGGCATTATTTAAACTATCTCTGGTCATCTCACCACTTGACCGTCATGACTGAGTCCAAGTCGTGTTAGGAGTTATATTTAGCAAGCAGCTGACAGTGACTCATAAACTAGGAGGGAATTTTAACCGTGAAACACAAAGAAGAAGGTTGCTAATCTTCATGAGTTCCCACAGACAAAGTCTAGGTCTTGCGCTGCGATAGACTGCATGCAAAGATGCCTCATACTCGGGTGCTGAGGTGGTTTTCCCGTAAAACAAAGACTGGTTAAAAACACTATGCAGATCCTTAAAAATCAAAGGCCTTCTGGCTTTATAAGTCCACTTTACTGCCTGATTTTGAAGTTTTCATTTTCAATGCCAGACAGGTTCAAAAAGAATGTCTGTTTTCATTTCAACTAAGCTAATCCGTACAAAACATCCTTTCCCACTATTTACTAGACTGCAGCTATCAAACGAAGATATGATGTCTGTGTTTGGGTTAGTTGGTTTAAATTCTAATGACCATGATGTAATCACTATAATCAAGCATAGCTTGTCTGTCTTTGCAATTGGGTCTCTTTGCCATCGGCCCAGGGTGTACCTTCTTGCCCTGTCATTAAACTAACCACAATTCTGCCTAATTTTCAAATAGCAGTAAGCTTGCTATACAAAGTTGTGTGGCCGTAATTCAAAGCTTGCTTCATGAGGTTCTTTGTTCTTTCCTAACAGTTTACTAATATTTAGATAAGCAATCTCAGTTTGCAGTCATTGCTGGATAGAACTTTCCCTGTATTTTTTTTAATGGTGGTGTTCCCCCATCATCATCACTAAAACCATTCATTAACTCTCTTCATCTCCCATACCCCATATGGGAAAGGCCTTTTGGTAGAGTTACTCAAAAAGAGCTTTCTTTAAATTTGTCCAGAAATTGCCAAAGGAAAAAAAAAAAAAAGTGAGAAGAAGCTCTTATAATGTCTTTTTTTTCTGTGCATTTTCCATGTCTAGGGAAAATTTTAGAAGATGGGAAACCTGGATAGATAGAAATTCTGAAGCAGTGAAGTGAAAATTTGAAACAGAAT
>NW_010577121.1:300325-346280 GCF_000705375.1 Tinamus guttatus | reverse complement strand
AAAGAGTTTTGTCCTTTTTACATTAATCCTGGTACTCTCTGTCAGAAGTTTGTTCTCTTGCCTTCGAAAATAAAATGCTGTCTGCATTTTTGAATCATTTCTCTGTAGCTTGACGTGTGAAATTGTGGAAAAACACCACGTCAACAGACGTTGCTGCTTCAGAAGTTAATAGCTTAGAAGTTTAATAGAACTGCACTTACATGAAATGCTTAGAAATGACTTTGAGAATGAAAACAATGAGGAAGGAAGATGTCCTATATGCAATGCACACAGGTAAAATGAGGGATAATTAGATACAAATTTAAGCTAATTATCAGGAGCAAATTCCTGCCGATGAGAATTGGCCAATGCTGTATTAAATGAATAATCATCTCAAGGAACCCACTACCTGAAAATTTAAAACTACATAGGACTGCGGGGAAATAAACTCCACAGAACAATATCTCATTGATATAAAGATAGATGGGTTAAGACATTCTATCTTTCTGGTTGAAAATCTGATGTATTTTCTCCTGCCAATATTAAAGTATAGGAATTTCTGTATAAGGTTATTTCCAAGGTAGGTCTAGCCGAGAAACCTCTTTCTGACAGGAACCCACTGCAGATGGTTAGGAGAGAATGTAAAAGGGAGGCCTGTTACTTGATTAAGAGATAAAAAAGATGAGATAGATATATATACATAGAGGAAGTGACAAGAGAATTCTTTTTATTGCCAATTGTTTGGGAAATCCTGACTGAAGTGTTATCTCAATCATTAAACATTTTTCATTTCATCCTCATGCAGCATAAATTCCTTTTTAGGAAGAGAGGCAATTTTCTTGACTCAAATCAAGCAAAGTCTTGCTGAGTGCTTTGTTTTTCTATAACCAACCCTAATAAAGGGTGGTGGTTTCCAGCTGCCCTACAACTGCATGCATGTAAGAGTCTTTGCTGATATCGAAGGTTTCTCAGTCTCAGATATTCACATGGTATCTATAGCTTTGCTAAAGTCTATCTCATTTCTAGATACAAATATTCACGAGAATTAATGATTTTTGTTTATTAAAATAAGCTATTGTGATGCTAATAGAAAGGAGTTCTTTATCCATTCTTAAAGGAAATCTTTTTTTTCAGCATAGCAAGCAAGGCCTGAAATTAAATTTGTGAAGAGCTACACAGAAAGCATTGTTACACGCTTGTCATGTAAGTAAATGTATGCAGTTAACATAATATTATTTAAATCAGAAATTGTTAATTGCAGATTTCATCATCCTGTGGACAGGTATTCAAAAATGACTCTTCATTAGTATGACCAAGGCCAAGATATGTTGAAGTGAAGTCTAGAGAGTTCTGCTTATTTCACCTGCTCTGGGGAAAAAGTTTGCTGTAAACTTTGTTTTCTGATTTTTGGACTACTTACTTAACTCCAAAACTCAGATCATGGAACCAAACGAAATATTTGCACAGACAGGCAGGTGCTTATCCAGTCCTGCATGCAAAGTAATGGGGAAAAAGGACAGATGAAACTAAACTAAAAGCAATACAAAAAGCAGGAGGAACTTGCCATCAATTGGATTCTACCCACAAATACAGTATAATTGTGATTTACTGAACTTAACTGGAATTCCCAGTGAACTGAGGTTTTGTAATGTCCCCAAGGATCGTCTTGAATTCATCACTGACTTCTATATTTCCAGAGTCAAAGTATGAAGTTACCAGTGCAGCCATCTAGCGAAGGAAGCCTTCCTTCAGCCTTCCCCGAGCCTTGAGCACACCGAAAATGCCAACTCAGTTTGCAGGAAGTCTCTCTCTCTCTCTCTCATCTGGAAAGCAGTGGATGTAGAAGCATTGCAGGCCAGCCAAATTTGAAGTGGCTGCACCAGCTAGAAAATAACCTACCAAGCTGTCCAAGCCCCTCTGAAATCATCAGGCTAACTTCTCTATCTGAAATTTCATTTGCTAAATGTTTCTAGAGACTTGGGGGTCTATCACACACACTTACAATCTCCCCTGTGTAATGCTGGAATGGAGCTGGCTGCGTATCAACTAATTCCCTTCAGTTTGTCTGTTGCTTCCCCTATGCTGGATTATGTTAAATTGGGTTCTGCTGGCACAGAACTTATCCACCATAGCATTTCTCAAAGCCTTTTTTTTTGCTGCCTGTCATGCTCCTATTTTTCACCCAGCCTTGGATTTATCATACCTAGTTTTAGCCACATCTGGAAGTTAGCTGTCAAATCAACTGGTCTCTCAGTTTTCCACCATAATAATACATGAAAATAAGTAGGAACATCTAGATTTTCCCCACTTATACACAACCATCTTTTTAAAAGTAGGACAAGTTGTCCTTAAGGGGGACTTCATTCTCTCCATTATCAGCGAATCTTAGATGAATAATTTAGATTAGTTGTTGGTCAAGGTTGGAAGAGGAAACAGAAAAAAAGTAGTTGAAACTGCGAGTGCTCTGTCAGGTAATCAAACTGATGAGCTGACAGCTTCTGTCCCCAAAAGGTGCCAATTGATTGATTTTCACAGTTTCAAAGAGAATAAAAAATAAGTTTCTCATAGTAATGGGGAGCAAGAGAAATTGAAAAAAAAAAGTGGGAATTTGCATTGCTTACAAAGAGTTTGATAGCAATTGCAAGAGTTTTTATTCCACTGAGTTTAGAGTTTCAGGAAGCACTAGGAGGCTTAGCAGACTACTTGCTCCTGTCATGTGTAAAACTCCAAATACAGCTGAGCTGTAACCTCTGACTTTTTCAGGTGAGAATATCTTCAGAAATCATTTCATGTTTTGCAAAATATATATATGCATATGCCTATTTCAAAATATAAAGAGATATAAAAATATCTGTAGCATATCCCTTTTTTATATTTAGTTTACTGATTGCCTACCTATCTCTTTCCTTCAAGATTATGATAACTTGGTCATACCACTTGCCTGGCCATAGCCATACTCTTTTTAGAACAGACCAATCCTAAATTTAGTGCCATCCTAAATTTAAGTGATTGGTGCCAGCTCCCTCCCAGGAAGACAGGTAGAAAGTCACCAAAGAAACCACCAGGAAGGTGGGGTATTTTTCATTCTTTTCTTTAACCCCTGAAATAAGGGTAAACTTTTCTCTATTTCACTCCCACTGTTTTCACTCTGCCAGGCCCTATAAGACAGGACCATTTTTCCTGCTGCTGCAGCTTCTTGAGAGGCATGAATGTTTTTATTCTTCCACCTCCTGAGTCCAAATGCTAACCTGAGCAGTCTTCCAAGAATATGAAAAAATTTAACAGGAATGATGTAATGCTGTGTAAGTGCACTCGGGCTTTTACATGCCAGTGTCCTGCAAAAGCCTTTCCTCCCAAAGAATAAATTACAGATGATGAAGTCTGCAGCAAACCACCCACCCACTCGGCCCTTCTCTCTTCCCCCACATGAACTTGTCAACAAATTGGACCAAAAAATGACCCCATGTTTACATTGCTTCAGTCAGCAACATCTGCCTTGTCACTGTGTATTTGAAAAGTAGTTGACACTGCAAGCAGAAAAGCATAAAACTTCTAAGATGAAATATTTAAACATTGCTTTAGGGTTATTTCTACCTATAAAACCACCTAATGTATTTACCACCTAAATGTGGTTTACTTAATGTGTTTTATCCAAACTTAATTTGCCTATAGGCATCTGTGTTATATGGTACAGCATAAGTACAAGCAAAGTCAAGATGAGGAAGTGGAACATGCTCATTCATGTAAGTTTTTCTTTCTCTCTCTCTCTCTTTCTTTCTTTCTTTCTTTCTTTCTTTCTTTCTTTCTTTCTTTCTTTCTTTCTTTCTTTTGAAGAGCAAGGAAATACTTACATTATTTTCTCAGTATTAGAGCCAAAAGTTTAAAAAAAAAAAGAAAAACCGAAACATGCAGATGTTGAAACCAAAACTGTGATGTTTATAAAGAATAGTAACTTTGAATGAAGGTAAAAATAGAAGAGAGCAATGTTTAAAACTTTCACTGGTGCTTATTTTAGAAGATGACTAGATGACTACACAAAGCCAACTTAAAGAGTGGGATAGGATTTCATGTTTTATTGGCATTTGGGGAAACTTTATACTCTGTCTCTGGAAAATCAGAAAGGGAAGTGGTTGCAAGGAATCCACATAATAATGTATGGGAAAGCCAGCTAGAATTTACAAGGGAGTGGACTGTGCTGGTAAATCAAAAGGTTGCCAGATCACATGATTCACAATTAATAATAGTGGGGTGCTCCACCAGCAAGCAATTTCTCCTTTTGATTTGCCTTTATAACCATTTTATTCCCACTAAGTCACTAAATTATTTTACTTAACTACTGGTGCAAAATACATGTTATTAGTAAAATCATATCAGGTATATAATGAGAAGCAAATAAGCTTATTGCAGTTTCATAAAAAGCCAGGAAGGTTCCAAACTATAGGGTATTTTGTTTTGTTTTGTTTTTCTTCCTGGGAAATAAGATTTTATGGCAAAATGTTATGAGAATCGAGGGTTCACAAGGACCAGAGTTTCTGTGTTCAGTTTGAAAGCTCATTTTTAGCTATATAGAACAATCTTGCAGTCTGTACTTTTGACTTGGTGCCAGTACTCCAGCTATAGTCTTTGCAAAGGATGTTTATGGACAACTGCTGACAGGATTTAACTAACAGATTAAGTTTGGAAATCTTTCTGGTTGTGTTCCACAAAACGGAGTATCACAAATGTCAGCATTGTGTCCCACCACACAACTCCTCAGGAGCTAACTAAGCAATATCATTAAACAAAACACATTGCCTTATAAAGTGAAAAGGAATGCCAGCTGCCTATGTGATCCTGGTTCCCCAAAGGGGTTTTTTTTCCAGTTTTGCAGTATTACTTCTTTCTCACATTTGTTTATATTATGGATACCCAAAGGGCTTTGTAAACAAAGAACTGGGTAAAGAGCACTTTGTAAAGTTCACTTTTGGAGTATGGGAGGAGAAAACTCTCACAAGAAACTGAGTGTCCCTTGAATAGTCCTTAGAAACAGGCATCCTCATTACAACTGGAATTTGTCAAGGGACTCAGTTTTACATGGTTCAAAGTGCTTTCTTATTGGTTTCAGGTAGTGCAGGTTTATGAGTTCTTTTCCCTAAATTTTAAGTAAAGGACAAGAGTTCTAATGAAGCTGTTAAGTTCTGGTTTCTGAGTTCCTGATGGGAAGGACCCACGAATACTCCTGCCACAGTTAGTAATAAAAACTTCAAAGCAAACATCACCAGACATAGGATTTTGTCTGAGCTGAATATTGTGTTCCCAGCTCAGTTCTATGTTGGTTTGATTCTATGCTCCCAGAAAGGAAAGGACAATTTGTCAAAATTCATCCTGGTTTTACCAAAACTATGTCCTTAAAGTCTGAGAGGTGCAAGGGAGCTAATTAATTTTAAAAAGTAAATATATTTCTAGTCAAAATAACAAATCTAAATAGTTCTTAGAGCTTGAGAGGCAAAGTACTTTTTTCAAAGCTTTCAGTTCTGCCCATAAAGACAAAACACCCATTGATTTCAATGGAGGAGAAGTTGACACCAGATATTTCCATAATGATTTACACATACCTTCTTATTTTCAAAACTTGTTATACATTGTATGAAAAGGCAGCATGCCATATGGCATAAGAATTTTCAAAGTTTGTTTTCAGTGAGACATAGCAGTGGTGTTTTATGCATATTTCAGAAACACCCACAAAATATAATAAAAGTGCTCTCCCAAAAGCACTTACAGCTTGAATACCAGCTCCACACTATCTCTTAGCAGAATTTTTCCCTAGTATGAGATAGGGAATATTCAAAAAAAACAGAGAAGGTTTATTGACATCTTGATTAATTTTTTTTTTTTTTTTTGTGAAAAAGGAACCCTAAACATTATCATCAGTTAAATAAGACAATGTGGTCCAAAGAATGCATTTTGGGTTCATACTAGAATGGAGAAGTTAAGAATTCCTTGTCTAGTTTTATAGAAAGCTGTGGTTATACTATAACAACAATCATGCTAGTATATTTTAGGTTTTCAGAGTATCTTTTTTTCTGTGGCATTTTATTATTATTTTTTCCCTCTCATTAATTGTTTTAGACTTTTTAGAAGGCTGCTTTATGCAGCATAGCACATAAAACATACTTAACAGCCTATGCAACAATGCATCAATTAAGTACTGGAAAATTTATTGCTACTATTGATTTCTAAAGCATGCCAGATATTCTTGGAAATCTCCAAACTTATAAGTATGAAAATTTAAGAGTTAACTTTGATTTTCAGTTGGAGTTCAATGAGATTTACATGCTGTAAGATCAGGGTAAAACCAAACATATTGTGAAGATACAGTCCCAAACTGTTAAAAAAGGTGATTCAATGCATTGTGCAGAACTAATAAAAATATTTGAATATCGTTGCCAAGTTTGCCATGCATACACACCATGAAGAACTGACTAAAAGTGACATGGAGAAACAACAAACTACCATCCTTAAATAACAGTTCAAAAGCTGTGGACAGAAGCTTAATATGTTATAAGTCAAGAAGAATTCTGTGCAGAAATATTTCATCAGTAGTACAGAAATCATATTGAATTTGTTGAAAGGTAAAAATAGCAAAATATATAACATGAGTGAATTTGAAGCAACTAGAATGAGATGAAAATGAAGAATTCAGGGACAAAATAGAAAGTCAAAGTCAAAATAAAGTAGGAAGATCCTGAGTCTTCTTATTGAAATCTTGAATTTGTGGTGTTATTAGTGCGGGATTCAGTCATGAGAGTCAATTCTAACTAGCTCCTGAAATAACAGCATTTATATAGAAAAACTGTGGACTACATATGAAATGTCTTGCCAGAATATTTTACAGGCAGGATTCACAGAAGCACTCAGTAAGGAGCTGACTTCATTCTTATTGAGGTTAGTGAGGCAGAGTAAGTTAATTCTTTGGGAAACACTAAGTCTAATGCTCCTGCATTTCTCACTGCAACATTGTACTGTTTTTTCCACTTACCAGAAACTTAACTCTAACTTCATCCTTGTCCTCAACACAGTAACCTTGACCAGTAGCTAAGCTAAACCTAGTCAGAGGGGACTAAGGTCATCAAGCAGAAATCTGGTCCTTAATCATGTTCTGTATCCAACCTTAGCCAGAACTCACTGGTCTTTGCCAATGAAAACATGATTCTGACTCCAGCCTTCATCTTGGTTTACTTTACCCAGCCCTGTACTTCAAATTGGCATAGTGAATCGCACAAACCTAGCCTAAGAGCCAAATCTGAACAAAAATCTAAATTAATTTAATTGGTTCTGTCTATTTTCAAACCAACTCTGCTAACCCTAGACCCAAATTTATCTAGCAGGCTCTCAATCCCATCTCTTCAGGCATGGATGATATCAATGATGATATCACCAAGGCTTAAGTGATAGACAGGAACATCTCATCCTTCTCCAGACAAATACATCTTCACATGTCTGCAGCAGAAGGGAAAATGGGAACACTGGCTTTAAACAAGTTTTTTTTTAAAAAAAAGTTTTTTTTTTAAAAAAAAAAAAGGAAAGAAAAAAAAGGTTGAAACTGAAAAGCTCTTCAGAAACCAAAAGAAACCAGAGGTAGCCTTTCAGTCCTAGGCTAGCTGGAAGTTTTCTTTGTATAACTGGGTAGCTTTTGTGCTTGCATCATCAGTTCTCTGTAAAAGGCTTTTTGATTGACACATGCTTGCGGGAATATCCAAGAATAAGACTGTTTACACACAGTTTTGTAATGGCAGACTGTAATCAGAGACTGAGCTCAGCTTGTGTGTTTGTTGTTCATGACTGCAAGCCAAAAGCACTGGAATCCTTTTTTAAAACAGAGATGAAAATTTTGTGGCATCCTTCTGGCAATGATAGCGCATTAGAAGTAGTTCTCCAAGACCATACTGGTGAACATGTTGTAACATTTGTGGTAGCCACGTGACAGTGGAAAACCTTAGGATGAATTTTCAGCTCATAAGTAAAACAAAAAGGGCTCATGGCTGTTGAACCTGGCCATCTGTATAATGTTCCCACTTGCAGTGGCATTCCTTAGGATGGGTAGTCCATCATTACGGAGTAAACACATAATTATGGTTGCAGGCTTGTTTTGACAATATTTCGAACATTACTGCAACCTGTTCCAGAATTTCCTTGCATCAACTGGTCTCCAGAATTTCACAAGTGACTTGTTTTCTGAATACATTCAGATGAATGGAAGTAAGGGTGGTCTAATGTCATTGGCCAGAATTACTAAAAATGGTGCGAATTTGCTGAATTTTCTTTATGCTAACAACGTTAGCAACCAAGTTCTATTGCTGTAACCCAGAATTACTCAAAGCACTTTGTTCACTACTTACGCTATAAATATACCATACATGATTATGTTCAATTTATTTAGAAACATATTTTGATGTGCAGTACTATATTGCCTTGTAGGAATAAAAATGGGACCTTTACTTTGTTTTGAAGGGAAAATTCTCGTTTCTTCTGAAACCAGTACTTTTTTGAGTACTGGAATGAAAAACTGTTTTATAAAACTTTGTGAAGAACTTTATAAGCACGTATGTATGACACCATACGAAATCTTTGCAATGACTTACAGTAATTAAGACACTTACAACTCAGCAGAAAATAGTCCTACAGCCATAAGAGAAGCTTATATATTTCTAATTTTTTTTTAATCCATCTTCAGTGACAGGAGAAAGTATTTGATAGTGTGGTGTGGTTTAAAGATGTTTTGGTATTTGCTGTGGTGAATCAGTCTTGATTTTGTTAGCCATGAAGCCATTCCAGACCCATAAAGTCTTTATCCCTTAGAATAATATTGTTTATTTGATAACTTTAAGAATATATTTTTATTCTACTATTCGCTCCTTAGTAATCTCTTCCTCTTTTCAACACCTTTATGCACATATGTGTACAAGAAAGCTGTGGTTGCTGGGGGATAGGCATATATATAAATACATTTGTGTCACTGTACTCTTACTCTCTCTTGGTAAATATTAACTTTCTAATGGTAATCTACTTAGTTTTTAGTTGTTTCTTCTGTAAACCTACTGCTCCCATTCACAAACTTCTGGATTGTGACACTTAAGTCATTGCCTTATCATACAGCAAGCCTCCAAACTTGTTTCATGACATTAAATTCTTGGCGTATTTTTTCTTCTGTTTAACTAAGTAGTCTTAGCAGTCTTCAAAGTTTCAGACGACAGCCCAGGGACTCTGAAATTCCAGATTTAAACACCCCTCAGTGGAACCATGAAGAGTTTGCCAATTATAATGGCATTTTTCGTAATGGCGAAGTGCTTTTTTTCCGAAAGGAATGAAAGCTGCCAGTTCTGTTTAGATCTGATTATAGCTCACAGCTAGTGATGTGGTTATATCAACTTGCCAAGCCATCATTTGACCTTCTGTCCTTTTCCAAGGCAAATTCCATCTTTTATTGTTAAAAGTGCTCTCCTTTAATTAAAGATGGCCTCTTAGGCAGCCTTTATGAGAGTGATCCATTTAACTGCCTGAAGTTTCCTTCTAGTAAAATATACTTACTATTTGGCTGCTTTTCTGAGAAGTCTCCCCCTACTATTAAGCTGATGTTAGCAGTGCTGCTAGGAATGCCACTATTGTGAAACCACCAGAATTTTGGTTCTGAAAATCATTTTGTTCAAATTAGGCAACATTGAACATTGGCCACAAGGAGTTTCTTTACTGTAGGTCTCTTGTCTTAATTCATTCCAACAAGAGCAGTAAACTGGGAAGTTAAGCCTAGAAAGGATATTCCACTCCCAGCAAGTATAAATTTACTTATTTATGTGCTGCACACTCCCTTGCAAAATCTGTTACTTAAAAATAACTAAATAGAGTACATCTATAACATGTTGATGAGTAAATTTATGGCTGTTGCATTAAAAAGTATTACTCAGATCACGACATGGCCTTTCTAATAGAAAAAAATAAGGTATTTTACGATTTAATTTTAAGGTAATTTAACTTTAAAAATTAGATATTTAAGATAGAAAATTAAAGAATACTTTTAAAGTTGGAAATAATCTTATTTTCATACAATGTTTACTGAGACAAACACATCTCTCCCACATCTCTTTTGAAGTCATTTGCTAGTTTATTATTAGTTACTCTGACATTCAAGTATGTAGTCAAATGAATTAGGTTCTTATCATCATATGGCTTTGGTTATGTCAACCAAATCTATAGCTTTAGTTACCAAATCTGGAAACTATATAGTTAATACTTTGTACTTTGTACAGGAGACTGCTGTGAAGATTCAGTTACTGTCTGTCGGTGTTTAGGAACATACAATCATGTTATTATTTCACCTAAATGCCTGATTCTTTGTTATTGTTGTTACAGAATTGGCCCTTTACCAGCTCTACTGGCATCACCATTGCTTCTGCATGCTCCATGTGATTTAGCATGGGTTTCCATGCGGATTTAATTTTTATAAGGGGTTATATACTAAGTATGGGCATATGTCTTCCCCACAGCAAGACCACATAAATAAGTTTCTATTTCCCCCTTCTCTTGTCCATTTGCTCCTTCTTTTTGACAGTTTGCTACTCCCTCAGATCTATGCAATCATTTTCAGACATGCATGGCCAACTAGATCAATTTTTATTCCTTTTTTTTTTTTTCCTAAGCTTTCTAAACTTGGGTCATTTCCCTGATTTATTTTACAGTGCCGCCTCACAAGCCCATGAACTGGCACTGAGTCAAGTGTCAGGAAACTGAAGGAGTGAGAAAGGTATGAAAAAAGCTCAGAGAGGAAACTTCTTAAAATGGCTCATCTGCAAGAGAAAATCCTAATGGAACTAAAACATAAGATTTAAAACTTCCCTTGTCAGTCTGCAAGGAGAATGCCGCAATGATATCATTATTTGTACTATTTGTATTATTTATATAATTGAGACAAGTCCCTGTGGCAAGCATTCATCATGGTTGTGAAGTAAAAGGAGGAGACAAATATGGACTGGCCCCAAAGGCACATGAGAGTCTACTCAGAAGTAGGGGTCTAGTTGGATCTTCACCATTATATATTCCCTTTCACATTTTTTTTTTATTGTACCACTGTCCCAGTAGCTGAGAAGATCTGAGCATGTAAAAGGGGAAGCTAGTTAGCTCATTGGAGGAAAGCGCAGAACCGATAGGTAAAGTCACATTACAGAGCGTGGGACCAGGAAAGCTGCAGTGAAGGCAGTCAGTAAACCTATACTATCTCTCCCTATTAAGAAGGAAAAAGTGTGTGAATATTTTAAGTAACAGGTGGGAAGGAATATAAATGAGAGAGGGAAACAGCAAGGCTGCTGTAAAACATAGCTGTGGTTCAGTGCGCAGGCCTGGCCAAAGCAGGTGGCAGAACAGGCATTTTGAAGTGTTTCTGTAGCTTTTTGTATTCTCCTGACTAGGATATTATCAGAACACGTGACATAACATAATGCAGTGCTGTGTAGTCCTCGGGGGGGAGCCGCGGCTTGCTCAGCCGTGCTACCATTGCTTGCTGCCGCATGGTGTTCCATTACAAGAAAGAGTGGAAATTCTCTAAAGCGCATGGTGGTCCAAAATGTGCACAGAAGGCACTCACAGGAGGAGTTACTTTTATTAGGAGTAAAATTTTCTGTGTAATGTAATATTTCCCAGTCTCACTACTAAAAGGGAAAGCAGAAAGTAAATGGAAAATGTAACTGCATTCTGTGTGCCACACTTGTGTGTGTATATGCATACACACACTCACTCATTACTTGCTTAGAAAATGGGGGAAGAGGTTAACACAGGAGAAATATGCTATATAAAAAGAAGCTTATTAGCAAGAGCTGCTCAACATCTGTGGAAAAGTTGACAAATTCTGCTATAATAGCTCTATTTTATTAAAAGGATTTTTTTTTCCAAATTTGAAATCAACTCTTTGGGATCATTTAACAGCAAAAAAGATCCATTACAATGAAGAGTGAATATATTTCAAAGTCAGGGTGATAGTAAAATGAAATCCACCATCTAGAGGATAGAGGATCCAAAGGGTTACGCCCTGGTGTTACTCATTTTACTATAAATATTTTTATCAACTTCGGCCACAGCAAGTTAGATTATGTGGGTATCGATTCCCCCAAGCAGAATCAGCGAGCTGTTCTTTTCCTCTGTAGTTCATTTTAGTTCAATATTAACAGAAATTAGAAGGATCAGGTTATGCGGCTGCAATCATGGCAAGTTCTATACATTAGCCCTGCTTTTCCATACACCATCTCATCTTTTGCATGGCTTAAAAGTCTGCATTTCAGAGTTTTTGACAGCCCATTCTTATCATTTTTGTATTATTTTCTTAAGATCATAGATGGTATCCTTTCACTAGCAGGTCTCTGCACCTGAATATTGCTTGTTCATTTATTTATATTAACAAAGTTTTTATTTCACTCAAATCATTTGGATGGCAAAATGATGGTGGAATTTGTGATAAACAATGCTTACAAGAAAATGAAAGAGGCTGTTAATCATGTAAATCAGTACATGAATGCTTAGTTTTGTCTTTTTTTCTTTGTGAGTAATACCTATAACGACAATTAAAAATCCTCCATAATATGATTTCTTGTCATTTGTCTATTTTCCAATATAAACCAAAATCTCAAAGACAAGCAATTACCCTGAGCAACAAAATGCATGACTCTGTCATTACTAGAGAGTAAACTTGGCAGGGAGTTGATTTACTGTTTCATAAAATCCCAGAAGATTTCCAGGTATATGTGTGCTTCATTATTTATGGAACTTTTCCTTTGGCAGATTTGAATGGTAATGTAGTTTTCTGTAGTTCAGGGTTGCTTCTAAGTTCATGTTTGCAAATCTGCAGTCTGGCCTTTGTTAGTAGATTTACGATAAGCTTTTTGTCCAGCATAGATATGATATTTGGTATGCACATTTTTATATACCAATGACTGCACTATTTTAGTAGATAGGTTTTCTTTAGATTTTATCTCCCATTCACCCACATACCCCATAATGCTCTGCTTTTCACCAAGACCATGCTTTATGTTGCATTGAGTTACCTCTTTGTGTTAAAATCTTTGTTACACAGGAGAGCTTCAGGCCAGTCCTTAGATAAAGCCCTGCAGAAATAATGCCTGCATGTACAACATATTTCAGGTTGCTTATCTGTAGTGCTCTGTTACTGGAAGTGATTCTTTCCTCATGGGTACATTTCAGTTTTGTTGTCTTCCTGCAGAAAGGATAAAGGTCCTTTATATTTGCCGGTGGCAAGAGCAGTGAGGAGCCTGGCTGCACGACTGCAAAATACAAAAGTTCACTTTGCACCAATACAGAGATTTGGTGTTCAAGGATTAGCAGAGTTCAGAAGCCTTAAGGCTCTTCTTTAAGGCTCCATCAGGATGGCTGGAAGACAGTTAAAACCCATGTCTTTTTTCATCAAACCAAGTTCAAAAGACTAGCTAGTTGTAAAGTTCTTTGTTGTAAGGACTCCATCTCCTCAGAGTTTTTGCCCTATGACAGTGAAATAGATATTTTTCTGCAAAAGAGCTGGAGCAGGTCTTAGAAAAATTCTAAGATTGGCCCAAGGAGAGGACATAAAAGATATTCACCTTCATGCATACATATACACCTTCATATTTTATTGTTTACTTGCTTTTGATTATTTTAAACCCCGAGAGTCGATGGATGCTGGTCTGATCTATATGAAGAGAAATGAGCAATGCCACGATGAGAGATTGCTACCTCCTGCACTATGGGAAAATGTATTATCTGGACAGTGCTAATAGAAGATTAAAACCTTTCAAGACATTGCTCTCATTACTAGAAAACTTTTATTTAGATAGAAAAAAAATGAAATTTAAACTTCTTTAAACTTCTTTAATTGGAGCTCTCATATGGGGAAAAGCTGAGAGAGCTGGCACCATTTTAGCTGAAGAAGAGAAGGCTCAGAGGATCTTGTCAATATGTATAAATATGTGATGGGTGCCCAGCTACAGGATGAGAAGCAATGCGTACAAATTGAAACAAAGGAAATTCCATTTGAACACAAGACAATTCTTCTCCACTGTGAAATTAGTTTGAACACTGTAATAAGTTGCCCAGAGAGGTTGTGGAAACATCATGCTTAGAGATATTTAACCCTTAACTGGATAAGATCCCGGACAGCTTGCTCTGACTCTGACTCTTCTTGAGCAGGGAGTTGGACCAAATGTTCTTCAGAGTTCCCTTCCAATCCCAGCTATGTTGTGACTGAATTTTGTCATGGGACCAGCAGCTTTCCCCAGACTATAAAATGTCATATATTCAATAAACGTATTCCAGCGAACTAAGAAAGTTCTACTTTATTCAGTTCATTATCCTGAGGCATGATCTCATATAGTCTTTTTGAATCAGCTTTGCAATAAGGCCAAGTTCACCACAAATTCCAGCAATATAAATTGTTTTTCTTCTTTCTATAGAAAAGTGTTTTAAAAGACTTGAAGTATGGAAAAAAGTACCTTCTGGGTGCCCTTACAAACAAAGCAAACATTTCTTGTGTGCTAAAAGAGGCAATATTCTGTCCATCAAAAAACATGGAAAAAAAAACAAACACTGGATAGGGGTTTCTCACTCTTTTCTGTTCTAGGTGAGATACCTGTAATATAACTTAGCAGGATGGTAATTATTTCTTGACTAGAGCTCCTTATGCCACTCATCTTAAGGTTTTCGAAAAAGTCAAAAATATTCTAATCTAACAACACTTAGGCGTGTAAGTCCAAAAAATCTTGTTGATTTGAAGACAATAGCTGAAATCTGGCACAATTCTGGCAATTCTGACTTTTGACAATGAAGTCAGTAATAAACATTGTATCATGATAAAAGTGTTGGACTGAGACTTCTGTTGGTGAGGTCTTGTCAAGGTCATTTAAGTAATTGATACAAAAATGCTTCTTTGCTTTCCTACATAGCCTAAATCTGAATTGAAGATATTTTTTAGCCTTTTTTTTTTCTGTAGAATTCAGTTTTCAAGCTACATGGCCTATAAAACATCTAAATACACAATTATTCAGCAAATCGCCTGTTAATTCCCGTCCCACTCTGTTCCCAGCCCTGCCCCCAGGGAACTTTTATTGATATATTCATTGGTAACATTTCTTTGCTGTATTTATTTGCCAGTACTTTGCTTTCCTGACTTCAAAGGCCAAGAGGGAGAAGGGTTTTCATAATTCTTTCTCAGAGCACTGAGCACAGGAAATGGGGGATCTGAGCATTTTATCAACTTGGCGTCTGAGTCACTATGGCACTAGGGGAGAAAGAAATGCCATGATATGTAAAACTGAAAGTCCTAGACAAGTAGATGAGCCAAGAAGGGATAAGTAAGAATTCATCTTAAAATGAAAGTTTGCTTTTCATTATGATTGTGTGGGGGAGAGGGGGGAAACTGAAGTTTACTATAAGAACTTCAGGCTGCAAACCATTCCAGTCTTGCATCTGGAGTCTGATCCATCTTCCACTGAAATCAGTGAAACAGCTCTGGAGGCTGACTTTACTAGGCATAGAGTCCTCATGCCTTTTGTGATGACATCTGTCTTACTAATCTTTGGTCTGTTTTTCACCCTGCTTTAAAGCACGAATGAACATTTAGATAACCTAATGAGTTAATCTTGTGTTCCTAAAACAAAAGTAAATTGATTAATTAAAAAACATAACTAGAAAAGTACTCTTAATAAAGAATTGAGACAATATCTTCAAGTTTTACAGAATGATATAACTTAGCTGTTGTTATTTTATATATTTCTGAATCAGAAGATACCGTCAAAATTTATGTGGTTGTCTGTCAGTCATACCATTTAATTCATGGGACACATATATTCTCCAAAGTATTGCTATGTTTTTGGAACACACATTCCATCTTCAAAATGGTACTATGGCTCATAAGGACCTAGCTTTAAAAAATGAAGTCAGGATACCTCCATTATTTGATAATGTGTAATATATTCTACACTCATCTCTTAATTGCCGTCAGTCTTGTCTCACCACAATTAATTTTCATTTTTTAATCTAAACCATTTACGTAGACTCCTTCAGTAATGAATGAAGGAAAGTAAGAAAATTCATAGACATAAGATAGACACTTAATACTTGAGAGGAAATCTTCTGGAAATAGCCATCTTTCTCTGCTGAAGACTGAGGAAGCTCTGATGACTACCTTCAACTAGACAGTTAACTTCTAGGCAGCTAAAATTAAAGAAGATGAAACCAACCCTCAGTGCATATGAGACAACATAATTCAGAGCTGAGTTTACCCATTTCCTGTTTTTCAAGTGATTTATATTGCTCGCCTAATGCCCCTTCAGCTGTGTTTGACTACAGCAATATATTTACCTAAAGAGGCAAGCAAAGACATTCCAAAACATATCCTGTACAGTGCTTTACACAAAGTCCTTACTTCCTACTGTAAAATCTTGTATCTCTATATGAATTTTGATTTTGATTAGCATGGTTCCTAAATGTTTGTTCTTGTAAGATATCTATATTAAATTGAGAACCAACTTTTTACCCTAAAAAAAATTCAAAACTTGGTTGTGGGTTCTTTGATAAATTTCTTAAGGGATGAGATGAAACAAAATAAATCTATTTTCTATTTAGAGATGTACACAATGGGAGAAAAGAAGGTAAATCTAATGGCAAGCAAAATGGGTATATCTAACAGCAGGTATATCTAACACAATAGTTTTTGAATTTTATAAGCATTTTTTGTCAGATTCCTCTACCTATTCCTGAAAAGAATGTAAAAAAAAAAGTCTTTTGTCTTTAATTTATTCTTAAAATTAGTGAAGGCTGGGTTTTAGCTAATCATCTAACACATGTAAGCTCCAGTATATCATTTTTCACACCATGTTTCCTCTATTCTGTTCCTTACCTTAGACATTGAAAACATAAATGCCTAATAATCCTAGGTAAATAATTTTCTTCATTTTCATATTGCTTATATTTTAGGTCAGTACTTTTTAATCTCACCAAGTTTGTCTTCCCTGAATACAGCCCCTCAACATATCAGTTGCAAGAAATCTGTGTCACTTTCCTTCATCTCTTTTGTACAGAGACATTTGTGGACTTACTATTTTCAGCATTCTCACTTGTCCCAGTATTCTTTAGTAAGTCTTGAATATCGCACAAATACATAAACAATTAATTTGTTAAATAATTTTAAGGTTCCAAAGACAAACTTTTTTTTTTTTTTTTAGGAAAATGTATCTGTTATTGTGGATAATTTTGTTACTTTCTAGTTTAATTTGTTATGGTAAGTTATATTTATTTAAAGAAATTCTCTACAAAAGATGATGATGTCTCAGATAAGGGTGGTCTGTCTGCAGTCTGCTCAGAGCCTGCAGACTCATGGAGCCTTGAGGTCAGCCTACTATAGTGAACTGAACAATAGGGTGAAAACACACATGAGAGAAGTATCATTATGTCTGCTAGTCAAAGCACTTCCAAGACTGATGGAGAGAGAGAAATGTCAGAAGAACGCAACCTCTTCCTGTGAAGCTTGTTGCTTCAAAGATTTTATATCTAAAATGGAAGATACACCTGTATTCAAACTCCAGCTTATATGTCAACCCTCCGTATGTGACATGGCAAGTCACTTCTGGCAAGATGCAATATTTGACACAGTGGACTAATGCAGGTCTAAGACAGAAGTAAAGGGCCTAAATCAAAAATTGTAATCCAAGGAATGTACAATAGCTACAATTCTGCTTTGTTGCATACTTAAGACTGATTAATCTGAATACCTTATTGAAAATATCCTGATTCAAGTCAGAAACTAGACAGAATCTCTGCTCAAATCCCTAATGGAGTCAAATCTAATTTCTGTCTTGACCATCTTGACCTACCTTGATAAAGTCACACGAAAGCATGTCGACAACAGCAGGCTTCTCCCCAAATGCGGTTGTTATCTATTCATCTGAAACAAGAAAAGGATCCTATTTTTCAAAAAATGACTTGTTAATTACCACACTTATCAAGAGGGTAGTGGAGTGACACTGATCTCCTTTCTTACTCCCACCATGTTTCATACTTAGCCATGACACTCCTGGGAGCAGCAGTTATCACCCACCCTTCCTATGGCAACTATTCTCTTATAGAAACAGTCCAGGACTCACAGGATCACCTAGAAATAGTGTGACTTGGTGCTGTAATGATTAAGGTTCTTTTCTGGTAGGCAGAGTCGTAGGCTCTGGTGCTTTCTACCTGCTGCAAGTATTTTGTGCAGAGACCAAGCAGCCAGGCAGGAGCATGTTGCTCCATACCAAAGGGGCATCAGCCCCATTTCTTCGCTGTGTGCCTAGGGGCTCTGGAGCACTGGGGCTCCATGACTTGGGGCAGATCAGCTGTCTTTCAGGCCAGACTGCACCTTAGCTGCCTGACTTAGCTTTAACTGTTTGTCTCCAGACAGAAACTTTAACATGGAGGAATCAGGACTCAGCCAATCTGAACTTGAAACCAAGTATTTAAACATGCAGGGACAGGGTAAGGGGGGAGGGGGTAGCAATCACTGCTGGCATATAAATACATGAAACGCATGAAAATATTTACAAGATGTATCTCATCTCAAGATAACGTTTTTCCTTTGGCCCTTTTAAAAGTGACTCATCATTATAATGGAATATATTTTTGGGTACTTTATTTTAACTTTCTTTTTTTTTTTTTGCAGTTAATATTTACCAAGTCTCTGGGGCCTGAAATTACCTCAGCCTTTTGCTTCAGGTCTACAGCTGCAGTTTCTTGCCTCACCATAGTAACGCCTGGAATGCAGTGCTGTGTTTCTGTTAGGAAAATAATGGAAGCTAAAGTAGCAACTGCTACCAAGAGACAGATAAATGCCTTTATAAATGACTAATTAATAATATAAAGCTACATTACTCTGTGTAATATGGGTGTCTTTTAGATACTTTGATACTCCATCAGGCAATAACTCAACTACGGTATCTGGTGTATCTTATGCTGTCCTCAGAATATATATGCCTATGCGTTTATGAGATCAAGGCAGTTTAGATTAGTTTTTCAGATTTAGTAAAGAGAAGAACCATTTGGTTTTTCAAAGCAGCCTGTGTTTAGGAGTTTGGGGTTTTGTTTTGTTTTTTGAAAGTTTAACAAAAAATCTACAAGAGATTGGAGTCCCAGCTAATAAAATTGAGCCCCCAAATACTAGGCTACTGTAAATCTTGAGCTCTTTTTGAAAATCTCAGCCTATTTTTACTTTAAAAAATCCAAAGCAGAAATAAAAGCTGTTTCTCTCTGAGCCAAAAGCTCTATCTTTTGAACCTCGCCAAGAAATGAGGTAGAATAAGATGAAAAGCCTTCTAGGCTCAAAGTTGATAGGACTTGGCTTTAGAATAACTTCCATGATCCACTCCATTATAGTGCCCTATGACTAAAAGGAACTATAAATATTGACATCTTTTGATAGTCCACAATGACATCTTTTTGCTCCATCTGTTATTATACACAAAAGTCACAGTAACCTAAGTGTCATGTTTTTACTTCTGAGATCAAGATTATTTTTATACTTCACATTTAAATGCAGAAGTGCAACTAACTTCTATTTTTCTCTTGGCAACATTGTTATAACTTAAGCTTGACAAAACTATTAGTCGGTTATGAAGACAGGACTTGGACACAGACAGAATGCTGATATCAGAGCATAGTACCATGGAAAATATGCTTTCTAGGAATATAAAATACTGCCGATTTTTTAATTGGTCTCAAATTTTAATAAGGGCGAATGGCATATATTAACATATCACATGATCTTTAGCTGATACAATGGATCATTCTTTTGGGAGCTGCTTGAAGGCAAATTGGTGAAAGTAATATTATCTGTGGCATTATTTTACCCTAGTTAGAACTGAGCCTATGTTTCTGTCCTAAATACACAACCTACAGCTTCCTTGAAGATAGAAAGGATTAGTGTTAGACTAAGGAAGCTCTGCAAATGAAGTCTCTATGTAGATATGCATAATTTTCTTTAATCATAGAAGGGTCAGGTCCCTCAGTGTCCAATTCAAATAGAATAAAATCATGCAGTCAAGTTCTCACAGTACCCTGTTTTCCAGCTTACCTGTTGAATGGGCGTTGCTATTAATGAAGGATGTCTGTTATTCTCAACATTCTGCTTTTGAACCATTATATTTCTCCCGAACATCACCGAAAGATAAGCTAAACTTGAATGCAGGCTGGGCTGGAAATTGCAGAGGGTTCCAAAAGCTGATGCATGTTCTTATCTCAAAGGCACCAACATCCCTCAGAGGAGCAGGACAGACAGCTGCAAGCAGTAAGGGAGTCTGAACTTAATCTACTACTTCATGTCTGTTAGATTCTTTAGATTGTTTGTTGTTTTTATTATTATTGTTGCTGTAGTTTTCTGGACAGAGCCTGTCTTTGGCTCTGCCTTTCACATAATCAAACTGAATTCCTATGGTATAAATTCCTACAAGCCTAGTGATGTTGGCTGTGGAGTAGTGGGGAAATACACAGAGGCTTCTTATGAAGACACTGCACCAAAGCATTCAAGCTTTATTTCGCTATATGTGGAACCCTTCTGCCATGAATTTTGGTGAGACCGTGTCCTTGGTGTTCTTTGTTTTGATCAACCATGAAAGCTAGTACAAAAGAGTTGTTCCAGCAGACAATTGATCAGATCTCAACAGTTCATGGGCAGAAAGAGTATAAAGGATTGTTTTAAATTGCATCAGTTCACATTATTTCTCAATTCAAGATAATAGGTATCAGGAATGGCTGGGGTAGGTAGGGGAGGAAGGAAGAAGCAAAGTTAGTATGCTTCAGGTGCCAAGCCAGGACCTAACATATAAACATCAGCAGAGTAGCTTTGGGTTTGCAATATTATTCTGAAATAATATGTGGAAAGATGTGAATGTGGATGTTTTTAATTAACAATATAAGCGTAAGAAGTATCATTGAAGAACTTTGCTATTAAAATGTAAGAATCAATAACACGTAAAATAATTTATTATTCCTACTGTTTAAGCATTAAACAATTACATACCCATGCCAGAAAGTAAAGAGGTGAAGCAAGCACCGATATCAAATACTAAGTCAGCTGGATCACTGTTTGCACTCTCTAATAAACATCTCATACTGAACTTAATTACCTATGATGCCTATAGTACTGCCAGCTATCCTGTAACCCAAGTCACTCTATAGTTTGCTTGCCAAGACTGTTAAAGAATTTCTTTGTAAAGTCCCAGATTTTAGCCCACAGGGGGAAAAAAAAATCACACGATATGAAATTATGTATCTTATTTTCACACAGTCCTGGACTGGGACTTTATTATTTGGTAGGCACAGTATAGAATTCTATTTCCACTGGAGCTGAAAGCAAAAACAAAACCATACTGATTTCAATTCAAGCAGAACCCAATTCATACTTTGTGGACATGTCTATAAATAGATATCAGTTGACTGAAGCTTTGCCATGTATTATTATTCACCAACTAATCTAGATCTTTGCAATTCCAAACAATCATTCATCCTCATCACACCTCTTTGTGGTATTTTTGTCCAATTATTTTAGATAAAACATAAGGCAAATAATTAAGAGATTTATCTAAACAATCCAGGGGAAGTGGAAAAGCAAAGTTCCAAACACTGGAAAAAATCAGGGCTTGGAGAAGCCATCATGTTGCTAGAGACTGGCACAAACCCGTGCCCCATCACCTGACAGAAAGTAGATTTGCTTCTCACTGCTTGGAAAGATCACCTCTAAGTACCTCTAAGAGCTGTAAGTCAAGCTCCCAGAGTGCTATTTTGGTTCATAAATGTAAGTGTCTGTGGTTTTGCAGAGGATTTGTTGGATAGATATGTCCTTCACTGTGCAGAATCCTTTTGTTACTTACGTGCCTAGCTCCTGAAAACTCACCACTGGAGTAGCTTTGTCATGCAAAAAGGCTAACCCTATTTCTCTCTCTAGTCCACTTCACTTCAGACCCTTATCTGTGTCCCTTGTGTCTGAGAATTATGATAGAGGCTTTGATTACATGACCAGTTAGCACTTGGCAAGGGCCAAATATTTATCTTACAGATACGAGTTGACTAGACCGAGAGCAGAGACACATTTCCTACACTGATTTCAGTAAATTATCAGATTGTGCAGGTAAATTGACATCCAAGAATTTCCCTATCAGAAAGTCCTATCTTAATTCATTTTCACAAGGGACTCAAGATAAGGGTGGTACAGAAAGAGAAATGTAAAAATACTAGTGAGAGGTGATCAAGGAAGGGGTCCGAGACTGGAGAAATCTTATCTCTGAATTTCCTGATTGCTTCTGGCTCAGACTGGATTCTGAATATTTCAGCCTTGTAGCATTTAGAGATGAACTTCCTCATCTGTGCTTTCTTTGCAAGAAAAGAAAATAAAAATGTGGGAGTAGAAATTAAAAGAGAAAAATAAACCGAATGAAAAGAGACAGAAAGGACAGTATCTTTCTTTAGGTCCATCTGTACTGGAATTGGGTGTCACCTTCGTAACATATAACCGCTTTTTCTTTTTCCTCTGCAAGAATTCTTCAGTGCATGGGTAAATAGCAGTATAATCAGGGATAAATGCCAGTCCTATGGAATAGGATGTCTAAGATATATCCAATTTCAACAAATGCAGTACTTAATTTGTCATAGACTGTCACTAAAAATCCATCTTATGAGTAAACAATTTTAGTGCCCTTGCCAGTCTATCATTAAAAATGTATATATGCACAAAAGTAAAGAACTGAATTATTAAAAAATCACTGAGACGAATTATGTAAGTTTGTAGAAAATACAGGCTCTTGCTGGTTGGCCTTTTCCTGGGACTAGTTGGTGCCTCAAGCCAGACAGAAGAAATAAGCATAGTATTGTAATTTCACCTCTGCCCTGAGTTCTTCGGTACCATTTCAAGTATATTTGTCTTCCAAAAGCTAACACAATAAGTGAACATCAAATCAAAGATTATCCATAATAGTCAGACCACTATTGTTAATCTCTACAACCACAGAACAGGAGATTCTTCTTTCTTTTTATTTGGCGTCTGTTCTCTTGAGACTAAGACATAACCTAAAGTTCTGGGCATACCAGAATCTGTTCCTCCAGCAGACTTTTCTTGAACCTTTATTAGTTCCCGCTGATCTACCACCTTACTCCTGCTGGCAGAGTGCAGGTAATATGCTCATAATGCAGCACGTTTTAGGAAGGCTATGCCATAATGCTCATTCAAAGCAAAGCAAACTCCTTAGACATGAGTACAGCCAACAGCTTGTTTTGTAAAAAATCATGTTTAATAGGGAAGGAGAGCAACCACTTCTCCTTGGCCTCAACAAGGTTTGCAAGAACGTCTCAAACCCGTGTGACAGAATTGGATTAAAAAATGTTATAGAGATCCTATCTATTATTGTTTGTTACTGGATGAATTTGCAATCCAGTGCCTGCACTATTAACTCTGTCTATAGAGTTAAAGGGTAATCTAGCAGAGATCTAGCATTCATGACCTGTAGGCCAAAAGGCTTTAGCCTCATATTTCAAAAACAGCTAAAAAAATGCTGAGCACAGTTTAAGATAACACAGAAAACAATAAGGCTTATTTAACAAAGCAAAGCATCCCGCTTTAAGAAAAGAGTGGAAAAGGGTTAAAATCTTTGTTGAATTCCAGTGTAACCAATTAAATTATATCAGTGGAGAGTATAGTCCTTTTAAAGTCAACTGGCTAGAATCTGATTAGGAAAAAAAAGTACTTAGACACAGCAGAATGTCTAAGAAAAAGCTATCATAGAGAATGCATCAAACTGTAGATAATATAAAGAGCAGGAAATGCTGGGTAGCAGAAACTCGATTAAATATATGTCAATTGGAATACCTTTCCTAGGGCAATCAGCCTTATAGAAAGTCCTGGCAAAAGTCCAGAACAAGAGATCTCCATGTGAATTGCCAGGAAGGGGGGAAATGTACCTCAGCCTTGAAGGCATAGTATGAGAGTGTAAAAAAACAAAGCAAACAAACATACAAACAAAACGGGAAATAGAAGAGACAGAGGTGGGAAAAAAAATGGAGAAAAGATAAGCAAATGACTGAAAAAAAGGCAGAATGAAATAAAGCCACTCAGGAAAGTTCATTTGAGTGGGAAATGGTTAAAGCTACACTGATTTCAAACAACTCTAATTCTGAATGAGAAGGCATATATTGGTATTTTATTCATATTAACCAACTCACTTGAATGAAAAGTGAATTCAAAATGGCTTTCCTGAGACATGTTATAGGGGGAGCAAGCCCTAAATTAAACATGCAAAAGAAAAGAGCTAGTATAATAAAAGACACTACTGAGTCAGTTCCAGGCCAAAAATTCCTATTACAAAAGGCCATTCTTGAAACTGTAAAAAGCAGAAGTTTGCAAACTCTGAAAGTGATGGGAAACTCACTGTTTAATGAATACAAACATCAGTTTGCACCTATCAGAGCAAATATAGTCTTCATATATACTGGTTTTTGTCCTTGAAATTCAGAGATATTACAAGGTACAGGCAGATACAGGAAAAAGACAGCACAAGGCTGCCACACAGATACTGAAAGAATATCTACTTTACCCAGAGCACTGTGCATTTAAGTCAGAAGGGGAGGATATAGTATGCATGCCATTGGACGCGAATTTATTTTGTGCCTTCTGCTGTACTGATCGCCAAGGGGCACATACTTCTGCCAATGTATTCCACATGCAAATTCTTTAAGACTGTCTTCGCTAAGAAAGCATAATCTGGATTTCCTGGTTAAACTGCTAACTACCGAGACTGGATCTTGAGTCTCACAGTGTGTGCTAGTTTTATTAAAGACCTTGAACTTGGCAGTACATGAGAAAGTGAGAATTACACTGTTTATTTATGGTTCTAGAAAAAAAGCTTGAATATTAGACACAAATAATGTATTGTGAAGAGTCTAATATCCAGAGACAAAAAGAAAAAGAGAGAGAATTATTACTTTTTAAGTCTCCAAATTGTGAGGTGTGGATTTGGAAGCTGCTAGCATGCTTGTCATCTCCAGAGCAGCATATAAACTGTGATGAGGCAAAAAACAGAATGAAAAGCTTGTGAATTTTAGGGACAACCTATAATTTTACAGGAGAAAATAAGTTTCAAACTACTTTTGCTTCTGTTTTATGGAAAAGGTATATTCACATGAAGTTTTGCTAATTTAGGCAAGTACTTTACTGTTTTATTTGCCCCTTTCCCTTTAGCTTATTGGCATTGTTATAGATCCATCCCTTAGGAGAGCTTGGTAGGGTTTTCTACTTTGTTTGTTTGTTTGTTTTGTTTTATGTCTCATATTTACAAGGAAGAAGAAAACATATTTGAGCTGTTAAATTGACAAAACAACAATTTCACCATTCCCCGTATTTTTTCTCAAATTCTTAATCAGTGAATTCACATGTAGAAGTACCTAAAAATCCAATTAAAACTTTCAGTATCAGCACAAAAGTAATAATCCATTAATAGTAGTGATTAGAGGTCATTGGTTTGTGTTTTTTCCCTTATATGTTATAGAAAGGCAATGGCTGAATATTTAGGAGGCTAGTCCTAACTCACTAATTCATCCTAAGCATTTGCATGAACACCTGTGAAAAAAGTACGCTTATGAAAATAATTTACTTATTCCTTTCTGCAAGTGCAGTGTTCAAAATCTTTCAGTCATTTATTCAGAGAATAAATACTGCTATTGAGTCATCCAGGTTGTCAAATATGTAGTCTCATTATCAGTTCCATTTTTCACCCCAAGAATAGGTGGGAATTGGATCATCAACTTTTGAGGTCCATTTCTGATATTTTCTTCAGTTTGCTAGTTATAACTATTTCAATGCTTTTCAGTAGAAGGAAGGAATAAAAAGTATCAGCCTGAAAGGAATTTCGAAGTCATAATTTTTAGATAAGACCAAAATTTAAGGTATCATAATTTTGACCGACATGCAATCTATCGTTCAGTTAGTATTGTTGCCTGGAAATATGTGGCCCCCTCTAGTATTCTCATTGATTTCTGCTCAGAATGCACTAATTAGAAATGTTAATCTGCACTATTTTTTCAGTAAACTCCAACAAGAATAGTTTTAAGCTGTGACTGTACTCTGGAGATTCAGAACCAAATTAACTTGAGATAAAATAGACAGCATTCACTGAAAGCACTGAAAGTGGGCCTAGTCATAGTAATGGTGACTATGATTCACTGGGTTTAGACCTTAATAAATGGTAGTCTAGTGATTCTGTGATTTAGCCAGCATTCAATACACATTGGCCTTCAAACATGTTAAAAGCCAAGCAGATCTTCACCAATAACACCAAAGGATGAGTTAAAAGTTCCACTGTTTGTTCACGCTCAAGGAAAGCCTCAAATAATTCAGTACAAATTATAGCTAAAGATTCCCATGGCTCACTCTCATCTGGTGCTTAGCAACGAAAATATGGTGTTCCACATAGTGGCAGGGACACTGTGCCAACATATATAAAGGTTATGGGGTGGGAGGGTTAAAGGAAGGATGTCAGTCATATTTTGGGGAAAAAATGACAGCAGTGGCTCACCAGAAAGTGTTCTGACTGACAGTCTCCATCATTATCTTATTTCTTAGTATTGTAGTCTGTAATTAGAGTACAGCTGATGTTCTGAGAAATATCTTTTCCACTATTTACAGAAAAGAAGGAAGCACTTATTCAAAACACAGGAGACTTTCCAAATGATATTTCTTTCAAGTCCCATACTAATTTCCCCAGATATTTTTCATTAAGAAAGATGGATAGACTCCTAAACCAATACTGTTTGTTAGTTCTTGAATGCATTTCTATTTCCATGTTTATATTTATCAGTCTGAATAAAACATAGGTGTCATTTGATAAGAAATACTGTGCTTGTCTTCTGAAATCCTGCAACTGCTGAGAAAAAACTATAAATTTACTTTATGTGGCACACTATTTACAGTTACTTACTTGAATTAGAATTATAAACAGATATATTTTATGTTATAGCTAGCTAACTCCATCTTAATTGTAGTCTTTCTTCATTCATTTGCAGGCACCACTTTTGCAGCAAAACATTTTTATTTGTATATATAGAATGTCGTAACTGAAGCAGCAGAAATAGATAGAACAAAATACCTCAAAGCCCCCCTACATTACAAGAGATGAGATTTATGGTACCAGAGTGAGCTCACATAAACACAATTACCATATGAACTGTCTGAGAAGCAGATAGCATTGCCTACGGCAATTATCAAGGGCCTCCTTACCTTCTTTTTTATCATGTCCCATACTGTATCATGTCTCACAAATAATGAGACCGCAGCAATCCCTGCAGAGCCATTGAGACAAGAAAATAATAGAAGCAGAAAGCATTGGCAAATCCTTTCTGCAAGTTAAAAGTTTTGCAATTTGGCACAGGCTTTAGCAGTGATATAATGAAGTTTGTACTTACGTGATACATGATCTAAAAGGAAGTCCAAAAGTTAAGAGCATACGTCTTCTGGGGGTCAGCTTTGAATTCCCAGGACTTTCTTGAAGTGAAGAGTGAACAGCCTGACTACTGAAATATGAAACTCAGCATTATCATCATGTATATCCGTCACATTTGTTTGTTAACCTATCTGGAATCACAAAAATTAGAGGGAGAGTACTCGTGAGCATCTGGCATGTACCAGAATAATGAAGGCATCTTCAAAAGGACCATATTTTAAAGAGTTCATACCAACAAAGACAAACTATAATGAATTCCTTTAAGATATAATTCAATCATTAAGTGACTAATTTAATGAAACATGTGGAGTCTGTTTGCGCCCTTAAGAAGCACTGATTTTATTATTCCAAGCATTACATGTGATTCTGAGCCATAAGGACTCAATATATCTGACCAGCCATTCAACAGATGGATGTTGATGCATGCAAATTTGTACGAGCTGAAGAGTTGTTCCACTACATGCAGGTTTAGCTCTGTGAGTTGCTTACTATCTCCCCAGTGACCATCGTTGCTCCCTGAAATCACAGATATTGAGGACAGGCGTACCATGCAGGACCTCAGGATCACTCAGTAACTTACCAGCCCCTTGTTTCTGTTCGTATACAGTACAACTCTGTGTGAATATATGCATGAGCCATTCAGTCAATCAGCACAACAGAAAACATTTTATATAGAGGATCCTCTTACTTATGAGTTCAGCCGAATTACAGGAAAGCTGAAATGCCCATATTGATCTTTCCAATAAACAGCCAAAGTCTGCTATTGAATATGACTTAATTTCTCCATAGAAAAAGGGACAAAACTTTGAAACACTCATTCAATCCACATGAGAAGTTCCTCAAGTTTTAGACCATCCTCTTAGATTAGAAGGATGTCATGTTATATATTCCTGCCCAGCAGGAGTCTCTCTTTTTGGGGCAAGCCTTTGAACAGGAGATTGAGATTTCATGTCTTTACACAGGAGCGACTTCTAGAGATTTTCCTATCTTCTCCTCCATAGAGACATCATGAAAGGTCTAGTCAACTATACCAGCACTTGACATGTCAAAACTCTTCTCGCAACCCCTTTTAGAAGAAATCTCATGAGAACACAACTTCAGATAATTTATAATGCTGTAATTATTGAAATCTTCTAAGCTGTTTGTGATAACTCTGTTTTGTGCTTAGCCTCATGTTGATAAGAAGTTTTGTTTCTCAGCTTGCTGACTAGGAAATGTTGCAAAATAGGCATGGGGAATTTAAATTATCACCAATCCAAAGTTCTGAAACATCAGAAAGACAAAAATATTTCTTTTGGGCCTCATACAGAAATATATTGCTTTACCTAAACTAATAAACAGAAAATTGTATATTGAGAATTTCAAATAAAAAAATCCTCCTTAATATTAAATATATACACTTTTTTTTTCAGGAATTTCAGAATGAGAGTTGTTTTCTAGTTTTTTTTTTAGGCAAGGAATTTCAGTAAAATGCACATATTTCAAGAAAATATGTTCAACATGAACGGGTTTTTGTCCCCTGGAAATCTCCCAGCTCTATTTGAAAACTGGATTTAGAAAACAAACACCTTCTTCTTTATAGACTAAAATTAAACCCAGGAGCAAATCACACAGCTAAGTTCTGCTTTAAGAATTCAACTCCAAATCATTTTTGAACCTCTTTAAAATAAATTGCCTGGCTTGGTTCTTCTTTAACATTAAGGAAGTCATTGTTGCTTTGCTTGCTAAGTGAAATAGTAATATTGTAGTACCACGCTCCTGGAAGTCTCACCAAATGTTGAATTAATAGGAAAGGATATAGTCCTGATGAGCCGCAGCTGCTAGTATTTGAGATTATAAATACTGTGAAAACGAACACCTTTAATTGTTTTTCCACTTTTAAAGAGAGCAATGTCAAACTGAAATTTTAAAATTCCTCATATTCCAAATACAAATTTTTATTATTTATATCAATATTATGAGGCAAAGCCAACTACTGGCCAATAGCTGATAGGTTATAAGGAATGTCACTCTATCTCTCTCTTGTTAGTAAATTAGAATCTAAAATAGAGAACAATCTTTCAAAGCAAAAGACGGCTCATAAAATGATCACAAAAGTGCATTGTTTGGACAACAGCATACAGAAATCTGTTTCCCTATTCCCAAGAGGTGCAAGGAAAAGCACCTTCTTTAAGGAAAAGCACCTAACATTGTGCATCAGTATGGAAATACACTGATATCTGAACATACCCAGAGATAACAGAAAGGATAGAAATAGCAAGTATGCCTGAACGCTATGGGCTGCCACTATCTAAGGCACCTAAGAATCATATGGGAGCAGATGTCAGCTGTAGAGATCCTAACTAAAGGAAGAATGCCTGCAAGGTGAGAGTAGTGTGTCTGAGGTCTCTACTGGGACCCTACTGGAAGGTAGAAATACTTGACTGTTGGTCCTAAAAATAATGCTTCTCTATTCACTGGAATGGGGCAAATATAACATGATTTTTAATGTAACATTTATATTTTAATAGTGCCTGGGGGCAGAATTTGAACCCACCTGTGCGCAGGCACTGAACAAAACAACCAAAAAGTGTTCTTTGTCTCAGGAAACATAAATCCTATTAAAATTTCCTGTTCTCGTTGGATGATATTTGGAGGAATGACAAATAGCAATGTGACCCAAATGTTATTTATTTAAAAGTTAGAATGTCCCCTCTGAGTCCAACCAAACCATTCACAGAATTCCAGTCTGCCACAATTATAACCCCTTTTTCAAAGAATCATCACAGAACCACAACCCTCTCGGCACATACACAACCCATCCAAACACATGCAAACAGAGATGTGCACTGGAACAGAATAAATCCCTCTGCAAAGCTCCCTTTATTAACACTGGGACAAGAAATTATTCAAATGCTAGAAGACTGTAATCCTACCTCTAAAATTTTCTTAACTAAATTAGATATCAAAGTCTCTAGCTTCTTTCTAACAGTTATGTGGTAGCAAAGAAGTATGACCAAGTTCTTAAATGAAAGGAAAATCAACCCCCCAGCTTAAGTTAAAATGCAACTTCAAAAGCCTGCTAAAATTAAGCTTTTGTTCCTAGGCTTCCTCTCTGGCTGCTCCTTGTATTCAGCCCTAAAGTTTCTAGAGCCCTGGTTGTCTTTCCTGGGCTTAATCCAATCCTGATGGAGCCTGCCAAAAGTCCTTCTCCTCCTCCCTCCCCTCTCCCTTCTCAGGAGAATGGTCTAACCCAGACACAGGCTAAACTGTGCTAAATGCAGGCAACTGAAAGAAAGTCTTTTGTAATTTTAAAAGTTACATACTCCACAGAGTGCAAAGGTATTGTTATGAGCACCTAGCAAAAAAAAAAAAAAAAAAAAAATTAAAGGCCCAGAGCTAGAGCACTTCTCAATAGAAAATATGCTAACTATTTTAGTCTTGGCTGGGTTAACTGGTCAGCATATCAGCTGCCGACAGCATGTCAGCTTCTCTTTTCTCTTTCTTGAGTTGTTAGGCATGAAGTTACATCAATAACGTATGACAACTGTAACTATAAAATGCTGGATAGAAATAAAAACTGATGTGCGTGGTATCCTTGTCCATAGTGGTAGCAGAGCTATAGCAATGTGGACTTGTTCCCCTGTTCCTCTTTCTCATTTCCTAGAACACAATCTGTGGGATTTTTTTCCCAAAGTATTTATATAAATTAAGGTTTAGTGGATATCAGTGAGGAGAATGATATAATTGAGCCCCAGTGATTATATAAGGCATGTAATTTGCAATTTTTCAGTGAAATATCTGAAAGAGGAAAATCTTGGTGGAAAGTCAAGTAAATTTCTTTATAGAAACTTTTTTTTTGGTCTGAAACTTTATCTTGAACAATAATTCTGCATTCAAGGTCTGATGTGACTGTTCTACAGGTAATCTCATTATTTTCCTAGCAGAGAGAGTAGAAATGGAAATATAAATGATCTATGTTTTTTTTGCTTAGAAACCATGGATTTTTAGTATAGTGTGTTAAACTGTTTTGAACCTAACTCAGCCTGTTGAGAATATTACAATAAAAATCCATTTGGATGAAATCTTTTTATGTAATTGTATTATTTCCAACTCCCAGAAGCTCAGTTCTTTTAATCAGTAAGCTGATTTCAAAGGATAAGAGTATCTCTTTCTGGGATAAGTATTCAGAAGTTTAATTCTTCTATGGGAGCATATTACAACCAGAGTTTGTTTCCCCACTTCATATGCAGTTGCTCTCCTTGACAGGATCCTCCTGAATGTTTTGTAAGCCATACACCTATTTCTTCCAACTTTACTTACTCAGAGGTTATCCCTATTATCCTACCTTTCTCAGCTGAAGAATGGATTTCTTTTACTTTTTCTTGTGCACAAAAAACTTCATTTGTCTCTACTGATGCATTTCTTCACTAGATCAATTTACCTTGCCTGTGCTTTCTAAATTTGCCAGCTAGGTCCTGTGGCTTGGCGCATCTGCTGGTGGCAGACCTGGCACAAAATCCATATTGCCAGCTTCTAGGATGCCATTCTGCTGTATATCATGGAAATAATGGAAGTCGCTTCAGAATTACATCACTTAACCGATATTAGAATCCTGGCCTACAGATAAACTATATCATTTCAAATTATTCTTCCTCTTAGGAAGTCATTTCATTCTTGCTCTGTCTTACTTCTTCTCAGAGTACCCTTATTGAATTCATGCAAGCATCCCACTATAATGGACTGATTATATTTTATCCTGAGCTCATGTGCAAATATTTCCTCAGTTAACACATTTCTCAGTTCCCAGTAGGATTAGATCATTGTAGCTCTAACATTTCTTAAGAATTTGCTCCTGATTTGATAAAACAAAAAGATGGCATCTTCTCTACCACAAAGTTCTTTGCCCTGCAAAAGAGCCATATGGCAATAAATAATATATTTACAGTACAGCTTTTTTAGACAGATTCCAAGAATTTTATATGCTGTAATTTAATCTTTAGAAAACCAGAGGATATTAAATGAACCAAACTGTCTTAGCCAGAAATCTCTGATTTGGGCTGCTCTTTGATGTTTGTATCTGAAAGTCTTTGATGTCTTAAAATTGTTTCAAAAAACAGAAAAAAAACTTGACTTTGTAAATCATTTTGTGATTACAGAAATGACAATATGATGATGAATGGCACAGAGTTTACAAAAAGGAATCATTTCTCTGAATTTAAATTAATCAAAAAGCCATGGTTGTCTACGGTGTGCTCCTACTGCCTTAAAGATCCTTTGGCATTCCAGATGCACAATGAAATAAAAATAGTTTAGCCTTATTATGAGCACCTTTCCACATCTGCAATCCTGTTATACAATAAAGTCTTGTTCTTCTGTAGCAAGATTGCACTGGTTCTTTTTTTCTTTCTTTTTTATTATTAATATGAAACACGTGGGCAGAGGGTAATCCGGTAAGCCAAAGGCATTTCATATCAGAGCTTTCATACAATCACATGTAACGTCAACCATCTGGATGGAAGGGTAGATAGAACTTATTTTATATCAATAGATTTTGAATGATAATAAGGAACAAAACTGGTAGACTTCAAATGGATTTTATATATGTATACATACATACATATATATACACACGATGGATTTTATATATACATATACTCGCACACATATATATTCATTTCTGAGAACATAATATTAGCAGTATTCACCTGAACATGAGCCCATTGATGCTATGTTTGGTTTTGCTATTAAATAAAATAACAAACACTATACAACAGGAAAGTTCATTGTATTGAAACACTTTAAAAGTAGACAATTATCTGTAAGGGAATTCAAATGATATATATATATGTAACATAAAAGAGAACAAACTGTATGCTATACAGCTTGCAAAAAGAGAGATTGCTGTCAGCAGCAGATTTTTCTGGTTGGTAAATAAATTCCATTTTGAAATTCCATGAAACTTGTGATTCAGTAAGCAATTAAAAGATAATAATTTAAAAAACAGATGTCTGTTTTTATTTTGAGCAAAGAGAAAGTATTATCTCTGGAAACACATTTATCGTTTATTTTCAAAGTGAACTTTAAAATTAAATTAAAGTATTTGAAACAACAAAAAATTAAACAGACATCTGAAAGGAATAGAATCTATTTATAATTTTACCTTTTTGATGTCAAAAGATATACTAGAGCAAAGCCTTAAGGATATACATTTTTTCTCAGAGTTAGGATAAAGGAATACAATTTTTAAGGTGGATAATCCTGTTTCCAGGTTGCGTGAAGACTTGATAAAAAATCAAAAATTCAACTCTTCAAAGACTAAAACCAAGAACCAACACAAACACTTAAAAGCATTTACAGTGCTGTGAAATCCAAACTGCAAGCCTGTATGTATGTTCTAAAAATACAGTTGTTTGGATTTCTGTGCAAATAGAAGCAGAGAGGAAAATATATGACATACAGTGTCTTTACCAGCACAATACAAATTAGCAAGTTTCCACTATATTTTTAGATAACCTATCATCTAATAATTGTGGGTATTCTATGATGACATGTTGTTTTAATGCAAACTCCAGTTTGCTATTCTCTACAAGTACTTGAATACGAACATATTTCAAGGTGAAGATCTGACCACTGAATGTTAGAATTATGTTCTGACTGGTTGAAAAGATAAGTAAATGCTAGTAAATAGTAAACAAAAAGAAGTGTTTTCTTCCAGGATCATTGTTTGGATAGCAAATTATTTGGTAGATACATTGATTGATTGATTTTTCTTTGTTTTTATTTGTTTGTTTGTTTCATTTTGTTGCTTGATATTATTCACATAGCCCCCTGCCTTTTATAGTCTGGAGTTCATTTGAAAGAGGAACAGATGCCATAGATCAACAAATCACTTGAGCACTGGACATCCTCAAGTTATTATCACACTTGAAGTGAACGGGGCTGGCTACATCTGTATTGGTATCAATGAACACTAATATGTTTTTTGCCTTGACTAAATCATTGACTAAGAAGTTCAGACCTTTCAATATACCTTTCTGTAGTTTACCCGTATTCTCTGAGTTGCCATTACCTCTGAGATGCAGTGCTGTGGAAAAGTTTTCGTCATGGACAACCTGACCATCCCCAGCTGCAATTTCTGGCATTTTCGTCTTGTTACACTGTCTGCCACAACCAGGAAGCATTTTTTTTTTTCATCTCTGTAAGTGTCCTTCTAGTACTTGCAGGTTGCTACCATAGCTTAAGCTTATCTTTGTCAGGATACACAAGTCCAGCTCCTTCAGCTTCTCTTCATGACCATCTTGGAAGTGTTTTACCAGACCACCTCATATCACAGCACCCTTCATGCTCCAAGGACCCCCAAATGGTCCTTGTATTTCATACAGAGTCTCAACAGTGCCAAGTAGAGAACAACTTCATTTGGTCTGCTCACTGTACTCTCTCTAACATAGCCCAAAACGTGGTTTGCTTTTTTCACTCCAAGAGCACTCTTTCGACTTGTACTCCACCTGTAGTCCACCATGGCCCATGCCTTTCCAGAGATCTTTATGTAGCCAGTCATTTTTCAGCCTCCACCCATATGTAAGGTTAACCTGACCCAAGCACGAAATATCACTCTTCTTTCAGAATAACAAAGCTTCATGAAATTTCTGTTGGTCCAATCCTCAAGTTTATCAAAGACCCTCTAGATTAAAGTTCTCCCATTCATCATGTCAGTCATTCCCCTAATTAGCATCACTTGAAGATTTACTGAAGATATAGTCTATATCATCACTTACTTTGCTGATGAAGACTTCAAAACCCACCTGGAAGTGATCCTATGCAACATGATCTAAGTGATCCTGCTTGAGCAAGGGGGTTGGACTACAGGATCTCTAGAGGTCCCTTCCAACCTCAACTATTCTGTGATTCCGTGATTCTGTGAATATGGGTCCCAGTACCAAACCATGGAGTACACCCACTGGAGTGCAAGTTGTTGATTGCTACCCTTTAAGCATGAAGGTAGGGCCAATTTTCAATCCATTTTGCTATTCTTTAGTCCTATACTTTCTCAGCTTCCGCATGGGAGTCTCTGATGGGGACAGTGCCAAAAACCTTCCTAAAGGCAAGATATTATTTGTACTCCTTTGGCCATTCAGCATGTCATCTTACCATAGAAGGCTATCTAGCTGGTCAGGCATAATTTGCCTTTGGTAAGTCTGTGTTGGCTGTTCCTGATTTTTTATATATATATTTGGAAGGTGACGTGCTTTATGATCTTTACAGGGACTGATGTGGCCTGTAAATCCCAGAGTCCTCCTCTCATTTTTTTTTAAGGATGAGCATAACGCTTGCCTTTTCAGGTCTCCTCCCTGGTAACCCCACAAAAACTGTAATCTCAGAGTCACTTCAGCCAGCTCTTTCAGCACACTTGAGTGAATCCCTTCCAACTACCTCGGTTTGAAACTTCTCTAAGCAAAGCTTGCCCTGTCTCTACCTCATCGTTGTCTTCCCTTCTCTTTCTCAAACTGTTCTGGTACACACAGAGGTCTGGGAATAGGCTTTGCCTGTGAGAACTGAGATGAAAAAAATGAGGTGCTATGTGCCCTGCACCATCCCCACAGATGGCTTCATGATACTGTTCTGAAAAGTCTAACTAACGTGGGAAAAAAAAATACACAGTGGCAGTGGTAAATAAGAACTGAAAAGTCCAGGTTCTGGGAGGTACCCACTGGGCCTTCTTGTCTTCTTTTCTGAGTCAGTATCTGAGAAATTTTCTCCACTGACAAAAAGTTATGTTTAATTTTGAATGTCTGTCTTTATGCTAAGTTACTTTCTTTTTCCTAAATTTGTAGTCAATCTTTAAATGACCATATGGCAATAGGCTCTATCACTGACTAGTAGCATATATGTACTATTTTATATGACTATATAGCACATACGGCTTTAGCTGCAGGATGGAGTACAAGTTTTTCCTTGTTTTCATCCCTCTGGGCGGAACCATTTTGCAAAAACCATAATATAATTAACATATACTGGCCAGTGGGAAATTATCCTGAATCCATTGTCACTGGGAAGAGGTCTGGGTGAAATAAGTTTCTTAGTAACATTATGCAGCTACCTAGGTTTAGCCGTTTTTATCTCATGGTTAGCTTTAGTTTAATTAATGATGAGATGATGATTATGAATATTAAATTACTACTAGCTAGAATTCCCCGTTCTCCCAGTGTCCTTAATAAGTCCTTTCTATGTTTGTCTTTAAATGACAAATCTTTGAATGACAAATTGAATAATACTAATACTTAAAAAATACATGATGCAATTAAAAATGGATGTAGATTAAAACATTCTGAAAAAAAATAAATAGTATTAGACAGTAAGTGAAGAAAAAAATCGCAAATGATGTGATTGCTTCAGAATGCATTAAGAAACTCCCTTTCAACACAGGCTTAGAGAAATGAGTCAAGCAATCCTGGAAAAAATCTCTCATAGTAATAAAGACTAAACCAAAACCACCATGGCTAATCTTTAACATCCTGGGACACTCCCTTTCAATGAATACTGCATACTACTGTGCTGTAAGATTTTAATTAACAAGGCTAATTTTCTACCCAAACTAAGTAAAATGGGATTTAGATTTGTCTTCTTTTTTTTTCTTCTTCCTCTTCTGAAAAGTAGAAAAGACAGTAGATTTGCCCAATTATTCAGTCTTTATGGAATTATAGTTAAAAGGGATTGTTCCATTCCTAATTTATTTTCTCTGGATCTGGTCTTACAAATGAGATAATCCCAGTGAAGTTTAGCTTTGAAAGCAAAAGTGACTGATTTGGATTTCGCTGAGTTTGGGAGCCAGTATTGCCTAGCAATTAAGCAATTAAGCTAGCAGTCAAGAGACAGTGGTTTTACTCTTTGTTTTGCAAGTAATGTCGTTTAGTAACCCAATGCAATAACTGAATCCACTTCTTTTCAATCTGCCTATTTGTAAAATGATACTCTTAGATGTTTTGCAGGTGTATTATATATTTGTCCGTATATACAACTTGGAATGTTCTATGAGATGTTTGAATGGAGACCTATATGAAGAGACAGAATAACAGAATAATATAAAAATCTTCAGCTACATTTACTCTAGTGCTAGCAAAAATTCTGTAGACAGGACAGTGCATATTACGTCATTACAGAAATATGGGTTATAGCAAGTGATTGCAGATTCTTATTTTAAGTGCCTAAATTGCACTTATGGTGTGGGAGCTATTATAAATGTAAGAACGAAATTGTCCTTTGTGTAAATGTATTGACACTTTTGTTCCCCATAGCTGGTCAGGAAAAATCCTTCAATTACTCATGAATTCCTTGAAGTAGCGCAAAACTGAAGTAAAGGGAGAGGCAGTTATGATAAAGCAGTGCTGAGATCAGGAATGACTCTGGGAATTATACAGAATAGACGGAGTAAGAGTCCTCATCTTCTAACCATCTACTCAGATGCATATTTTATTTACTATTTACTTTTAAAATGTACTATTTATTTATGTTTTCTGCATCCCCAAATCACTGTATTCATGTGAATACAGTCCATGTGCGCTACAGTAGTTGCTACAACTTTTAGGTTCAGTCTGTCTGTATTTTCCTATTTTCCTTTTAACCTGACAAAAATAGGAATTTAAGAAATTAAATCCATCTTCAATACCATGAGATCTGTACTTCAAATTAATAAACTTCTCATAAATTTCTAACCCTTTCCTCAATTTCTAGAGCAGTTGGAGAGGATTAATGTAGGCAGTGAAGACAGTTTGTATTCTCGCCTCCTGTCTCCTCCAACCAAACTATCAAATTATGACCCTGTTAATGCCTTCCTCCCTTTAAAATATACTTTGCTATCAAGAAAGCCAGTCTTTGCCTGAGGTTCTTATAAAACTCAAGAATCTAAATAATGTTGAGATATCTCTCTTACTAGTCCACAGTCAAATATAAGAAAAGATTCAATTTCAGATTCAGATCCTATGATCCTTCCTTAATACTCAGGATTAGTCCTACACTTCCACACACATTAACACATCCAACAACTTCTTATTTGGTTTTAAAAACCTGTGACACACTCATGCTAGTTCTACATTGTGACTACTGGTAAGCACCAAACTCTCCAACTCACTGAGATTTCAGTTCTATCACGACCTGAAATATACAGTAAATAAGAGGAAGTATAACAAGGGATGCTGTAAGCAGGTTATGGCAAGGAGGAGAGAGTGTTTTGGTGTGACTGCTGCAAAAAAGCGCCAGACTCTTGACCCATGTCTGACTAATATCCTGAAAATATTTATATATATTATTTTATTTTTACCCCAAACAAAAGAAAATTAGAATGGTTTATTGCTTATGTAGTACAAACTAGAGTCAAGAAACTATGACACAACTGTATATGAATTTCTTTGCTAAATAAACTTATGACTGGGTACCTGCAAATTAGATATTACTTCAGCCCTAAGGGAAATAAACAAAGGGAACTCTAATAGTATTTAAAAGCCTATATGGACATTTGCTAATAAGTAATGAATCATGTAACTGGAAAAGATAAGCTTACACAAGATTTTGAGAAAGATGAATGATCATGGTTCCCACCTTTCTTTCGATCAACAGTTTAGTCATCATAGTTGGCTGTGAACAACATCTTCCATCATTTTGAAATATTTACTGATGAAAATTCTGGTTCAACATTCAATCTCATACTTACCAAGACTGTGAAAAATAGAAATGTTTCATTTCAGTTTTTGGTTTTCTTTATTGAAGGAAGGAAGGAAGGAAGGAAGGAAAGAAAGAAAGAAAGAAAGAAAGAAAGAAAGAAAGAAAGAAAGAAAGAAAGAAAGAAAGAAAGAAAGAAAGAAAGAAAGAAAGAAAGAAAGAAAGAAAGAAAGAAAGAAAGAAAGAAAGAAAGAAAGAAAGAAAGAAAGAAAGAAAGAAAGAAAGAAAGAAAGAAAGAAAGAAAGAAAGAAAGAAAGAAAGAAAGAAAGAAAGAAAGAAAGAAAGAAAGAAAGAAAGAAAGAAAGAAAGAAAGAAAGAAAGAAAGAAAGAAAGAAAGAAAGAAAGAAAGAAAGAAAGAAAGAAAGAAAGAAAGAAAGAAAGAAAGAAAGAAAGAAAGAAAGAAAATATAGCTTCATCACTCAAAATTACTCTTTAGTGTAGGGACACATGACATTTTTAAAATAATAAGATGTTTTACTGATGTTCAATTCACAGAAGGTGTGTGTCAGGAAAAGTCCAGTTTGGCATGAAACAAAAGTAAAATGACCTTTTGATTTGCCAAAAAATTCCAGGCTTTTCTTTAAAATTCCACAGAAAAAAAAAAAAAGTTATTCCTAACTTACACATGTAGATTTTAACATAAGACGACAAAGCAAGAGGATTGAGATAATTCAGGTGAAAATTATTAATCTAATGAACTTTTATTTAAGCCCTATTATGACTGAGTAGCTGTATCAGATGAAACTGAATTCAGTTCAGGACCCTGTAGAGATACACTAAATGATTTTTTAGAAGAGATGAACTTTAAAAAACTGTCACAAGCTACTAGAAAACTAACAAGTCCATGAAGACGTGAAAGAACCATCTTCTCTTTGAACACAAGCAGTACAATTAACTTCTGCAATGGCAAACGCAAACTAAAATTCATCATGAGAGGAGGATTCAGTTTGCTTTGACAAGAATGTCCATCTGAGTGGTAGGCTGAGGTTCAAAAGCCAACAGCTTAAACCAGCTCCCTGGCAAGCCCTAACCCAATGTTCTTGACCTGAATTTGGACATATCAAGTCTAATGACAAGGCCAGCAGCAGAGCAAGGGCTCTATATCTAGCAGCAATGCTTGTGCTACTAAATAATACAGGCCATTGATCTTCTTCTGTGCTTGAGTTGCAGTGACATGACATAGCTTATGTCTTCTTAGGTAAAATCTTTATGTATCCTAAATTCCCCAACAAACAGGCTGCCTGCACCCAAACTGTTTGTTAGAAATGGTCCTTGGCCTGCATTTCCTCTCAGACAATGCCCCAGCATTGCTAAGGGAGTGCTATTTGCCAGAGGCCCAAACCGTGCCAGGGGATGAGTGGACAGCAAAGCACTATGCACAGCTGCAGGCCAATTTGCAGTCCACTGCTGTCCTGGTTTTCACTTACTCGCATAGACTTATTCGCTCAGACTGGCTGTGGGTGATCATGTACAGAGGAATGTCTGTTATTTTTGATGGTTAAGAAATTTGTACAATGTTTGTACTCAGTCAAATCAGACAGCTAGCAAGGACAGACAATGCTTTCTAAGCATCATTTGAGCAAAAAAAAAAAAAAACAGAAATCCATAAGGTTTGAAAGAAAAAGGAGATTCTTTGACAATTAAAAAAAAAAATCCTGGAGATTTTATCTCCAAATTTTGTATGTTTTCTTCCACATCTTTAGAACTGCATTAAATATGCTTCCAAGTAGTTTGGGTATTGCATTCTTTTCTTGACAAAATATATTTTATTTTTATACATCAGACATCACATAACCTTTGTGTAATCAGAATGTACCAGCATTTACAGGCTGATCCAGAAACTTTGCAATACCCATGAAAAGGATTCCTCATGACTGGTATAAAAAATAACATTACTTCTAAATACTGTTGAGTGACAGATGACTATCTTGAATATACGAGATGATTAGAGGTATATTAGCCTAACAATGTTTCTACTGTGATTTGAGCATGGAAGGTATGAGAAAAATACTCTAATTTTGTTCTCTGCATATGCATGCATATGAATCAAGTTAGTTTAAAAGGATATGATTTAAGGAAACACTTTGGGGATTTTTTTACAGGCTATTGAGCCTGCAAAAAGTATTCATTACTAATTTAAATAATTTTAAGATTGATATTGACATGATTATTGCTAAAAATGTCATGAATTGTTAAAATCAATTGTATGGACTCTAATTATACCTTTGTATTTTATAATCCAGTTGCAATGGTCATGTATAGAGGAAAGGCAGGGGAAAACACTGTTCTTCTAATCATTTGAAGATCTAATATTGCCATGATATGTGACAGGAACTTGAAAATCTGTCTGAACAGATTTTTCAGAGGAGTGTACTAGATATCCCTTTGAACACCTATCCTGATATAAAATTGTAATTTATTGTAACTGTTATTACTATAAATTGTAAGTTTAAGCTAAATATTATAGTTTGCTTCTACGTTTATAGTAGCCAAATTCCTTAAAGCTTCTATGCATGCTTGACCTTAGCAGTGAGCTAAATAAAGCTCTGTGCTGTTGTACCAGAGCAAGGCCTGAGCATGAATAACAATAACTGCAAAGGGAAATGGATGATACAGATAAAAGAGAGAAAGTAAAATCAGGCAAATGGAAGAAGTGGGAAATTGGGGAAAAGACAGCTGAACTTAAGGAACTGAGTGGAATATGAAATCCGGGGAGGCTAGTCTAAAATATATTCCACGGAGATTCTGGGACTATAATAAAAAGTCTAAAAAGGAGAGACTTCTGCAAGAGTAGTTTAGGAAAGAAAGAAAGAGACAGTGAATCATAATTGAAAAGACACAGAATTTTGGTAACGATAGATTGGAGGGGTCAAAGCAGATTCCAATTCTTCAAAAAGTGACCAAGTCACTTTCCCTTTGTAAATTGAAACATCCTTCTTAAAAGTCCTTTATGTCAGCAAATATATATGAAATCTCCTGACAAAGCATAGCATCTTCCCTTTGGTTTCAGCATGCTGGAGAAGATAGCACTCCTCTCCATGGGCAGCAGGTAGCCTGCTGGACCTACAGATTTCAGCCCTGTCATGGACACGCATGGGAGTAAAGTGATAGAGCATAGGATGGAATTTCTCATTTTGCAGAAAGTCCTTTATGTCAGCAAATATATATGAAATCTCCTGACAAAGCATAGCATCTTCCCTTTGGTTTCAGCATGCTGGAGAAGATAGCACTCCTCTCCATGGGCAGCAGGTAGCCTGCTGGACCTACAGATTTCAGCCCTGTCATGGACACGCATGGGAGTAAAGTGATAGAGCATAGGATGGAATTTCTCATTTTGCAGTGGAAGGGAAGGGAAGGGAAGGGAAGGGAAGGGAAGGGAAGGGAAGGGAAGGGAAGGGAAGGGAAGGGAAGAAAAGAACTTATACGCATTTAAAAAGTTTGTTTGCAAAATCTAACCCTTGAAGTTAGTAATTAAACTTGCCTCCATTTTATTAATGCAGACACATTCTAGATATACATTAATAAATTGCCTGATTAAATAAATTATATATAACATATATAAAAATGTTATTCTACTCATGAAAGGGACAAATTCTTGTAGCTGAACAACTTAATGGGATCTTCATAACATAAAAGGACTGTTTAAGTGCTCTGAAAGAATAAATCCTAGATAACTCACTCAGATTTTTTTTTTTAGTCTTTACTTCTAATTTTTGTTTTAGTGGAAGTGGATTTCAGTTTCTATTTCTCATCTGCAGATGGAAATAGTACTAATGCTATCCACATCTTTCAAACTCATTGATACAGAACTTGATAAAGCATGAGTAATACCTTAGAAAAGCTTAGAAATTATTAATCCTATCTGTAAATTGTGGTTTAAATATAGCAGGAAAAAAAAAAGGTCAAATACTGAACTACGAGAAACAAAGAAATTGTGACTCCTAGAATCCTCAAATCTGCTCATAGAATGAAATGGAAATTCAGTGGGAAAGATACTCTGTGATTTTGTAATTAGAGACTATTGTCATGCATACACACAAAGCCACAAACTGTTAAGAGGCTATTCAAGACCAGCAATGAGAGAAACTCCATACACTCAGGGGAACTTCAAACCCAGAAGTTAGGAAGGCAGAGGGACTTGGCAAAGGGGACATTTTCTTTAAACATAGAGTTTCTATATGGGTCTTCCAGTCAGCTACAGGAGATACATCTATGAGCTATTAAAAACAAACAAAAAAAAAAGAGCTAGCAATCTCTATCAAATTCTAAAAATCAAAGCAAAACAAAAGGGTCATCATACCTGACAAAGGGACTGTAAATATCAGAAGAAAGATAAAAAGCAAGTAGTCCAAAAGACAAAATGGCTCACTCAACCAAAGCTAATCTCCCCAAAAATGGAAGTGAAGCCTACACCATTCTACGACAGGATTTTGGAAATGAATCTTGGTTCATGACCATGCATGACATATTTATTTTGTTCATATATAAACAAAATCTTTAAGTAATTATAGCTTTCAATTTGACATTTCTGTACATTTTACAAATTGTGAAAAGTGGAAGAGGAAAAAGCTTTAAGACATGGTTCTAATATCCACTTATATAATAATAAAATTAATGAATTGTAATAATGTTTTTGGGGAAAAAATCAAGACTCTTAGGTAAACAATCCATATTTTTATTGCATTCCATTTTCCACAAACAATATTTATACAGCAAAATTAAGATGAAAGGAACCATGTTTAAATAACTCTACATTTTTGCACACACACTGATAAAAAGCCAGGAAATTCAAAGTTAAAGTTGACATTCTAACCATAATACAGATCCTGTTCTCAATCCCTCCCACCCCAAGGTTATGATTAAGGAATAAAGTGTCATTCATAAAATTTTGTGAGCATGATGAATCACATCACACCCTCACCACAGCTATGCCCTTCATTTATCTATGATTTATCCCAAACTTTACTTTCAAAACTTATTCTCTGCCATCTGGCCCCATATGGGGAAATATCAACAATTACCTCTTTAAACTCCTCAAATGGTGTGTGATACAACTGTAAATAGAAATGAATTTCCCTTTACTGGCTGTATGTACCTAGTTTTATTAGATCTTGCCCAGATTATTGAGTTTTGCTAATGATCTCCTGTGCCAGAGAGCAATGATGTTACTGAATGTCACATTTTTTTTCAGGAAGAGACAAGTTCTGAAGCCTCATTTTTAGAAGTAGATGCTTAAATTCAAACTAGAGAAGTATTAAAGATAGTCCATGACATGATAACACATTCAGGTAGTCAGATAAAAAATCAGTGTCTAAAATTATTTCTGGGACCAAACTGTGGTGTTCTAGTTTCACTGCATGCATTCTGTTTTTAAAGCAGAACTGGTACCTAGGCCTGACAGACAATAATCCACTTATCTTTTGAGCAGAGGGTGCTCACATCATTAACATAAGGAATAAAGTATTAACTTTACTTTGCCTATAGGAATACTCCTATATGCCTATAAGAGTAAGGGTTTTAAGAAAAAAAAAAAAAAGTTGTAGAGAACTTGCAGACTGAAATTCTAATGACTACATGATAGTCAATCATAGAATCACAGAATCGTTAGGGTTGGAAAAGACTTTTAGAAATCATCTAGTCCAACCCTCCTGCACATCCAGGGTCACCTAGAGCATGTTATACAGGATTGCGTCCAGACAAGGAGATTCCACAAACTCTCCTGGCAACCTGTTGCAGTGCTCTGTCACCCTCACTGTTAAGAATTTTTGCCTTAAGTTCCTGTGGAACTTTTGATGCTTCAGTTTGTGGCTATTTCCTCTTGCTCTGTCCACTGAAAAGAAGCTGGCCCCATCCTCCTCACTCTCTCCCTTAAGGCATTTATCTGATTATTAATCAGGTACTAGATCTGATCAGGTACTGCTGATCAGAACCCCTCTCAGCCTTCTCTTCTCCAGGCTGAACAGGCCCAGCTCCCTCAGCCTCTCCTCATAGGGCAGATGTTCCAGGCCCCTGATCATCCTTGTGGCCCTGCGCTGGACTCTCTCCAGAAGCTCCACATCCCTCTTGTACTGTGGAGCCCAGAACTGGACACAATACTCCAGATGCGGCCTCACCAGGGCTGAGTAGAGGGGCAGGATCACCTCCCTCGACCTGCTAGAGATGCTCTTCTTAATGCAGCCCAGGATCCCATTGGCCTTCTTGGCCACGAGGGCACACTGCTGCCTCATGGTCAACTTGTCATCCACCATGACACACAGATCCTTCTCCGCAGAGCTGCTTTCCAGAAGGTCAGTTCCCAGCCTGTACTGGTGTCTGGGGTTATTCCCCCCCAGGTGCAGGACCTTGTACTTGCCCTTGTTGACCTTCCCTCTGGATGGCAGCACAGCCCTCTAGGGTATCAGCTACTCCTTCCAGTTTCATAGCATTAGCAAACTTACTGAGGCAGCACTTTGTCCCATCGTCCAAGTCAGTGATTAACAAATTGAACAGGACTAGGCCAAGGACTGACCCCTAGGGGACACTGCTAACTACAGGCCTCCAACTAGACTCTGTGCCACTGATTACAATCCTCTGAGCTTTGCCATCCAGCCAGTTCTCAATCCACCTCACCATCCTCTCATCTAACCCACACTTCTAGAGCTTGTCCAAGAGGATGCTGTGAGGAATGGTGTCAAAAGCCTTGCTGAAATCCAGATAGATGACATCCACCACTCTCCTTTCATCTATCCAGCTGGTCATTCCATCATAGAAGGCTATCAGGTTAGTCA
>NW_010577121.1:283920-300091 GCF_000705375.1 Tinamus guttatus | reverse complement strand
GGAAGACAGACTTCTAACTGATCACGTCCACTGCAGGTTCTCACACTTCTAAGGAATTACAGTGTCTCCAAGATAATTTGATGCTTGGATAAAAGCCATAAATTAGATAATGTGACTACACTTGCAGTATTAATTTTATTTGTCTCCACTGAAGCATTCAATCAGTTCTTTCAGCATGTAAAATTTGCAGAAAGCAAAGCTAGATAATTTGTCCTCCCCTCTATCCTTTGCATATCAAATGCTTTTCTAGCTGGTCCCACCATCAAGACACTGCTTCCTCTGTTCTACATTAACTTAGACTTAATTCAGCAATCTCCTCTCTGGTTTATTTGAAAACCACTCTAAATAGTGCTGACCTATCCACCTATATGTTTTGTTTGGTCTCCTTCAGCCTCATGATTGACTCAGAAATTCTTGAAGTTTAAATTCTATCACACCCAGTGTTGCCTGTGTAATCTGCTGATGTATTGAGTCTTCAGAGGTCTCCTTCCAGTGCTACCTAATTCAATCACATTTTATGCTACTTTTGTCTGCTTACTCTCACATTCTTCTGCATCAGAATAACCAAGCTTAAGCTAAAGTTGTTAAATCCTTTCTTTGCAATAATTCTTCATTTGTACTTGCAGTCACTCCCTCTGCATCATTAACTGAGCAAGTGTCAAGCTAAGATATTTTTCCAACTCTGTCCAGTTCCTTTCAAGTTCTCCCTATATCAATACATACACACTCCACTCTGTCCTGTCAGAAATGTTAGTTCAACGGGACAGGAACTGGGGCAACGAGGCCCTCACCCAAGGGCATTACTGTAACTTTAAAGACTAACAGCAAGATCAGTCAGCGACAATGTCAGTAAATTAGAAGAGACAATTTCCACGGAAAGGTGGAAGCTGTATTAGCCGTGGATCTGTCTTCAGGCCCGTTTTGAGAATGAAAGCAACTCTCTGGCTATTAAGGGATCAACAAAAGGAAAAAATATTTTTCCCACATTGCAGTTAAGAAGGAGACTACATACACATTTTTTTTTCAGCTGCAGATGTATTTTTTTGTGGTTTCTAGATTAGACTGAGCAACTTTCATCTCTTTTCTCATTAATTCATGCTTGGCAGACAGTATTCCTTTTTGTCAGCATTCCACGATCAGTACTGAATCAATATTCACCAGAACATACTGTTAAAATCAATAACATCTCAATCAGAGTGTCTGTCTTTTCCTGTAATTGATGTAGCGTCAGCGCACAGAGTTGAAACTGTTTCCTACAAAAAGCTGTTTTCACAGGAGCACACTGGCTTAGAATAAACTTTTCCTTCATTTTTGCTGATCTGAAGGACATTGGATTTTTATGTATATACATAAATACTTGCTCAAGGTCATTGTTTTTCTAAATTGTTAATGAGTGAGACATATTTAGAGATGGTCAGAAGGATATTTATATTTCTCTGTTTGGACAGGTAGATTAGAAAGCTACTGTGTTTTGGATTTTAATCTCAAAACCGACATGAGCATTTAGAATCATATTGTAGATGCTTCTGAAGAAAAAATAAATATTCAGAGAGCTGCAAAATGATATGAAAAGATAAACATCAGTCTGTACTTTCTATCTTAAGAATTTAATGAATGAAAAAAAATGTGATTCACAAGTTAAACGCAGAAGTAGGATGTGATCTGGATGAAGCCATTCTAGGGCAAACTGTATTCTTGGTTAAAACAAAGCACCTAATCTGGGATAAGAAGGTTTTCGAGTGTAAAGCTGCCACTCATGAGAATTTGTCCTGTTTTTCCCTATCGCTACATTGTCTATGCAATGAAATTTTGTTTTCCAAAGCGTGGGTATTCATTATACACCTTCTCAGCTTCACTTTCCTCAATGTGATAAAAATCAGCAAATATGAAGCATGTTTAAAAAAAAAAAAAAAGTTCCTTCAGATTACATACACACTTTAAAACTGTTAATATGAGAGGAAAATAAACATTTGGGCCGGGGCAGGAGTGGGGAGAGGAAAGAAAAAAAGAAAAAAAAAAGAAAAAGAAAATCTTAAGGGAAAAAAACAAGAAACAAAGCATCAAGGAAGACAGAAAGAAAAAAAAAATGCAGCTTAACACAAGGTGTCACCTTGCCAAAAAGTCCTCTTTTCCTACTCAGACCTACCAGTTCCTCGGTCCTGGTTCTAGTGCTCCCTTTAACAATGAAGCGACAGGCATACCCTGCACAAATCTTTTCTGTTGTACACTATATTTTTTGTAATGTCATACTGATTCAACAACCTTATCCCTTTATGTTCTTCAATATAAAGCACTTCTGGTTCTGGTTGTCTTTGTAATTTGTCTCTTCCAGAAACTTGAATCTATAGATGTGCACTTCTTGCTGAAGAGAGCAGCGTGAAGGGCTGCACTACCCTTATCTAAACGGAGCATTCCCACACGACTAGAAATTCGGATAGAGATTGAGACACAGCAGATTTCACATGTTGTCTTTTGTTTTGTTTCATGTTCTGGGGTGTTTCCTGGACACGTTTGCACCGTCTGATCTCACACTTTACTGCCATATGCCCTTCAATTAGATCTCCCTATATTTAAACATAACTCCTGTCATATTAGAGGATCTGAAATAATTTACATTCCTCTGCAGATCCACCGTTCAGCTCTTTTATTTTTTCCTTTTTTTTTTTCACGAAGTTTTCTTGTACAACTCTCAATACGTGGAGTTCTTCAGCATACTGTTAGTTTTGTTTTACCAAAACTATAGCTTTGGTAACTCCCGTTACCACTTTCCTTGATATATGTATTACAGCTTCTTTCCGCTTTATCGGATCGTTGGCCAGGTGTTCTCCTGAAGCATATACATAATAAAAAGCACCTCTTTTCCCTCTTCTCTCCCTTTTTGCTAAGAAATCTTACAATGGTGGTGGGAAAAGAGTGCAGTCCCCTCGTGCTGTGTGTTTCTTTATGTAGTATTAGACAGTATTTAGCAGACGTCGAGCTGCCAGACTCTTGCAGCAGTAGCAGCAATGACGGTGGCACGGCAAGAGGAGGAGGAGGAGAAGCTCCTTGTCGCCCGGGACTCCCGGATAGAGGGAAGAGAATTGCCGGGAAGGGGCAGGGTAGCCCGGGCGGGCGGCGGGGCCGGGGCCCGGAGCGGAGCTGTCCAAAGTAGCTGCCGCCCGGTGCCCTCCGGCCGGGCCCCCGGGCGGGCCCCACATCCCGCCCGCTCCCTCTTCCTCGCTATCATGGGCAATGCCAGGGGGGAAGCGACGGGAGCAGCTGGCAGCTGAGCAGCAGCAGTCTTAACTGCGCCTCTTCTCGCAAAGGGGACGGGATTTCCACGATGGGAAATATTTGCAGGCAAACGCGGAGGATCTTAGTAGAGCTGGATCCTTCCGCCTCCCCTACTCCTTTGAAATCCCCTTAGAAATTAAGAGCTAATTATCCCCAAAGCGGGTGTGGTGACAATGCATGACAAAGAGGAAGATTAGGGTTTTAGAGGAAGCGCAAGAGTAATGGGCAGCCAGCACGAGGTGCTCAAAGAGAACCGCTCCTGCTCAGCTTGGGTTTGTCTAACACTGCGGCAGGTTGTGCAGCCAGTCTGTTTATTTAGAGCCCGGGTGCGATGTGGGAGGGTGAAGGCACAAGCCCTAACCTCTTCCAGCCTCTCAAGACCAAACCAGAGCAATACCCTATCTCCGTCCCCCAGGGAACCTTGATGAAATAAAGATATTCGGCAGCGTCGTGCGTGCTGATGTGTTTATACGCGTTTCGCGGTGCTTTGCGCGATGTGTTCGGCGCTATCAGAGCATGAAGTCGGGTTGATCCCACGTGCGCGGCCGGAGATGGGGACGGCTCTGCCCAAGGTGCGGGTAAGGGCGGACGCTGTTATCAGCTTCACAAATCTACCCCAGTCTCATGGACAGGAGGAAGGAGTTTCAAAGCAAGTGCTTTGAAATTGCCTGAACCGAGAGGAGCTTAAGAAAGCAGCTTTTTACTGTCACGCTGGAAAGACGTTTGAACTCTAGCTGAAGGGGATTTAGTGAGAGAGCAGAGACGCGATTCCAACAGTTACTAGTGGGAATGCAATATTGGGTCCCCTACAATGCTTACTTAGGCTAATGGAGGTCCTGTCATTCAGCTCCCATTGCGCTGGGATACAGGGTAAACATTCCCCGGTGACCCTCTGCGCGCAGGTCCCCTCTTCAGGACATCATTAAAGCATACGTGCACTTGCCTGACATCAATGGTCAGGCTCGCTCCCAGGGTTCAGAGATCCCGACAGAAAGTAGGAAAACAAGCCCAGTAGAGACCCGGCTCTGCTGCCGCGGGCTTTAAAGAGGCTGAAAATCGTTTGGTTGCGGGTGCGTAAGAAGAGACAAAAGTGCTCAGCAGGTAAGAGCAGAGGGGTTTTGCCAAGAAGGAACTGTCCTTGATCGCTGTGACAGGATTGACTCGCTGGAGACTCCTCTCTCGGGAGCATCCACGCGTCCCCGAAGGGACTGCCTGTCTCCCCTCATCAGCATCACGGAGAGAAATTTTACAGCCGCTCTTTCTAGTCCTGCTAATCCTGTTATCCGTGGGGTTATAAATATTAACGCCGCCGGAGCTGGGAATGAGGGACCAGAATAAGCCCTCTCTGAAGTAAGATGTCAGCCAGCCTCTTCCCAGCCCACCAGCGCCCGCGGGTCCGGGATGAGCTGCACGGCAGAGCCCAGCAAATGCCGTGCCCGGAGGGGCTGCTGGGCGCCTCGGTGCTGGACTTCGTGGCCGACCTCTCCCTGGGCGCCCCCGAGGGTCCCCCCAGGGCTGGGCCGAGCCTGGGGCTCTATGAGTTCCCCCCCGGGCCTCCTTTCGGGGACAAAGCCCTGTCCCTCCATGAGGGAATGGCCAGGGGGCTGCCCTTGGTTGCCTTCAGGACAGGAGATCCCGAAGACGACGAAGAGGACGAGGAGGAGGAGAGGATGAGGCGCACTTCGCTCTTGGACCGGCCTAAGCGAAAGCGCGTTATCACCTACGCGCAGCGCCAGGCTGCCAACATACGGGAGAGGAAGAGGATGTTCAATCTCAACGAGGCGTTCGACGAGCTGAGGAAGAAGGTGCCCACCTTTGCCTACGAGAAGAGGCTCTCCCGGATAGAGACATTACGCCTGGCCATAGTGTACATCTCCTTCATGACCGAACTCTTGGACGGCTGCAACAGGCGGGAGAGGAGCTAGGAGCGCGGGGCGCGGAGCGGGGCGTGCGGCGGGCACCGCGGCGGGGGGTGCCCCTTCCCTCGGGCGCGCGGAGACGAGGGCCTCCCTTGGCTTCTACCGGGCTTCAAAACAGAGAGCGCTGGGGAAGTGTGTGGGAGACGTGGAGGAGGAAGGCAGAAGAGGGGGTATATCCAGTGTGTGTAGATTTCGCGATATATAAAGCTTTTTTCTTTTTTTTTCTTTTTTTTTTTTTTTTTGTAATGGGAAGGAAGAAAGAAAAGGCAGGGCTGGAAACCCTTTCCTTGTTGTTGCTTCGCTTTCTAGCTTTAAAATTCTGCTGCTTGCTGCCTTAGAGGATGGGTTGGACGGGGCAGGTGAGACGCTCACCTTTGTGGAGCGGCTTCCGAGAGGATTCAGTGGCCATTTAGCGGCCTTCCGAGGACAAGGAAAAGTTCCGTGTGCGCGCCTTTTTTTTTTCTTTACTTTTTTTTTTTTTTTTTTTAATAAACAACTCCTTTCCCTTTGAAACTCAACCTGACAAGTCCGTGCCCTGTATCACGGGGCGAGTAAAGCAGAACATCTGGACAGAATAGTTTCTTGTCGGGATTTTCTTCTAGGGACCAGTCGTGTCCCCGCTTGTGAGCATTCTGGTGCCGTTGCTAGCGCGGAGCAGAAGCGCCGGAGGAGGAGGAGGAGGGTTTGGTACCGTGAGGGCTGGCGGGCGGGGGGAGCCAGCAACACGCCCAGCCGTGCTGGAAAGTCCTCAGAGAAGCGGAAAGGTGGAGCGAGAAGAGCCCGCCCGGGAGGAGAGCTGTACCCCTTGTGAAGGAGCAAGCTTGGATTCTGAGGGGGTCGGGCAGAGCCCTTCTTTTCCCCTGGACATCTTTCCTCTAAGCCCATCCATGTTCCATTGCCACGAGGAGAAAATAGAAGTAATTATAGTTATTAATGTACAGACGCCGCAGAAGGAGGGATGGAGTGGGGGGAGCCGGCGCTGCCCTGGGGATGGAAATCCCCGGCGGGGCTCCGCCTGCGCGGGCGGCGCTCAGGCCCGGCGTGGGTCGCTATTTTGGGTAGAGAAAAACAAAACAAAACAATCAAAAATCCTGAATACCGCGGAGGGGGAGAAGCGCTGTGAGCCCCCGCCGCCACAGAGAGGCGCGGCCGGGTGTCCCCTGCTCGGGGCCTAGCGCGGCCCTCTCCGCGGCTCCCAGCGCCCCACGTGCGAGCGCGGCTCGGCGCGGCTGCCCGGCAGATCCTCATCTCCGCGGCATTAAACTGCCGGGGTCGGAGCGGCTTCAACAGGTACCCTGGATTCAGGCCAGTGAGGCTAAGACCTGCATCCGACTCTAGTAGCTTTTTTTTTTTTTGGATTTTTTTTTCTCTCATGCTTTCATTAGCTCGTGTGATGGCTCCTTTTCCTCATTCGATTCCCTTTAGCATAACTTTCATTAATGATCTAAAATCTTATATAAATATTCTGGTATTCTCTTTCACTTGTTTCCCTGGATCCCTTTTCCATTCGTTTTGTTTACCTTCCTTACATTGCATCTGCAACATTATTGGGTTTTTTTCTTCCCCAGGAGGGCAGTCAGATAGCTAATGCAACTGGACACTCTCTAGAAGCTTCTTTATTTTTTTTTTCCTAAAAATAAAACGAGAAAAAGGAACTAAGAATTAACAATGTTCCCAAATCAACAACTGTTTACGTGACCCAGATGCATTTTGCTATTCCCACTGTGTCAAGAGGAAAAAAAAAAAAAGACAGATTAAAGATATTGAAATGTGCTATTCCATTTCTTCAACACTGTCTCTTCTCAATCTGCATACGACTATGTTTTCCACGGCACGATTATATATCTTCTCATTTTTTTTTTCTTGACTATGCCACTGGATGAAATTAGAGCTGCATAACACTCTCAGTCTTAAGTTAAGAGATTCATAATGTAAACAAGTCTGTAACAGATAATTCAAAAAATATTGGTTTTTCTCTTTTCCGTTTAATAACAAAACATTGGAATGCATTCAAAATCCATGTTTTTTTCCATACTTGTGTTAAAGACTAGAGAGAAGCAGAAAGAAAATATTGCACTTTGTTTTAAAATATAAATCAAAATCTGACACCTACATTATAAATTCTGATTTAAATGGCCTCTGGAAATTCTATAGCAGTAATGGCAATAATACAGAACAGTAGTGATATTCTTGTTTGAGGCAATTACTCCGAAATAATATTTTAAATTAAAAATGCTGTTCCAGTATACACTAATGAATGGAGTATACAAGCAGCCCAGATCATATATCAAGGTGTATTTCATGTCTGTCAGAGACGTCAGAGGAGCTACTCCATTATACACTGATTTATGAGAGCAGCGAAGGGCTCTTTAGTTTATGATGCTGTATCCAAAACAGGCAGAGATTTACTGGAATGGTTGTCCCGGTGTAGCGTTTTCTCAGGCACCTGTGTGCCTGAGAAGCCCGATCATTCCTGCAGGATGCTCAGTGGAGCAGGGGCATCATTCCCTCCAGCAGCCTGTGAACGATGTGAAGGAGGTGCTAGGGGGGCTCACTCTGCTAAAACAAATATCATCCCATTTTGCAAACACGGAGCGGAAGCTCCGCTCTCCTCTTATCCCGGAGAAATCCTAATGTTAATGAACTGACGGGCAAAACTGCCTTGATTTCGGCTGGGATCTCAACCCCTGCATCTGAGTCGCTTTCGCTGCCTCCAAAAGCTGCTGTCACCAGCGCTGGAGCCACTGGCAGTTCCCGGTCCCCCTGCAGCACCGCGCCATTATCATCGCATTAAGAACAAAACCCGACAGTGTCAATTACTTCTGGGAAAAGATAATAGCGGGTTTTAAAAGCCTTAAAGCTGTTTGATCATATCCCTTTTTTAGATGCTGTTCCGAGGAGGGTTTGTTTATACTCTCTTTGCCCACTGAACACTGCCTTTCGGTAGGGAGTTGAGGTCCCTTGAAGCTATCGAGTTACGATTAGTATTCAGACACGTAAACCAAAAAATAACTCTAAATGGAATCATATTTGAGAGGCATTACCAAGCTTTCTCGGAGAAGGAAAAATAATCAAACGATTTTACAATCTATAGTCAGGCAAATCTTGTTTTACAGCTTCTTAACCTGAAAGTAGATTTAAGCAAATTAGTGCTGGAAACAGAACAAAATATTATGATAGCATTGCAAACTTCTGCATCCACATCTTGACCAGCTACTATAGCGCCATGATTGGTGTTTATTATCGCATTTGTCAGCGTTTCCATTATAGACATACTAGTGTGGATGGTTTATAACTCAGCTATAAAAATTCCCTCCAGAATGAAACTTGATAAGCGAAGTCTTAGTCCAACAACACTTTTATTTTATTTTATTTTATTTTACAAACTTTAAAATAAATTAGTTTTTAAAGTCATAGGGGTGCTAAGCAAAAGCAATGGAAAAGAGTTTTGATTTATTTTTGTTCCCCTTCAGATCAGTGGTGTTTCTCAAAGAGATTTTCTATGAGACCCTTTTGGTCCTTTCAGCGAACTTGGACCTTTTTGATTTTCTTAAAAATAGCTGAGGTACTGAGGCTTACAGTGTGACTGCTGTGTATACTGAGTCCCCGTTTTCATAAGAATTTGTTGTTTTTATTAGACTTGCCACAACAAAGACTGTTCTTCCTGTTACATGTACTCCTGAACAGTTAGAAGTACACATATGTATTCTGACTATAATCTATGTGCAGATCAGTACATTTTTTGCTTTTTCTTCAAAAAAAAAAAGTTGCTAATTTTAATCAGTTCAAAGTACTCTGACATTGGAATAGTTGTTCCTTTCCATGATTTCTAAAAGAGAGGTAAAGAGCCTCCTGCTGATTTAACTCTCTCCTATGCTCTGAAATCAGAAAAATAATAATTGTCCATTTTATTTCCAGTTCCATTTTGTCTTACCCCGATTCAAATGAAGGTGCTACATTTTGTGGTTTTCCACACAGGAGAACATCTGTGTGGAGGGTCTTCACCTTACGTAGATGAACTGAGAGACAGAAAAGCTGAATCAAGTGCTGTTATTTCTTTCTCTCTCCTTTTTTTTTTTTTTTTAATCTTCTACTTATCATAACATCATTAACTTTGTTGATGAATGTTGGCCTTGAAAGTTACACTGTTATCAAAAAGTCTTAAATATAGTCCCAAAACACATAGTCAACACCAAAATCCAACACTGCCTAAATATTTCAGGTTCATGTAAGATAGATAATCTTTCTGATTTAGCAAACATTTGCAGAAAAATACAGTGCCTTAGGATCACTCATCTTCTGTATGATCAAGACTGCTAAGGTTCCAGTTTTCCTAAGATCAGTGTTGGAGGTGATAAGGCCTTTAAAAAGACCTGACACCACCTAAAAACTTAAGGCTTATCTTGCTTTCAGTGGTGAAATGAAGATATGCAGCAAGATTAGACATTTTCTCTTCTGCTGTGACTGCACAGAACACTTACATTCAGTGTTGCTGAAAAAATCCAAGCGTATTTTACAGTACCCAGAGAATCTACAGTCACCAATGACCTGGGCATGCCTACCCTCTCTGTGTAAACCAGGGTGGAAAGGTGTCCCTGTGTAGTGTGAGAAGGAGCCATCAGGCTGGTGTGGGTCATGCTGCATCCACACCAGCATGTTCTGAGGCACATCTCCAATTGCAAAAAAAAACCCATCTTAATGCATACAGTGAGTGATTGCAAAGAAAAAAGAGTTTTTCAGTAAACAAAAATCTCTGCAAGTACAAGGAAAGCCCCAGCATAGCACTGACAACCGCTCCCCCCAAACCAAGAGCTCATGGCTCTTTGAATTCTCCCGTCCTTCCATTGCTCAGCTCCTCTCTCAACTGGTGAACAGAGGGCCCTTGCAATACAAAGAATGTCTCATTTAAAAATGCATTTATTTGAAAAATGAACACAAACCCTGGTAGAACTGGATCCAGCCACAGCACATCAGATTTCATGCTGCAATAGTGTACTCTATTTTCTATTAAAGCTGGCGCCAGTGATCACATTCTGCCTTTCAGTCCACTCTGTGTGGTTGTATATTTTCTTAATGAGGATCTGAAATCAGCCCCTTCACTTAACTGACAGTCTGCCAGAATTATGCCATCTTTCCAAATGCAGAGATCATATGATCCATCTGTTGTCTGAAGCCATGCAAATGGAAACACTTTCCAAAGAGAAATGTGGGTTGGCCCCAAACGTAGGTAATTATCCAAATGCTGAAGTGTTTCAGATGTTTCAAGGTGCTCTTGGACCCAAGCTTGGACATCTAAGCTCTTATGAAGTCTTTTAGAATAATGTACATAGCTGAGCCATAGAGCTGGCAGGAAGTTTTCTGAGCGTACAAATAATTTAAAAATTATTCTTAAATAACTATGAACTAAATCATAAATTTAAGACTCAGGAATATCATTTGGGAGTGCTTGCACTTTTAAGTGGTTCAAATTTTCTGTTCTTACTAATATTATCACATATTAATTAAAAAAAAAAACAGTAAAGAACAGCTCTGCAGTGATTTTTTACCAGAAGATTTTTATCTATTTTTAATAACATTTTAATGATACCAGAACATTGTAGCAACTCTGTAGCATCCTTGGATATGATACTGCAAACTACCAGATGCAAGAGAAGCTGTAGGACAGTGAATTATAGTCATGGAAAAGAAAGAAAAAGATGATTGAGAGACTGTGAATTGAAGGGCTGAGATCTTACCCTGCCCTACTTGAAGACGCATGGAATTCATTTCATCCTACATCTGAGCCAGTTTAAATTTTCTTCACAGATATCTTGCATGCTGCCAAATATGATTAAACTCATAGGTTAGATCCTCATCAGGTGCCACCTCCTTGACACGTAGAACCCAAATTTTAATCATGAGCAAATGGACCTTTCACAAAAGGATTGATAACTGCGACTTGAACTAATAAACCACATTAGATGGAAAAGGCAGTTCAAGTCTTGCTGCTGAAAACACCTTTACCAGCATAAAGGTATTAAATTTGGATGCATGCCATTTCCAAAAAGTTAGACATTCATCATGTTCTCTTTGAAAGTGGAAAAGCATGAATCTTCAGTGTCCCATTGTCAAAATCCTTTGGTGGATCAAATGCATAAGCCAGTTCCCTGACTGGGGAGGATTTTGGACTATGGAGTCAGTGTTTTCTACCTCCAAACTGAAAATTAATACGTTGTAAAGAATGGAGCAGAAAGTCAGAAGCTCTTGTGAAGTTTCTTTCAAGTCTACTTTCCTTCCCAAAAGACAGTTCTTCCAAAGATATGGTTCATTAGAATTATTTATTGGGAGGGTCTAATGAAGTTTTTCCATACCCACACAAACACCCGATTTTATTCCGAAGATTCAGTGTGCTCATAGGGATGGAAAGAGGAAACAGCCTTTGACACATATTCAAATGCTGGGAAGTCTGCTGGAAGAAAGGTAAAGTTTCGTTGTGCAGTAGCCAAGTGGAAACATCGGTTGCACAGTAGAGGTTTCCTAATCAGAGATGTAAGAGGGGAAAAAAAGAGATTTGCATCTGCTGTGGACTCTCTCTAGTGTGTGCATAATGTTGCCACTGCCTGTATGTCACTGCTCTCCTGTATCTGTATTGCACCTGGGATGTTGCTACACTTCACTTGCCGTGCTGCGTGCTACTGCAGGGCTGCTAATGCATCCCCGTCAGTTTTAATATCCTTGCAGTAGCATCTAATGCAATGTGGATTTCACATACCATTTTCAATGCTCTTTTGCAAAGTTCAAAGTTGACTTTTTGTCTATGTTTCAACAACCTCTCTGACAGGGAGCAGTGGATTTTTTTTTCCCTAAATGTATGCATGGGGTATGTATGCAGAAATACAATAGCTCCCATGGAGGAATGAAAAAGCATCCTCATCTACCTACTTACAGCTGTATAGCTTGCTCTTGATCTACACTAGGTCTGTGAGAGCAGGAAGAGCTACTCCTTGCAGCACTGTCTGAGTGACTCTAGTGCCATTTTCGCTCCTCTTTGCATGCTTTTGGGTTGGCCCTGTATCCTTCATGAGAGTAATTATGAAACACCTCCTTCTTCATTATACATCTGATTTAGCATTAAGAACTTGATTTCCCAACTGAGTACCGAATCTTAAAACATGGATTTTTTTTTTTTTGGACGAAACTTTCTACTCATGGTGAATTCTGTGTGGAAATGTTAAGGCTTAGACAGTTAACCTGCCAGCTACACTAACAAATCAGATAGTTTGACATCTAGACCAGATAATTAGTTCCTGCAATGAACTGATGACATGAAACCACAGATGGAAGGATTTGGTGTTACAAAATTCTACCTGCCAAAAAGGAAGCTACGTTGTCCTCTTGCAAGAGACAGCCCAGTCTGGGTGCTGCTCCAGCAATGAGAATGTGCAGCTGTTTCACTTTGTACAGCAACTAACACAGTGTTACAGGAAAGAAAATATAGAAAATTATCTTAGCTGATTGAAATTAAGCCAAATGACACTGTGCCATACCACAGTCACTCAATTACATACATTGGATGTAGATAAAGTTGTAGTTACCCATAATGGAATCTGGCCAAAAGACAACATAATGAGTCTTTCCAAGACACTAAAGGATTTCCACTGACCAAAAGTTCAACATGTTGGCTGATAATAACTAGGTTGAAGGCCATTTGGGGATAACCAAAATCGATCATAAATGTCACTGTAGATGGCTGTATGGCTGTAAGCCACTGCAATATAATTGATCAAGCTTATATCTCTCTGAAAGGAATGACGACCATTTTACTGTCTTGCGTCAAATAATCCCCATTCAGCAAAAATTCCAAAAGGGTTACTTCATTCAAAGTAAGCAAACATCTGATACATTCACTAACGGGATGTAGTGCAGTAAATACTGTGAGCTTGGAGTTTGCTTCTAAATTTTCCTTCTTCTTTTAAAAGGCATATTGTTGACCACAGTATATTGTTGCAGGCTTATGAACTCAAGGTATAAACACCATAGTTCCATAAGAAGTCTTTGTTATATTTCACTGCACATCCTTTGCTTTTTAATTAATTGCAACATCTTCTGTGAGCTTTACTAGCCAATTTGCAAAGTGTATAATACCAAAGAATAATATTAGTTCAGACATTAGAAAACCTCACAGGCAGCTTGAATATGAACTAAGACATAAAATTAGATAAAGTTTAGAGTCAGGCAAATATTTTGGAATGAAGACTCTGCTCTGACTGTGATAATCTAGGTCATATTTTACTGTTTAGGGCCCAGGCTGCAGGTACATTGAGCTCAATGTACCATTGAACTCGAATTATCTCTGTATTTACTAGGACAACATATTTTAAGACAATAGCATGCAGCAAAGTGTGGATGTTTTTAAGACTGAGAAGAAATCACAACTTTCATGCAAGGGATTATTTTTAATCATAGAAAATTCCACAAATTCATCTAAAGAACGAGCACTGACCCTTTACTCTGAAAGCAGCCTCTCTTAAATATTTCTATTCAACAATACTCTCAGGCTGGACATGTTTTTGTGCTTGTGTTATTTAAAGTTTAATTGATCCATTGCAGGCCTTGATCCAAAGCCTGTTGAAACCCTCCCTTTGACTTCAAAGGATTCTGGAACAAGTTCTTAATGAAGGAAAGTATAAATATTCTAAAAGGATAAACAAGTATTTCTTTGCTTCTGAGATTAACTGTTTTTAGTGGTGCAAGGTCAGACAGTAGACTTTGGCATAACAATATGTTTGGTAAAGATAATTTTCAAGGAAAATGAAGCAGGAGTAATATAGCATTTTACAGTCAAGCATACACAGCTTGCTAGTCTGGATGTCATGGATAGATAATACAAATGAACAGTTGTGTGTGTGTGTTTTGCTATGTTAATTTATATTAGCATGTGAATAATGTTTCTGAAAAAAAAAACGCACTAGGATTTCTGTAACAAAATTTGTGCTCTAGATTTTCTTCACTGTATGACCTTTTGTTAGTCTTTAGAAGTAGAGCATGAACCTATGAACAACTCAACCTCCAGCGAGCAAAGTATCCTAACAACTTGACAGAGAGTGAAATAAACCCCTGCTCTCTCAAAAGTACTTCAGCAGTAGCAAGCAGTAAGATGTCCTCAGAGCCAAGGTAACTGTGGAAAGTATGAGATGAGTGTTCATTTCTGTGAACTTTCCCCCTCTAGGCTCACCTCCTCTGTAGAACTATAGTCAGCCCCTGTGTGGTCTCTGGGTGGGAGGAGGAGGAGGTGGATGGGTTCCAGCTTCCAGACCTGGCATCCAATCAGGCTACCAATCAAAAAAACCTTTTTTTTTTTCTTTGCCTAGGAGAGCATATGTATATGTTAGGATGACTTTCAAGGCCCTTTCCCTCACGCTATGCTTTGCTGCCTGCCGTAGAGGTGAAAGAGACCCTATCACCCTGTCTAATGAACTCCTGTGGGGTCTTCTGAGTCACTGTTGTTACTTACATGACCCTTTTCTTCATCTTCCTCTCTGAGATCTCCAGTGCAGCTGTTAGTGGAAAGGAGACCACACTGAGCAGCACCACTGGGAATACTTCCCCAGGCTACAGGCGCTGCTAACGAGGGAAGGGCCCGGGTGCGTGCCGCAATTCTGACTCGAGGGGTCTATGGTGAGTTGCAGGAGCGGCGGAAAGAGGTTGAGTCCACCCCTAGGAAGCAAGCTTTGTGGAATGCTTTATCCATCATCTGTGCCTGGGGTGCTCCCTCCCCCACTTTGGAAGAAAAAGCAGAGTTTGTGGCTAAAAAGGCCTGAGGTTTTATGGAGTTTCTGTGGGCCAAGTGTATTGAAAGATTGAACACATAGATTTGAGTAGTGTGTGGGAGCAAGAAGAATACAAAAAAAAAAAAGGTATATTTACATAGTTCAGGAAAGATGGAAGAGATGGAAAGTCAAAAAAAAATCAAAGGAGCTGAAATAGCAAATAAGCTCCATTATTAATATAAATAACTATTATCCCCTGGAGTGTAGATAAGCTTGTTTTACTAAGCAGTCTTTTCAGCTTTAGACATGAAACCACAAAAATAAGACCCAGAACCATAATTAGGGGCAGAGCTGCACAACAGCATTAGATATGCTGATCTCTTGTGGTGGGAAGGACTGGTCTTCCCTGGGGTGCAGGAGAGCCTTCCGCTTAGGCCTCCACCAAGGTACTCATGCACTGCTTAAAGATCCCCCTGCACTATCAGGAATAATATCAGAGGCTGAATAACATATTTAAATGAAATATTTTACATTAAAAGATATGTTGCAAATAATTTTGGATCTTAATTTGTTTCCACGAGGACTCCAGTCTCCTATATGCGATTGTGTGATAATGGGAACATAGGCAATTCCTGGCCTTGCAATAAGGAAAAAAACAACAAAACCAAGGTGCAGTGTCCAAAGTGCTTCCTGCTGCTGTCCCAAGCCCTGGAAAGCAAGGACAGGGAGCTGAGCCCAGGGCCCAGGCGCTCAGGTGCTGTCTGGATGGGATAGGTGTGCTAGGAGCACATTGGAAAAAAAAAAAAGGCACATATCCCTGTGCCAAAAAGCTGTTATGGCTCTAGCTCAAAGACGGCATCATGGCTCTAGATCAAGCTTAAAAACAAACGTTTTGACAGTAAAACGGAATCACTGAACATGTCCCATGATGTCTCCCTCTTTCCAGGGGCTTAAAAACGAAGCAAGAGGCAAAGCAGCTGCAGACAGGAGAAGACTCACGTCCCTGACACGGTGGAGGGCCAGTGTGCTGACCTACCTTCTGCCCGGGGCAGCGATGGCCGCAGCAGCTCCTCAAGTGAGAGTTTCTGTAGTCGAAAAGAAAAGCCTGAGGTTAATTGCAACGCAACGGTTCCGAGGGGATGTGTGGCTCACAAATAACCCGGGAGCAGGACCGGGAACTAAGTTCGGTGAAAGAAAAAAAAAAAAAAAAAAAAAAGAAAAAAAAAAGGC
>NW_010577121.1:255139-275498 GCF_000705375.1 Tinamus guttatus | reverse complement strand
TGTGCCATAAATTAGCATCCTTGGGGAGGGGAGGGCGGCGGTGGCGGGAAGTCTATTCCGCTCCATGGAAGGGACCCGGGTGCTCAAGGCCAAAAACACAAAATAAAGAGAGGCGCGCAGGTCCCCGTCCCACCAGAGCTTGTTTTATTTGCTGAGCAGTATAACTTGCCCGCAGTAAACATGGCACAGGATGTATTTTACATTAACTTCTGCACCAGCTTCTCTCGACTTCAGTCCACTTAATGTTCTTGGCGAATCAAAGCACGTGTCCTTTGAAGAAGGTGTGTAATTGGAGTTTAAGGCATGTATGGAATTCCCAGATGTCTATAAAATAAGAAGGAGCATTTGGCAGGTCACTTGAAGGTGGAGCAGGTTAAAATCACTTGTACAAAAGTCCCCCTTTTCTTTTCTTTTTTTTTTCTTTTTCTTTCTTTCTTTCTTTTTTTTTTTTTAAGCGAACAGTCTGCCATTTGTAAGGACCGAGTGATCAGGATTGCGGGAGGCTTAGAGAGGTTTTGCAGAACAGGAACAATAAAGCTCCGGAGACATAATGATGATGATAACACCCGTCGGAAAAATCCGAAATAAAGCCTAAAACAAGAAGAAAAAAAAATCTGATCAAGGGAAAGTCTGTCCTTTCTCCTAGTAAGTCTCACTCTCCGTCGCCCGCTTAGGAGCTTCGGAAACCCTGTTATTTACCTATCGGTTGTATCTTTGCCGGCTCCTCGCCGTTATTTTTACTAAGAGGTAGCATCAAATCTGAAGCAATTTTAAGAAATTTTCTTGTGCTCTACACGAAACAGGATGCATTTCACTCAAAATAACCCAGAAGAACCACCCTGAAATCAACGCGGCTGCAGTGATAATAATGAAATGATAATAGCAGCAATCAGTAATAGTCAAAATAATAAAGAAATAGGTTTTGGACGACTAAGCGATCTTCCTCTGGCCTTGGGAGCATTACCAGAGTTGGTGAAAAATACCAGCGTTGACACATGTCGGGGTTTGCTTGGCGGGGAGGGCTGCAAATCCTGTTTGCTGCCATGCAAAAAAAAAAAAAAAAAAAACGACAAAAATATTGCGGTGAGACGAGGAGTTGTGTCTTCCTACTCCGGGGCAAACCTGGAACCGGGAGCTGGGAAGGATGCTCCCAGGAACGCTCGGGGTTGCCCGCTCGTGTTCAGGGTTGCTTCGTCCCGCTCGGGACGAGGCAGAGCCCTGAAACGAGCGGCCGCGAAAGGAGCGATCCGCAGCGTGGCGGAAAGGGGAGCTTCAGAGAGGAAGGGATTCTGACATGTGAACAGTTAAGCAGGTACCTGAAGGAGGTTTATTTTGACCAGATGTTGGAGCTTTTATGAAAATGTCACGTGAAGCGAACAGATGTACAACTTGCAAATGGAGCCCCGCCTTGTAAATACTGGGAAGGGAAAGGCTCGCAGAAAATCAAACGTAAATCATTCCTGCCATTTTATATCTGTGTGTATATATACATATATACACAATAGCTAGGTTCTAGTTAAATATTTGTTTTTATTTGTATGTTCGTTGGAAAGAAAACGCAGATATTCGATCTCAATTTACTAGCTTCTTCCAGTTTGCCGAACCCAAGTAACTTTCGTCCTATCTTCCTTTTCTTCCTTCCTTTCCTTCCTTCTTTTCCTTCCTTCCTTCCTTCCTTCCTTCCTTCCTTCTTTTCTCGATTCCCTTTCTTGCTTGCTTGCCTGCATGCTTTCTTGGTTTCTCTCTCTTTCTCTTTTCCTCCTCCTTCCTCCTTTTATTCCTCTCTTACTCTTTCATTCTTTTTTTTCTTTCTATCTTGCCTTCTGTTATTTCTTTCTTTTTCTCTCTCTCATTCGCTCTCCTATTTCTTTCTTCTCATTTTCTGTCTTATTTTTTTCCTTTCCTTTTCCTTTTTTCTTTATTTTATTTTATTTTATTTTATTTTATTTTATTTTATTTTATTTTATTTTATTTTATTTTATTTTATTTATTTAACTTCTTTCTTGTCCGCTGCCTACCTCCTTTCCTTTAGCCTCGGGACCGTTTGATCCTAAGCAGAGTATCGGATCTCTGTGAGCGGCGCGGATGGGAGCAGGGCAGAAGGCGGCAGCGCGGCGGCTCCTCAGGAAATTAGAACTTGTCCTCAGCTTGGCATCTCCACAGAGCACAGTGAGCCCCGCTCCAGCTGCAAGCCCTTCAGTGCCGGGTGCTGCTCGCTCGCGTATTCGTTCCGTGTTATTCTTACTCTTCCCAGCAGGTCCTCGGGCTTTAACTTAAACTCCAGAGCCCTCGCTGCACCCGCGGCGCCCGTGGTTATCACCGTCCCGCTCGCCTGCAGGTAGCGGGCGCGTGGCCACCCCTGGGAGCCGCCGGGCAGCGGTGAGGGCCGTGCCAGGAGAAGGAGCTGGCGGGGAGGGCTGGGGCCCTCTGCAAGCACCTGCCCCGTCCTAGGCGTTTTATTCCCCAAACATTTGGATGAGCTGAAAATATGCCCTGCTTATTTCTGCTAATGCATTTCTGCAAGCGGGTGACGAGCTACATTTTGAGTTATATGTTTTGAATTTTTAAATTGTGGTGGAAGTTTCTTTTTTGTTCCTATTAAATAATAGAAAAGTTCCTGTGGAACTTCGATGGACATTATTTTTTCTTTAACGCAAACATTTTCAAAGTTAAACGGGCTGCCACTGAGCACATTAGTTTTAAGAATGACAATTCAGCCGTATATAATGCAGCTAAACAGATAAAGGTACTGTCCATAATGTATGGCATCAGTCTAAAAATCCCTTGGGATTCTTAATCTAGATTTATTGCCTTTGCGTTTCTATCACATGATCTTGTAAAGGTTTAAAATTGATGAAAATATAAGGTTTTTGAAATAAAAGACTAACTGTGAAATTGTCTTTTTTTTCCCTATTCTTATCCATCGATGGTACACATGATGCACTCAGGTTATTCAGTTGACATGACACTTTTCAGCAAGACTCATTTCCACTTGTAGCATTTTGTCTAGTAGAGAAAAATATGGGAGAATGCTTTTTTGAGTGTTGTCCCAAATACTGGAAAATAAAAAATAAAAGTAAATTTTTCGGCGCTCATGAAAGCGCACATGAAGTGTACATGTCCCGGACGCAGAGATGCAAACACACACACACACTCGCTTCTGAACCCTGGAGCTATCAAACATGTTTAGCGAGTGAGTGAGAGGCTGTCTACGGAGGAGCTGTTGATGTAGGAGCCAAATTAGTGTTAATTTCAAACAGACGGCTAATTCCTCCGCGAACCTCAGCACTTTCGAAGAGCTTTGCTCTGTTTCATATTTAATTACTATATCCTTTTCCCACATAGAAAGGTCAGCTAATTAATTAGTCTTTTCTCTTTTCTTTTCTTTTCTTTTCTTTTCTTTTCTTTTCTTTTCTTTTCTTTTCTTTTCTTTTCTTTTCTTTTCTTTTCTTTTCTCCTTTCTTTTCCTTTCTCTCTTTTTCTCCAAGCATCCTGGAACACCTTTCAACTTCAAGGTTTTTACACCAATATAAACCAGATCCAGAACAGACTCCCTTCCCCATCCCCCTCCACCCTCAGATCTGAACTTAAAACATATATCATAGATCAGTTTTCATCCAGCGAATTTAGGCATAGTCCTCGACCTGTATTTTCAAAGACATTCTAGGCTGGAGTCTGCTATATTTAATCCAGTCAGCTATTAAATGTCCTCCGGCTTGAATCAAGAATTTAAACAGGCATCTATGCTGGGGATAATGACAGTAAAAGCAGTTTGGGATATAGCGCGCGTGGCGGAGCTGAGGGAATGGACAGGAGGACGAAGATTATGCCTTTGATTTGGAAAATTCCTGGGTTTCAGGAGTTCTGCCGAGGTATTGGTGGGGGATAACATGAAAGAAACGTCTTTGCCCAAAAGCATGACTTAATGGGGAAAATGGTCCTATTAATACCTGACAGTGCCTGACACCCTCCTTTCTTCTGCCGTAATGTGATACACGTGCTCCCTGGCTCGGGCCAGGCCTGGGGCGGGCTCCCCATTCCCGTCTTCCCATTTCCCCCTGCCCACGCGAGACCCTGGCCCTGGGATGTGTCCCCCAGTAGGGCTCCCCTGCTCACCCCTTCCCTGGCCACTTCTTGAGACTCAGCATTGTAGGGACGGGGGAACCCCAGGGGTGTTCTAGGCAGAGAGGGATTTTTTCCATCTTTTGTCCATTCTCAGTCAGACAGTTGATACTCCAGGTTAGCTTTAAAGATGGATATAGGAACTGGGTGAGTTCCTAAAATCTTGCAGGGCTTGAATCCAAAGGCAAGAAGAACAGGGCGTTGGGAAGAGGCTTCGCTTTAGATTTGATGAAGCACGTGTCAGGTTCTGTGGTTCAGGCAATTAAAACTCGCTTCTGATCAAAGGGCTCCATAAATCACCAGGAGAAGTGAGCTGGCCAGAGACAGCCGTCTGTGCGAGCGGGCAGGGGGCAGCTGCCTGTCCCCACCTTTCGGACACTGTCATCCACTCTCGCTGCCTCTGAGGAGTCTTGCTGGGAGTGGATTTTCTCTATTGTTTTATGAGGGCTTGCTTTATTTATGAAACCATTTCATCATTAAAAGCAAAAAAAGAGAGAGAGAGAGAGATGGAGGAGTTCATGATCACCTTTGACTATCCCAAGAGCGGAGCTACTACTGCTTTTTCCCTTCTGATTGAAGAAAAAATGTTGGCAGCTAGGAAAATAGAGACAGAAATTATTTCCTTGAATTTCCTTGAATTTCCAGAAATTATTTTGAAAATAGAGACAGAAATTATTTCCTTGGTCCCTAAGAATGAAATATCCTCAGCCAGTTCCACCTCCAGGACCTGGGCAGTGAAGGAAATAAGTAAAGAGAGATGGGGGGACAGAGATGGGTTTTGCAGCTGAGTGAAGGTGAAGCCCATTTGCCCTTGGAAATACCATTGTGAGCAGAGCCAGGAGCTGCTGTAGCTCTGTGCATATCAGCTGCCACTTGTGGGTCTCTGGGTGGCAGGCACTGTCCCTCTGTTCAACATTACTTATGCCACAGTTGGTGTATTAGAGGACTTTAAAACTGGAGGGGCTGCTCTGATACCAGACTTTAGGGGGAATCTATAAGTGGTCTCAAGGCACTTGTCCAACTTGAGTGCTTTTCGGTGTGATTTATGGCAAAAGGCTCCTTTCTGACACTTCCAGATGCCAGAGTTTTCACCTTGCAGAAAACGTGCTTGCAAGAGACAGAGTGAGTTTGTGCCTGCTCTTTAAAGTAGCTGCTCTGGGATAATCAGATAGGGACCCAAGCCCAGCAAGCAGTCATTTCTTAAAATCTGAAAATGGTTTCCTCCTCCTTCCTTGCCTCCTTCCAGCATCCAGGCAATTCCCGGATACACGCTGAACCTGTCCTATCCCTGTGAGGGTTGCAGGGCACCTCTTCCGCCTCTTGCCTCCAAATCATTCCTTTAGGTTGATTTCCTGCACTTCATTCTGACTTTCAGCCTTCCTCCAGTTTACCCTTTGGCCAGTAATGTCATAATGAGTCTCTGGATGTGGAAATCCTTTTAATGTAAATATCCATTTCAATGCAAGTAATCCTTTTAATGAAAGAGGCATCTCCAGACAGAGGACAATTTGGGAGTGAGAACTTGAGAGTGGGAAACATGGGAGGACACACAGCATCAGAGCACACCATGAAGTCTCCCCGGCTAGGGCAACAGACTTGAGATTCCCTTATCAGAGATGAATTTCAGGTAAACCGTCAATAGCCCACAGAGCACGAAAAGAGAACCCAATAACAGTGTGAAGGGATAGGTGTTATCCAAAGAAGTAGCAGAAATCTTTCTCATACATGTTTCTCAGTGGATGGTGGAGCCCAGTCTGCATTCCTGATTCTCATGAACAGCAGGAAATAAAACCAAAAATGGATCAAAATTCACTATGTGGTGGCTTCTTCTTTGCATTTCTTGGCAGGTAGACTCATGTATCTTCTGTCTCAAAGAGATAGCAAGAGTTTTCCACATGAAATTAAAACAATCCTTTTTTTTTTTTTTTCCTTTTTTTTTTCCACCCCAAAATGGCTGTATCAGTAAAATCAACTAACATTGAGCTTTGATAAGATAAGGTGAGGAGAAGAATGTCACCATGTTTGGATTAGCATTGCAGCAGCAGCTGGCATCTGACCACTTTCCCTCTGGAATGTCACTGTGATCCAGGAAGGCTGATGTGTCTGTAATTCTTCATGGCTGTGATTGAATTAATCCACATGAAATTGAAACAGCAAACAAACAGAGAGAGGGGGCGAAAGGGGGAGAGAAAAGGCAATAAAGAAAAAAAAATAGAGAGAATGACAGTGAGAAGGTGAGAGAGGAAGCAAAAGGAAAGAAGGAAGGAAGGAAGAGAAAGCAGCTACTTTTAAATACTTTTTTCCTAAGCACATAATTAGAAGTCTGTATGTAGACAAGTACATGGTTGTCAGCATTTATCTGAAAATTTTCAAATGAAGCTTGTCACCTTTGTGTAAGGTTAATGTGGAGGGGAAAATAAAGCTTTGCATACATCCGCATCTTTTCATTGCATAGGTAAATCTGTTTCTTGTGTATGATAAATGGATCATACCTAATTTGTTGGTTTGTGCAGAACTGATCCGCGTGCTCTGAACCCTAACTGTAGGGCAAAAGAAAAGTAAGTATATCTAACACGGGAAGTTTGACACCTTCTTCTTTTAAAGATAGGCAGTCTTACCCCTCTCTCATGTCCTATGTTGGCCAACTATATAAAAAGACTTAAGACTGCCTTTGTCTTATTGCATGCATATTTTCCATGGAATGAAAAGAAACTTCCCCAACTTCAAACCTATCAAATGTTTAGCATCTGAAGGATATTCATCTTTAGGAGCAAGGCCAAAAAGTCAATAAAAATTTAATTATTTCTGAAACATATGGGAGCACTTACAAGACCAAAAATGTGATACTGTGTATTGGTATTGGAAGGAAACTCAACAATGTACTTTCATATTTGCTGATCAAGACAGTGTGTCCCCAAAAGACAACATAAGCCACTTGAATTGTAATTAATCCTGGCATGTCTTCTAAAACTAGCATTTAGACAGGTAAGCAACTAGGAAGGTCTTACCCTGTAATGATAGATTGGTGCTGAACTTCTATATGCAGGAAAAAACATGTGTTTATCATTTCTTAGTAAAGTCAACAGGAAAAAGAATATTTATATTGATAAGATTCTTGCTGTCTGAAATGAGTTATCTCCCTTTGCATATGTGGGTATGGGAAGAGAGCAAAAAATCCCAAACATCTTCTGAAGAGACTGAATAGAAATCCCCAAAGCTAAAGTTAAAAATAGCTTCAGTGTATCAATTATTAGAAATGTCAAGCAGAAGGATGCTCCATCTGATGGGGAGTTCTTCTGTTGATTTCTCAGGGCAATGAATTAGGCTGTTAGTGAGTTATTTTAGCATATTCTGAACTAGGTATTAGATAAAAGGAAATTCAATCTGCTATATGTAGGACATTTACATGTAACAGCCTAAGAAGTCCACATGGTTGGTCATGCAAGACTTGCCATCCTTCCTGTTTTAGACAGTGACAGTTTCAAATGGGAGATCACTGTTTCTGATGACACATATCTGAAAGAAAGACACACATCCATGCCATCACTCTCTAGCAGAAGAATATGTCTCCTAAAACATTATACATGTAAATCACATACTATTTGTCTATTTAATCTCAACATATTTATGCTTTCAGACATCTATTTCTTCTTAACCACCTTTGCTGATCTCACAAGCACTCAGGTCACAAACCTCTTTTTTTTTTTTCCTAGGCCAACTTATTCCTGACCATACATATGCAATAAATCTCTCCCTCCACTCCTTTTCTCCTTTTTTTTTTTTCCTCTCTTCCCAACACAGAACAGCACATAAAGTAGAGTTCTGAAAAGCAATTCTAGAGTAGAGCTAGATTTAAGTTCAGATGGCAGTGAAAACCATGATTTTTCGATTTTCATCCAAATACAACATTTGCTTCTAGTATTGGCAGATCCTGAATAACAGATATTCGAAAGGTGATGTTTGTCTGGAAAAGACATTGGCTACTAACTGGTTACTAACTGGCTATCAACTTTCTATTCCATGGAGACTTGTACATTTGAAGGTAGGGTAACTAGTACACTTTGGCTTTACAGGGCTTTATTAGTCTCTTAAGGATGAAAAATAAACTATTTTTTTTACATGAACCATTACTCTCTCCCTTTCTCCTATCCTGAATTTTCTTCATGGTAAAGTACAATTTAAAGGATTTATTGACATTAATTTGTGTTCTCTTACGTCACTCATACACAGACTGACCATTGTCAGATAATACAGGCATCCAAAACAAATGCCAATATCATAATTATAATCTACCATAAGGTTATGCATGTCCTGTGCCCTATAAGGGCAGAAAAAAAGAAAGCCTACACTCATAGCAGTCAGGAAAATCAGGCAGTCCAAGTTTAATTTAAAGCTGTAACCTCGATTTCCTGCAGAACATGAACAAGTTCTTAGGGATTAATGACACTTGACTACCTTACAGGATAGCTTACTTCATTAATTTCTGAATATTCTGAATATCTCGGATGAAAGATGTTATCTAAGTACAAAGTATTTCATTATGTATTCCAATGCATAACATTATATACACCATATATCTTGACTGCATACATTTTCTCTCTATAGAATACATATACACCTACAGCACCAGTTATATTCCCATTGGTGTGTTATATGAAGATGATTTAAGCCAGGCAAGTTTAATAAAATTCACAGCAGAGTATGGAAAAGAGTGTGTCTGTCATTTCAAATATTTACTTTTAATTTCTCCACATTAAAGAATTCAGGTAAACTAGATAATTCTATATTAATATTAAATTAGCAAAAGGAAATATATTTTCAGCTAAAAGTTGTAATATTTCATTCATTTTGCCTAAACAAAAAGTAAAGCTAATTCATTCTGAACTAAGCAGGCTTTAATAAGGTTATCTTTATCTGTATTCCTTGTAAGCTAAATATAACCTGCTGATTCCAAGAAAGCAAGAAAGTATGGACTATTATGCCTAGATTTTTTATGGAAACAGTTAGGGTATATGCTACACTTGTTGGGTTGAGCCGTAACCCTTTTACTCAAACTGAGTAGCATCTCACTCAATAAACAGTCCCGCTGCAGCCAATGGAGATGTTAATGGAGTAAAGAGTTACAGGGAGCTGAGGTCCCAGAAATGCCTGCAATAATTCTCTCTCTCTCTCTCTTTTTTTTTTTTTTTTTTTTTAAAGTGGCAAGCTTTTGGCAAAGCAGAATGCGTTTCCAGTGTAACTGAAGGAAAAGGATTCACAAAGTAGAATGTGATTTGTGGAGCAAATTGCTCCACATGCTGCCAGTAATAATACGTCTTCCAGTCACTGCATGAAGTGAATAATTTTTGCAAATCGTGATGTAGCAGGGGAGATCATAACCTCTTTAACTTCTTTCCAAGAGATGAAGAATATGGGCAATATGATTCAGTTAGCGACATTGGACCTAATTGTCCACAAAATTAATTTTAAATTAACCATTACTTTTTAATTAATTTAGTCATTTCTCTTGGGAAATCTTCAATAATTCAATGAAGTAATATTTGTATAACTTTCTAGACTGGACATTTTGCAACCTCATCAACTACAGCGAATTTGCCTTTTCTAGTGCAGACTATAGATCTCACAGCTGTATGAACAGAAAAATGCCTCTCAAAAGCTGTAGCTGAGAGATATTAGCTGCAGTTTATCTGAGACTACATGCACTTTTTTTTTCCTGCTTTAAATCTCTTCTTTCGTTCACCACCACTAAGGCCAAGAATAGCTGCATTGTGACAAGGATTGTGTCGGCTTAACATTGTGGGTTTTCATAAGTTCTTATACACAAAACATCTTCCCTGTAACCAACCCAGGTATAATACCTGAGAGGAAAGTGGAAACAGCCTCTTTCTCTGTGATAACCTCTTGTGTACTTTATGGTAATGTGTCTGTATAGAGTGAGGATCCTACAGACCTTCACTGGAAGACTTAACTGAACTATTAACATCCTTTCCTGTTCTTTCCCAGGAGCCACCTGGAAAATGTGATGATAAAAAAGATCAAATTTCCTGCCCCAAAGTTTAATGGTGGTCTATTTTGGTCACCTTAAGGATCTGAAAAGGTACGTTATGCAAACAGAAAGCCTTTCTTTCCCAAGCTAAAAGCAAACAATTTCTTTTGGAAATTTGCTCTGTGAATGATGCAATCAGATTTTTAAAGTGGTGCTGAGAATGCTGAGAACAAAACTGGTAAAAACAATCCTCAATATATCTGTCTGTCAATACTGCTCAAAGATTTTGCCTCTTGAAAACAGTCCTATTTTCTCAACACTTACTTTTCTTACCCAAATATTCACATGTAAGCAAAAAAAGCTCTTCTTGGGGTGATGATGAACCAATGATAGTTTCTTTTCATCACAGAAACCTGGTTTAGAGATATGGGCAGGAGGTTTCTCAAGTTCACCTGCTTTAAGTCAGCTTGCCAACCCTTGGGGACAGAGAAATGACTTGCTGGCTCTATGTGGGGTGGCACAATAGGCATCATAGGGCACACGAGGGCTGTAGGACCCACTAGCCCTAATGTCTGTGTGGACATCTGTTCCACAGGGGCTATAAACATTGCTTTCAGGCCCAGTAATAAAAGTAATAACCAAAGGAGACCAGTTTGAGTTAACGAAGCTAGATACTGTCCAGCTTCACAGACTGCGAATTCTTAGGGCTTATGGATTTTATCTGATAATATCAGTCAGTCCTTTACAAGTTCTGTTCACTCAACTTTAGCAACATTTCTACCGCAATTTCAGGGATCAGCTCACCTCTCTTTTCCCTCCATGGGAAAGACTAAGTAAGAATAATCAATTACTGGTGGAAACAAACCATTTTCAACACAGTATTTTCTTCATCACTTGCTAGTGTGGGACAACTTCTCACAAGTAGGGATACATTTATTACTCAGCAGTTCATTTTTATGGGGAGTGTATAAGGGAGTGGGACATTGTTTCAAAATGTTTACACATATCACTAACGGCAGACAAAAATCTTTTTGTACTGATATGCAAAGATGATGGAGATAGATCGTGTTTATTTGCTACTATGCTTCATATACTATTAATCATCAGTTGTATACTGAACTTTCTTTTTCTATGTGTAACATCAAAAGGGAAGTTTAAAGCTCTATAACCTTTTCTCAAGAACTCTGCTCTTGAGTATTTCTGTTTCTTGTTTTGCTTTGTGGTCACTAACCACAGAAGAAATTTGTCTTTTTTACATATGCTGGAAATAATTTACTGCCCCTAGAAATATTAAACCACACACACACACAGAAAAAACCCTACATTAAAGTAACATTAAGGGTCTGCCTTAAACCCACAAAAAGCCAGGAAATTGAGAGTTAAAGCTGAAACTCTGATCTGACACTCCAGCCTTAATTTACCTCATAGGGCAGAGGTACAGCTGGTGTCTGCAGCGAGGTCATGAATGTTTCTGTGTAGAGCACCAAGCACTTGGAGGACCAAATACCTGTAGAACCTAAATGCAACAGACTGAGTGAAGCATAAATTTAGTAAGCATAAATTACAGATCCCATTGTATACTCTACTTAACTTAGAAGAGTAAATGGATGTGCTCAGCCTCTCCATAGCCATTGCTAGCTCTTCTATAGCTTGCTGGCTAGCATTGCTTCCTTAGCCTGACAAATACATTTCAGCCCAGGGATTCTCCTAGCTTTAGACATGTTCTGCTGGACAAATGATGAGCTACTCTGCACTCCTAGTGTTTGTTTTGCTGCTTCCAAGAAGATCTCATCAATTACTCAGTCAGGTTTGCCTTTGCCTCATTCCATCCCATTCTGGTTCCACGTGTAATTTGTGTGCTTCGAAAGCCTCTTCTTATTGGAAATGGTGTCCCTTAAATAAATCTTATATATTCTTCTGGACCACAAAGAGTTGAAAGAAGGCTCTTGAAAGTACACTTCTGCATCCTTGTGTATGTAGAACAAACACTATGCAAGAGCCATATTAAAATCCTCAAACCATAAAGCCATAAACCATAAGACTAGGGGGCTATGGAACTGTTGCAGGCACACATGATGAATCCACAGAAGTTAGTGCAGGGCTCAGAGGAATAAAATCACCAAAAAGTTGTCTGGGCTCTCATGAGTTTTTCCCTGGTCTTCTTTTACCAGATGAATCTATTATCAGGCAACAGAAGGTAACTGAATCATGGGAATCTTTAGGCATATCCTTCATTTCTAAAAGGTCAGATGATTTTTGCTAAAAGAGAAGGAAAAAAGCTCCAGGGCATTTCCAACCCAAGAATTTTTCATTTTCACATATGATTTTCTTTTTAACTGCATTGTAATTCTTGATCTGAAATTCACTCACATAGGAGGTAGTGGAAGTAGCCAGCATCAATAGGTCCAAAAAGACAAAGTCATGAACAATATGCCCATAAAAAGAAACTTATGGGTTGGTTACCTCTCTAGTGTAGCAGATACAGATGCTGAAGAAATTCAAGGAGAATGGCCTGCTAGACTCAGACCTGTTGTCTCTGAGAATTAAAATGGCCTAGATGGACAGTGGCTCTAGCCCAATACATCATCACTCATGTTCCTGTTATTTAACTCTACAAAATGGTAACAAATGACTATTTCATACTTAAATCTCATTTATTTTTCTAATTTCCTGTGTGGAAAGCCTTTTCTTTTTAAAAGACTAAACCTCAGAGAAAACTATTGAGTAAGTATTTTCTTAGCATTGTTCTGTCTCAGGAGAAAAAGAGCAAAAGTCCTATGCTTCACTTATTCTGTTGAATAAACATATCCTTACTCCATCTACGTTCCATTTAGACCCAGGCAAAGGACTCGCTGCATGTAGTATATCCCTGGACTACCACACACACTGGCTTTCCTCTATCAGTAAGTAGATATAGAGAAGAGGGGAGAATGAGAATCAGGAATTTTGTTTCTTCCCTTTCGTTGCTAGTCCATGGTACCCAAGCTGAACCATTTTGGGTAACATCATCTGGCCTCATCCTGGAGCAGATGTTCTTGAGACAAATGTCTCTGAAAAGCAGCTTCTCTTGGTCCAACAATAAAATATGAAATAGAATAGACTTGAATAGATTGATGAACCCGTTCAATAAGCTGCTAAAAGATTAAAATCATCCATTCTTTCAGTGGCTCAGACAAACTGGGTGGGTTTATCTGAAGATGATGCGATGGTCCTGAAAGTCTTGACAGGTATGAAACTGTAGCCACCTTTCCTTTTTTGCATTGCTAACTGAGAGTAAGCTCTCAGCTAGACAGAAACTCGTCCCTCACAAATCCTGATACAGGAAAGGAAATCTCAATGTGAAGCTAATTGAGAATCACTAGCTTATTTTCTATTATTAGCAAAGATTGTTAAAAGACATATTTACATATTCAGGTCTGTATTCAGTCATGTCAAAGGCAAAACTTTTGCTGAGAACACAGGCCAGTTCAGGGGACTAATATAATGTTAACATTGCATTCACAGGATAGTTTGTTGGCACGGGTGATTTTATTCATTAAGTAAAAAGAATGGTAGAATTAGTAGAGGGCTGAACAAATAATTAAAAATTACAGTATATTACAGTATTTTTTGTCTTCTATAGTGTATTTTTCATGTCACATTATCAGCCTGTCTTCAGCAATCAAAACGAAGGTTTTTTTCACTGCATCAATGCAAGCTTGCCAAATGCTTAAAAAATTCCTATGCTTGTCCTTGCAGATCTAAGTCTTCATGAAAGTCCCTGGGGCGGGGATAAAATATCTGCTGAGATCAGATGAGATTGGTGCATGGAATTCAGGCAGTCTCTAAGCATTTGTAGTATGTTACGCTACCAATGAAATTACCTCTCTGCTCTCGTAGACTTGGAGGCTGATCAGCATTAAGGGAAGGGAATTCATATCAGTTATTAGAGCCTTAAGACTTTTACCACACACTGGCAATGGGAAGCATGGTCATACTACTATTTTAACTTTTACTTTGTCCTCTTTTCTCTTGGAATTATTATTATTATTATTATATTTAGATTGAGGGGTAATAATCCTAAATACCTTGCATGGAAATAATAAACTGCTTGTTGTGACTTTACTTTGAACAGGTTCTCCTGCAGAGTATCATTTAAGTAAATTTAAGTAAATTGCTATCAAGTACAGCAGGCAACACAATTGTTCACATTCAAACAGAGCCTTTTGATCATATTCTACAGTGCAATCAAGAATCACATGAGGATTCAAGTACATACCAACCTCATTCAATCCTAACTAGGTGACAGAGAAAGAAGAAAATTAATTGTGGATGTCAAGTAGTTGACTGATGCATTAGTATGTATTTATAACCTTAAAGCTTCCTCTAGTTACATATAATACTGTATATAATTGTAAAATGTTAGCGTTCACGGTGCTCTGCAAAAGTTTGTTTACTCCCAGCTGAAGTATTATTAGCAGTGCTTTCACCTTGCCTTCCCCTCTCTGTTCTCCCAGATCAGAAAAGGGAAGCAGTTTTGAGCTTTTCATCCACAAGGCACATTAAAGTCACCAATTAGGAATTGCTAACTGATGAGTTAATTGAGCAAACTCCTGTTGAACCTCAGCCAATAATTTAGTTGATGGATTTAAGAGTGGCAACAGATGTTGAGTTGGAACTTTTCAAAGAATGCATGGTACTGGCAGAGCACTGTCTCTGCCCTTATTTAAATTACAGATGGGACAACAAATATGACAAGAAAGTGAAAACTGATGCTGCCTGAAAAAAAAACCTTGCTTGAAAAATATTCACATTAAAAAACAATGTTTCTTAAATAGAATATTCATCCTGAGTTCATACAGCCTGCAATTATAACCTTGACCACTATTTGTGCCACTCATTTACAAACAGCTTTTGCATGTCTCCATGACACCTCTTTTTTATCAACTGTCCTGTAAAGTAGCTTTTTTTATTTTCCAAGCCCCATCTCCAATTCCTCTTTTTCAAGGTTGCCTGCTGGAAATTAACCAGCTAATGATTTTTTTTTTTCTCAAAGCATATGTGAAAAAAAAATGCGTCTACAATGCATTTTTGACTATGTGGTTCTATTCCTGTTTTTTCTTGACCTTTCCAACTGTGCAGGTTATAAATGAAATCTTGAACTAACGGGACTCAATAGTAGGATCCCATTGACTTCCACGGTTAGTAGAGTTTTGCTTAAAATTTATACAGCATAAAGCATTCATGAATATTCTAGTAGCAGGAAATATTGCTGGTAGGTTTTTGTCTTTCATCTCCATCTTTGTTCAGCCATTTTCCTTGCTCTTGAATATTGTTTATGGCAATTTGGTAATATCTGCTTTGAGCTCCATCCTTCAGGTTACAGAACTACAGCTTCCACCATCCTGAATCTCAAGAAGAACAGAAAAGTGTGAGAGAAGCAATCTTCCTATTTTGTTGTTGTTGTTTTTCTCTGGACATTAAGATAGAGTTTTTAAAGGAAATGATCCATTTAAAAAGCTGGGCTTAAATACATCATCCCCTGAAACATACTGGAATACCAGCTGCAATGCTTTGGTGAGTTTCCTGAATGATCCTCCATTTCTTTCCTCACTGTCATTCTGTCTGCTGTGGAACTTGCTCTGTTGAAGACTCCTTCACATGTATATGCCTAGAGGGCTAAGTAATCACTGCCTGAAAACACCACAAGCTTCATTTTCCATCTCCCACTCTTGCCAAGAGAAGAAGGAACTGAGGTGGAATGACCTGCCAGCCCTGCCTTGTTCTCCATCCCTAAATGAGATTGGCCACACTGAGTCTGGGCATAAAGGCGACAACTCCACAAAAGTGGTTCCAGGACTCTCTCCTAGCAATGCCTAATTAGCTCTGTCTGTGGAGATAACAATGGCTCTGCTTTTGCAGAGCCTGTGTATAATCATTTTCTAGGATGCCTATATATTCTTTTAACTGTTTAGGAATGAGAAGTGTGATGTGGAAAGATTGTTCCACTTTTCCGGTAGTTTGATTCTCTAGCTGTTTGGTGTTCCCGACTTTACTTTATTATGTTTGATATGGGCATTTGGGGGCAGGGAAGGAATGCAGGGGACTGCATCCAGGCTGCAGGCAGACAGGAAGTTGTGGTTGAAGCTGGGTCAAGTCACAGGGTACTTTCCCTGTCTCTTTCCAGTCATCTTTGTTGGCTGTCCCTTATCCTTACCCTATTCTTTTCTGCTTCTCTATCTTCTGCCACTGTCCTTGGAGGAGATCCAAATTGTTCCATATCTAACAAATTCATCAATCCAAGGGAATCAATCTGCCTGTCTGTCTATCTATCTATCTGTTTGTCTGTCTATTTTACATCTACAACAGAGACACTATGCATGTTATTGTTCCTGTGTGTTTTAGGGAGCAATAACCTTTGGGAACAAGAGGAAGAGCAGCTGGGCATAGGCCTAGGGACAGCTCTAACAGAACACTTCACTACAGCTTCATTTCCAGCCTCCTGTTCTTAAGGTTGTATAAGACAAATCACACCTACACACTGACACCAGATATGTTCCCTTTGACACCAGCAAGAGCAGGAGCTGAAGGGCAGGAGCTGATCTGTGAACAACACTGACGTTACGCTAAGCTCTGCTCTTGGAAGCTACAAAAATCAAACTTTTTTTTTTCCTTGGAAACAATTGGAAATATGAATTTACTTGAGATTGTAGGACTGATCACTAATGCAGAATTGTGAATCAGCAGAATGGGATGTTCCTTATCAGAACTGAAACAAGTAAAGATGTATGTGTATGAATATATGTGTGTGTCCGTGGATGTAGATGCCTGATAGCCTAAGGAAAAGGAGAAATAATTGCAGACAAATATTGGATGACACAGAAAGAGAAAAATATCTTGATTGTTATGTTATCTTAAAAAGAAGAATTTAAATGTTACTACCCTTGAAGTGTGTGTGGCTGTCACTTCGCTACACTTACATTTGGTTTTGATATCAGATACTTTTGAAAAAATTATTCATCTTTTCTTGATTATACTTAAAAGCTTTTACTAATTTTAAAGTAAATATTTTTGTGCATCTCCAACATACGAGATCATTTTTATATTAACTTATACTGCATTTTCCATAATTGAATAAGCTAGATCTCCATCTTTATCTTTCTGTTGCAATGGGGAAGTTCTGAATTGAATGCCACCTAAAGCAGGTCAGTCATGAAGAGCCAATCTATCTTCCTCCTATTCCTGTTATATTGGATCCCAAATCTTTGATGCATTTGGTACCTCCTTTTCTCCAGTCTACCTGGGGAAGCAGGAGGGGGGATTCATCACTTCAACCTGCCAAGTGTTAAACTTCTGCCTTTTCTTGGAATGTATTTTTTCAAAATCCTGGCTTCAGTCAGGTTTCCCCAAAGGGTAGCACTAGCTGGGGTAAATCCTTGGATTCTCTGCAAGATCAGTGTTTGTTTTCCTGGATCTGTGCAAAAGGAATCTTAAGAAATGATCGAGGTTTCTTGCTTTTTCTTACCAGTTTTGCTTTGGTTTGGTTTGACATGGTCTGGGGAATGTTTTTGCCAAAGAGCTGTAGGTGCATTATTCTGGCTTAAATGCTGGCACATTTTGATCATTCTGAACCTCTGCAAACACTTGGATATCAAAGAAATTTGCACAAACTAACATAGTTTAGAGGATGTAGGAGAATTACCACTTAAACAAAAAACAGGCAGCTTACACAGTCCTGAAACAGTCCATTCCTCCCAATGGATATTTGCATTCCCTGCTTCTAGTACCATTGCTTTAGGGTGGTGTCTGCTATGCACCGAGGATGCTTTCCCTTCACTCCTCACATAGATGGAATACGCAATAGTTTACCTCTGGTAAGGGAATAAAGAACATACAGTGCTTTCTTCCTGCAGTGCCTTTCTTCCTGCCATTTCAGTCCTACCTTCAGAGACAGGCAGAGAGACATAGACGGAATGACTAAAACCCCATTGATGTCAAAGAGACATCAGACCACAGAAATTTGACTACATGGGACACCTCTTTGCTTAGTCGGGCACAAGAGGATGGATGAGATGGAGTTTGCAGAGCCCTGTACCACATAAAGAGGAGATGAATATGGACTTCTGCCTCAGTAAAAAGCAGAGGAGAAGGGACCTTTCAGACTTGTGTATAGCCAGACGGAGCAGAGGAAAAGAGAAATTCAAATCTCTCCTGAGCAAGAAAGTGACCTTAAGACAAGCAAAACACAGGGCTAACAGCATCAGCCCTCATGAATCTCCCCTGTGTGTTAGCCATTGAATCCTGGCATCCTCCAAGTTTCCTCTCGTGCACCTTTAGCCTCAACTCTCCCTGCACTGACCTGGGCTGCCACAAGTCCTCTTCATGTCCCTTTTATCCTGCTCTCTCTTTTTTTCCTTGTTGCACATTTTCCTCCCTTAAGCCTTTCACTTACTGAGGAGTCGCCACATGCTTCATTTACTTCCCTTTTATCACCTCAGTTTTTGCTGGGTTTAGATTAAATTACTGTTGCAACTAATGCCTCCTTTTCTGGAGATTTCTCCCAAGATGCAAGCAGATTCAAATAAGTCCGGACTAAGTGGTACCTGTAGCAGTGTGTACTGTCACTCAGATATGCACAGCCCATATGCATCCAAGCAGTTAACACAACTTGTTGACTATTCAGGTAACACACTCCATTTGAGATGTATGTTTTCTAGATGACCCTTTCCTATTTGTTTTCCCAAGGAAACTGTGGGATCAAGGCACAAAATAAGATAAACAATGAAGTGACTGCAACCATTTTCAGAATAATCAGTTTTGACTCCCTTCTCTCACTCAGTTCCACTTTGAAAAGAAATGGAAGGTGGCTCAATCTGAGGGTCATGTGTTGCTAATTCATTTGTTCAAGTGTCTCCAGACAGTGTTGTGAGATATTACCATTGCGAGATATCACAAAATTTTGGGTTCATGCTAGTTTTCAAATGGGCTAGAGGTGAATGTTAAAACACTAAAAAACTAAAACAAAAACATACACACACACACACAAAAATTCCTAACTCTGGAGCTCTCCTTTAACATACTCAGGCAATGTACAGCTTTGTTTTCTTTGTGGTAGGGAAAACTTCTTGGAGAGAGAATTAAAAAAACCCCAACGCGCTGAAGATTTCACCTGCAACATTTGCTTTCCAAAGCTGGGGTATCAGCAGTGGTCATCTCTGATATTATAAATAAATCCACTCTAGATGAAACTGAAAAAAGCCTTTTCAATATTATTTTCAGCTCAAGTGGTGACAGAAAATATTACGAATGCAATAAACAGCAGGAGAGAGAAATGCAGGCTTACACAGCAAGGCAGATTTACATTTTCCCCAGCTCTTTGCCAGCTAGCAAAAGTACATCTCTGACTCTAGGGTCCACTTTTATTGGAGGTTGCTGCAGAAACCTTGCTCATGCATCTGGCCAAATTTGAAGTTTGTAATAACCTTTTTCCCCCTCCTTAATTTTAGAGATGCTAGAGGTATTCTGGATACTCACTTTAAGCAAAGGAATCTCTCAAATGAAACAGATGTTGCAGATGAATCATTTTACTTGAGAGCTTATATCCCTGTAACTCTGTAGGAAAACTTGTGTCCAAATGAAGAATAATGAAATTTTATTTTCTTTTTATTATTATTATTGTAATGATCAGTCTCTGAAAGATTATTAATTTGTAAATCTTAATATTTCTATATCCAATGAAGATGCAATGAGGAAATGTTTGCTCTTGTTGTTTGTAGACAGAGAAAGTCTTGACTAAAACTCTTTTCTCCTTACAGTTCTTGCTTCTTTTCTCCATCTCTGACCCTTCTCAAGCAAATATCCCCTTGGTCTGATTTGAGTTGCCATTCCTACTTTAATATTCTCTCACTATTGTAAATACATACAGAGGGTAGAAGGTTGCAATTTCCTTTGAGGTTAAAGTTACAGACCTAGCGTTTACCAAAGAAGCTTATCTACTCTAAAGAAGGCCAAGTAAAGACGGAGAGTGGTCACACTCAGTGTCCAGTACACAGTAAAATATCCATTAATAAAAGATAACAGCTCTTCTGAAGGACTAACACCCTCCTGCCCAGCTATGTGAGGAACACAGGCAGTGAGCTGAAAGATGGGGAAAGCCCCTGAGGAAGGTTGGTGGAGCAGCATCCTTATTGCTAGCTGTGCTCGGATGTAGAGAACAGCATGATGGCGTTTCAGGATCTGATATCTGAATGAGAGCTAAACACACATGTGTTT
>NW_010577121.1:144362-255090 GCF_000705375.1 Tinamus guttatus | reverse complement strand
ATGCTTTTCTAGCTAGCCAAGGGATTTGACTCTCTACGAGATCCCACCCAAAATTGCTTTAATTGGGCCAATGTCATAGGCCTGGTGACTCTGTGTTGTGTGGCAGGGGAGCAAAAGCTTTGATCCACTGCTTGCATGGGAAAGAATTTGAATGCATCGAACTCTTTGCAAAAAAATGAAGTTTTCTTGGACAAGCCTGAAGGTTTGTTGGGCATGGCTCTTCCCAAGGGGTTTCCTCTGATGTGAACCAGAACAATCCCAGCTCCAGCTCTAATAACCTAGCTTATTACCCTCCCTCTCCACTTCGTTATTTATCACAGTCACCTTTCAAAGCCCAGAAGCCACGGTTTTTATCCCTGCTTACTAACCTATGAAGCAGTTTCACTAGATTACGTATGCTGGGGGAAAGCAGATCTTATCCTGTGGTGTATTTCTAATCTGGAAAACCTCTGAATTCTGTTCTCAAAGGTCTTTCACAAAGGTGGCTTCATAGGGTGCTGAGTGAGACCATCTCACAGATGGCTTGCCACTGACAGAATAATCCATGCCAATTCTGACCCATGGTCAGCCACGATCCCAGAAAGAAAAGGTACTTTTCTTTGGAATTGTCTGCTACTTGGACCCAAATATAGTTCCCCTGCCTTTCTCTGCAGGTATTAGTCTGACTGCGCTTTTAATATGTCATTAAACTGTCTAATATGACAGTCACTATTCTGTCAAAGCAGAAATTACACTTAAAGATATGTAAATCCTTTCTAGAATATCTCATATTAACAGGATTTTGTGTTATTAAAAATCTTCAGGGATATAGAGATTTTTACTGAATTTGAGGACTTGGTTAGAATTTTTTGTAGGCACATGAAAACAGAAAAAGAATGTAGAAAAAGATTTATGTAAATAGATATAGTATGGAAACTGCAATCTTTAACAGCTATTCACTCTGTTTCACTAAAGAGGCTGAAATATAACTCATGAAACAGACTCAAGACATCGTGGCTGGCTTTGAAACTTTAATTACCCGTTAATTAGAATGAGCTCTTTAAGAAAAAAAAAATCTTATTTTTTCTTTTTTTTTTTCTTTTTGAGGGTAATGGGTAATGGAGGAAGACTCCAGGAATTCTGAAAGTACAGAATGACTAAATTAAGTCAGATTCTAATCCACTGAAGGGAAAATATTAGGAAGAAAGATTGTTCCAGCTTCTACAATAATGTATTGGTCTTTCTACTGAGCTATAAGATTGAGTTTCTCTTAAGCTCTTTAGCTTTTATTTGGAACTAAACTTTGATTGGTTAAGAAATCAAAGAGCTAATCAACATTTTTTTCCTGTACCAAAGGGAGTCCAAAAATTTGAGAAGTCTGTGTCAGTTTAACCTCACGATATTTCAATATTTTCAAAGGGGGTTAGGGAAGGTTGGACAAGGATGGGAAAAAAAATGGTTTTGGCTCTTAGATTTTCATGTGAATCAAATGAAAAGAGCCTACACCATTTCTTTGTATAATGTAAAATCTATTTCTTCCTTTTAACACGTGGCATACATCCTGGGATGCTTAGGAGGTGCATGTAGGGAGTAGAGATAGTGGAGAAAGGTCAGGAAGGCATCTAAAGGAATGAAAGTTGTCAAAATGAATAAACTGCATGTATTTTCCTCTGTGCAGTATGTGCATAGGTTAAGAGACTGAGAAAAGAAAGAAAACCTTCCAAAGTGCTTTGTTTCTCATATCTGGCTTCAAAGCCAGATGCAAATGTTGGCCAAAGAAAGTATATAAATTCTGGGGCCTGTTCAATGGAAGGTAGTGATCCTTTTCAAACTCATAGCTCAAACTGAAAACCGTCACTCATGGAATGCACTCCATTTGGTGAAAAACATTCTTTCCAGCATTATTAAAAAAAAAAAAAAAAGGAAGAAGAGGAGGGATTGCTAGGCCACGTTGTGTTAACATATATAGATGAAGCCATAGCCAACTTAGAACAGCAGCCTCATAGCTGAAGGGTAACATTCTAATTAAGGTTATCTTGATTTAGGTCACTGCTTGGCTAGGGTGTCCTCATGGATTTGCATAAGTAAATTTAAAATATTCTGTTATATTTATTTTGGAAAAACATGTTGAAGAAAATGAATTTCTCTGAAAGGAGTGCATTCTGGGAACTATTGTTTTCATCAGATAAGGTTTTTCTTGGCTAAGCTGATGTAACACAGTAAGCAGAGTCACAATGGCTAGCACTACCTAACCTCCTTAACACCATTGCCACTGCACTTATTTAATTATTATTGCTACTTTATGGGATATTCATTAATGCTAGCAGTGAGAGAAATCACCACAGGGGTTGCCAGGGTCAACAGTCATTTATGGGAATTCGGTCAGCTTTGGTGAGTTAGTATTTGGCACACATTTAAGAGTATTTCCCCCTAAAGTTGTCCTCACATTTCGACATTTCTGTGGCAATTCTCTTATAAAAAAAAACATTCTCTTTTGACATCACTTATGTGAAAGTAGTCTGAAGCTAGAAGCTTTAGAGATGTATATGAAGTTCAGATTAGCCAACTTCCTCATGAAGAGTGACCAAAAGTTAGCTATAGAAAAAGCAGTATGAAGAATTCACAAGTTTCCCCAGGATGCTCACACATGTTCAAGGAGCATAAATCCCTTTGTGATTTTGGAATGTTGCACTTCATAGCATAAATGGATTATAGACTGGATTAAAAAAAATAAACTTTGAGGTGTGAAGTCATGGCCTCTATGCTGATGTCTATTTTTGGAAAAGTCCAGAGGGACCTGCCACTCTTCACACCTGCTTGGCTCTGAATGGCCTCGTGTGTGCTCGATGACATGCTAATCCACTGCAAGCACTTGGGATCAGGGACCTCTTGAAGATCTAGATACTCTGTGTCCATCCCACCCCTCAGCTGAAGCTTACTGCTTCAACCCCAAGAGTTGGGTTGGACTCTCCCAAGGCCAGTGCAGACAATTATTGAATACTAAGTTCAGGGAGGCCAGAATTTCCCCTAGAGGAAAATGATCATCAGGTTTTAAGTTCAGTGGAGCTAAAATAGTATATACAGCTAAGACTCAGCCCTCCTGGTGTTTAGATTCCATCATGGTGCATATATTCATAGCTGTGGTATGTACAGAGCTGGAGATAGACATATATGGAGCATTATAACACTCTGGACTCGTGTAATTTGGCATCTGAATGGGTAGCTAACCTAAATACGGCCCTGGCAGTTTGGCAGATATCCATCTAATCTAATTTATCTTAAAATACAATTCTTCTTTGTAAAACGACTTCATGAAAGTGGCATCTTCAGATTCAACAAGCTTGTTCTTTGTGTGTATTTGGTGGTTTAGCTTACTTTAATGATTAAAGTACATTTTTGTCAATCACCCTCCACAGTGGAGAACTGAATTTGTAGAAGTGGCATCCTGCAAAGATCTCTGGAGCTCAGTAATTTCCAAGTTAATCCACAAGTTATTTGGATTCCCCCCACACACCTTATTACCTTTGCAGATTCAGTTTTATATGTGAAATCGAGCTGCCATTTCTTGCACATGGATCTAACTAAAAAGAAAAGTAAATTCAGATCAGAAGGATGTTGAGATAACCTGCTCCTTCTCTCTTTAATTACATTTTTTTTATTTGAGAAATTACTCCTCAGCACAAATAAAGTGTCTGCAATCTAGCCTTTAGCAAGGAAGCTAGTAGAGCTGCATTCTGTTCTGTTTTGAGACAACATTAACAACATTTTAAATGATGCTGAAAGGAGTGGAAACCACTGCTCTAATTCATAGGTGTTTGCCACAAGCAACAGTGAGGAAAACCATGCTTCATAATCACTGAGTAATCACTGTTTCCCTGAAGAACAACAGAATAATAATGTGTTCAACAATAATGTGTTCAATGTTCAATAATGTGGAGGTTTCAAGAAGACAAGAATAAGATACCAAGGCAATGATACACAAATACAGTAATAAAAATCACAAAGACCATAGCTTATCTTCTTTTTAAAGCACAGAACATTCTCCAGAAAACCTTGTAAGTTACTGTTCTATCACCCCTGTACTCCTTCATGACCTTAGAATATACTTTGCACTCCCACTTTTATTTTACATTTTCAAATCAGCCTTGTCATCAAACAGATTACAGTCAAGAAATAACTTTTTTTTTTTTTTCCTAATGTAAAATAGCTAACGTCTGCTCTTCAGATTTACTGCAGTAAATACTCCAAGCCAGCCAAAGCACATTCTGGAGCAAAATGACACACACAGATACAAACAACAAAAGCACAAATCTGGCTTGTATGGGAATAGCTTATCACAGAGGGCACGCTCTAATTAGACCAGATGAAGAAAGCAGATGGAAAAATGAGCCAAAAATGATGCTAATGGTACAACAACATGTATAATGCAAATGATAGGATGACAGAAACAGAACAGCAGGAAGATGCATACACAGAAATACAAACAGCACTGTTGTTCAGCCAGGTCTGTTACATTTGCTGTGGACACTTAAATTTTACATGTCAAGAGCCATTACTTACTGCTTTCCTACACATGCTAAAAACATACACTTACTACAGCTACAGATACAAACAACAAATCAAATGCCTTTGGAAATAAGTCAAATACTCAGTTGCCTTCCTTAGCGGGTTTTTGTTTCAATAATAAATCTCTACGAAGTTATAGGCATCCTCAGAGTTAAAATATTTAAACTTCAAGTCCTCTGGAGGTCTTATTCACAGCTGACTGAAATAACTAGAGTTATTTTTATTTCAGTAGTTCTTGATGGTGCTGTTGGCATATTGAATACATGAATATTAAGTCTAATGAAAATGTTACTCCTCTTAGTCCTGTTTTCAGACACTCTCTCCCACTGAAGGCCTTTAGTGGAACAGTGGGTTTAAGAACCTTCTAAACTGCATCCAAAAGCTGTTTGATGCAGTTGTGAAAGACTTCAGGAATAGCACTCATGTAGAATGGATGAAACACTGGGCTGCACCAGTACTGCTGAAGGCATCAGCCTTACTTGTCTTTTTTCAGATGATTTCATCCTTATCTGGTTTCTTGGCTTACTTTCTTTTCATAGTCATACATCATTTTGAAGATCAGTCTGTATGGCTGCTTTTTTCTTGTCCTCTAATTACTGTGCATGTTATTTTTTTTCTACCGCCTCTGAGAGAGCTCTCTTTCCTCCTTTTCATTACTGAATAAATAGAGTACATTAAGGATCTATCTCTCTATCCAAACTTGGGACAAGCTATGAAGTGAGAGATAGAATAATTAGCATCTTCTGCGACTGCAGAAATGATAGCAGTGGACAAAGCTGCCACCATGGAAAGAGAGATCTGGGAATCAGGCTCTTTTAACTCTATTTCACGGTTCAAGAGTGTGTTCCATAGTCTCTTCTCTTTTGGTGGATAAAAGCAGAATAAAAGTAAGAAAAAAAACTTATGTTGATGAACTGCTGAAGGGGAAGTACAGGTGTTTTCTCCACCTATAAGTGTTTTTATAGGTAAAATATGCACAATTATCTCTTCAATTTACATCCACAAAATGTGCTTATTTTTTTAAGGGCTCCTCTGCATTAGCTATCATTGGTGATAGCTGTATGACCAGTGATAGAAAGAAAATGTAGTTTTCTTCTCATGGTTCATTTTGAATCAAGATGACTGTCGAGGAACAAATCATCTCACCTCTGTTCCCACAGAGCTCTCTGAGTGTGTGGAGGAATAACTTTGGAGCAACGGAAATAGTCATCCACAGTGGAAAAAGAAACATACTCAGAAACTCCAGAAAACAGGTCAGCTCTCCTAATCTCAATGGGTGGTAGCAGGAGGTGGCTTTAAAAGGAAGTCCAATGGTTTAGTTTATTGCAAGAAATCCTTTTAACTTCATGCTAACTGGAACAAAGGCATATACCTAACTGAGGCTGCACGGCTCGACATTTAGAATTATCTCTGATGAAAGGAAAACAAATTCCAAGCACACTGAAATTAATGGCAAATTTCCCAATGAGAAGAGGAGGTTGCCTGTGGTCATCACAGAGCTGTTAAGAAGTTAAATTGATTTAAGCCCAGATATGACAAACTTTTGTTTGTGATGGCTTCTCAGAGAAGAGATTCCGGTAATAATGAGCTGACTTTAGTATTTCCATTCTAGCGAAAGCATTAGACAGTTAGTCTACACAGCTCAAATTGTGCTTAAGCCATTAAAAAAAAAAAAACAGGATACCACACCCAGGTTACAAAGTACACATTCTTAATGAAGGCACTCTTGAAGGAACTCAGACTGCTTCTCATAGAGAATATTCGTTGCTAGAAATCATGCATGTGAATCTAGAGATTTTTTTTGTTGCAAAATATATAACAAGAGCTGATTACAATAATCGTTATTTTCACACAATTCTGTCAATGCTGGTTTTGAAAGATGTGGTAAACAACGGAAAAAAACTTCACAACTTTAATTGAGGTATTTTTGTTAAGATTCAGAGCTGCAAAAGTTCAATATTCAGTATCCTTGAAATAATGGAGGACAACATAATTCCTCTCTCCTTTCACAGGCAAGAGAGTAGGTGAGGTAGTTGGCATTAGAGCTCCCATTGCAAGTTTGACATATAAGGAGCCTCGTGGTAGACTTCCCTAAGTGATGACATCAATGAAAACTTAATTAAATAGTAAGCACTTGAAAAAGTGAGACTACTTATATTACTGCCACTAGGACCTCTAGGCAGCTCATGGAAGTGGCTCCCTTCTGGATTTTTTTTTTTTGATGAGCTTATAAAGTTCTCATGCATTTCTCCTGCCAAAGTATAGATTAAAGTAATTTCAGAACAGCAATTTGAGGGATGCCATAACATTAAATTACACCCACTTAAATAATTACATCTCTTTAGCTACAAATGATAAAATAAACGTATCATGTTTAGTGCATGTACTTTGCATGCAATCATATAGCAGTTTACATGCAGAGCCTTTCCCAAAGTAGGAGAGGGAAAAAAGTCCTTCTGGAAATCTTTACCATTATGTTAACGTATTTGATTGTGGGAAACAGTCATTCAAATGAGGCAAAGGTTATGGTAGAAAAATAAATGAAATCAAATGGGAATAAGCTATAGCTGGAAGGACAACTTTCAGTCAGGGTTCTCTTCTCATTCTTAACCTCGATTAATTGTTAAAAGGAACATGATTGTTAAATTATATCTTCTGTTGGCTTTATGAACTTCTATTTACATTTTTGCCCTCTGAAGACCAATAAGACTTTTCTCATGCAACTTTCTTTTTGTATTAATTCATATTAACAGAAAATGTGTGAGGTAAGGGGGAAGCAGATGCCACTGGAGAGTGTAAGCAAGAGCATAATTCTGCAGACAAAATAAACCAACAGGTAGTGAGGGTTTTACCTCAAATATTTGTTCTAGGCAAAGTGAAGAATATCTTCAGACTGTTAAGAGCTAACCAAAATATTGGTGCGGATTCTACCTGCTGCTGTTTTAATCCAAAGCACAGGACATATCTGTTGCTGGCCCTTCTTGGTGTCCAGCTACTGGAGAACACAAGCTGTCACACCACCTCAAAAGCCAGGGCTCTCCAGCCCAACTAGAGGTTGCTCACATTTTCTGAGTTTAGCCCTGCTGTTGTAGCCCTGCACAAATAACTCTCCTATTTCTAGCAGATTTCCTATCTGCTTCACACCTGCCTGCTTCATATAATATTTTTATCATAACACCTTTGCAAAAAAAAAAAAAAAAAAAAGAGAAAACATTGAGACAGTGCTTCAGCCATAGTGGGCAGTTTTTTCCCCTTTCATACAGTAATGTGAGAAACACATGGCTGTTTAAATGTAGCTCTAAATTTGGATCTGGATTCCAAGCAGGCCAGAATCTAGTGGTTTACATTAATATTCTTGCTTAGCCTGTTTTAGAGGTAGATTTGTTGCTGATATTTTGGACAAAGACTTGACTCCATTTTCAACTGCCTTTGGCCTCTGACACTGTAATGTGGAGTGACAACCTATTTTAGGACCCACTTTCCAGACAGCTCACCCAAATCTACACTATCTGCAGGGTTCATCCTGTCACGTTTTCTCCAGACAGGTTTCCAGCATTAGCCCATGAACAAAACAGCTGGAGAGATTTGCTTCTGCTTTCTCTGTCACGTTTAGATCAGTCAGCCTTTGGGAATAGTTTCAGGCTTTGGCCGCAGGGGGTTGATCAACCTCTTTCAGGGTGACTGTTCAAAGCAGCCAGGAGAAACTTTGAATCTGGAGTTACTTGAAGAAGCACCACCTTCTGTGGCCTGGTTGAGTGTTCATGGTGAGAGTGAGGAAGAGCATTGACATGAGGGCATGGCTCAGTGGTTGGACTCTCTCCCAGGAAAGCAAGGGCCCCATCCCACAGCAAGCAGGGCAGCACTGTTAACAGCAGGGTGAAGTTAGTGGGACTGGCAAATGTGGGCAGCAGCTGACAGGGCCTGGGGAAGAAATATCACCTTGGGAATAACCATATGGCAATGTTTCCAAAATCTTCTGAAACAAGAAAAGGCCAAATATTTCCCTTTATCTCCAACCCCCAAGGTTTTCACCTCATGGGATTTAAAAAGAAAAGATGAAGCAGCATGGGAAGCAGCATTTGAAAAACTGACATTTCCCATCTTCCAGAAATCCTGAGTTCTGAGTAGCTCTGCTCAATGTCCTGAGACTAAGTCTTTCTGCAGGAATAGGAGAGATTGGACAAGGGAGGAGTGGACTCTTTACACTTCTAGGATTGTTACTTCAGTTAGTTTAATGGCATAATATCTACTGCAAAAAGGTACATTGGATTTGTGTTTTTATACAGACACACATCAGCCCTCACACTATTTTGTTCCTGGTGGAAGCCATGGATATAGATACTAGACACTGTCACAGGTATAAAAGGCATGGACAAAACTAAAAGCACATTAGATAAATACACAAAAACACCAGGTAGAAAAATAAACTGTATGTGTCTCCAATTACACAACATGGTGCTAGAGCTGTCAGTCTACCAGCCTTCACACACACATTAAATTTGGACTAAAAGCCATCAAAGCAAACAGACATGCTGCTGCTGACATTCCTCCCAGCCACACCAGCAACATCACCTGTGGATTTCTCTATCTCCACATGCAATAACTCTCCCAGTGTGCTGCCAGGAAGCTTGATGATAACATGCTGTTATGGAGAATTAACAGTGGTTATAGAGAAGCGGGAGAGCCAATGAGGTCTACACATCTGTTAATCTCTTACTTTAGTGTGACTTAGCACATTCCCTTCATTAAGTGTTCTGCCACTTGTGAATTAGAATATGGAATGACACAACATATCATGTAGTCTCTCTTTGGAGTAAATTTTCCTTTCAGTTTCTAGACATGGCTCCCAGAATCGTTAGAATTCCTTTCCTGTTGATGTGCAATGCATGAAGATGCTACTGCTCTGAATGATGAAGATGAACATGCTCTGCAGTTAGGATAATTCTTCCTCCACTTTTCAGGAGTGACTGGCCAAATCTTCTCTGTAGCTTTTTTGTCCTTTCCTTACTTATCATTAAGTCTCATAGAGTGTGATAGCTCTCCTTCTGTGGAATCTCACAGGAATTTTCTCCTCAGCAGTTTATTCTGATCCTGCAAAGGGATTAAAGATGCCTCCCAAAACCCGAATCATGTGCTGGTGCATCATCATGCAACCAGTTGGTTCACAATACTCGCACAGGTCTCACTTGCTGTGCTTGCAATGCACACTTATCTCCTGCTTCCTGGATTCCCGTGGTTAACGTATTCAGCACTTCAGACATCTCAAGAGAGCCTTACAAGAAGACATTGTAGTCTAGCAAGGATTATGCCATGCCCTTGTGTCACACTTCTTCCTCATGCATTGAGGAAGCCTTTTAAGAGGTCTGTATACTGGAGGCTCAAGTGAAGTGTATGTTAGAAGATCACTAACACTACTGAAAGGAAGCCTAAGTAGGGAGCAAATAGAGAGTGTTGAGAAATCACCTGTTCACCAACAGGGTCTTTTTTGGCTGTCTAAAGTTCTTGACTCAACTTACACTGTGATCAAGGTCTTTGCTTTACTTTCTTTTATGAGAGTTTGGTGTGAGAGTTTGGTATATATAGCCAGCACTTGTTGTGACATGTACATTTATTGAACCTCTAAGGTTAATATGGGACACAAGGACTGGGCCAATATGCCTTTGTTTGGTAATAAGAACCATAGCCTTATGTTTATAAGCAATGACAGTCTTGAGACAACTTCCTCCCAAATGCCCTGAAGCATTATAAGAGATCTGAAATGGGTCAGTTGCAATCCCTTACACAAGTGCGGTATTTATGGACATTTTTGAGTTCTTTGCAGACTACATTCAAATCACATCAGGCAACATATCTAACATGATAAAGAAAAGGCCTAGTTCCTGTGCAAGGGCTTTTACACAACCCAAACAATTCTCTGTTTTGTGAAGGTTGTTGAAAAACAAGGAGCGAGTAAGAAAGAAACACAAAGAAACGACAGGATATGATTCATAAAAATCCCACGTCTCCTCTATATGCTCGTACAGTCTTCTTTGAAAAAATAAATAAATGTTTTTGTTCTTTAGCAATGTTCCAGTAAGTAATACACATGCCAGAGAACAAGCAAGCTCAAAACAATGAGCTAAAATTAGAAGAGGCAGATTCAGCATCTAAAGTCACAAATACACACTCACTTACTTTATAGTGTGAAGGCATCTGGAAGAAATATAGTCACATGGACTGTCTGGGTGCTGCCATTAGGAGTGTAGCTCAGGCGATTCCTCTCAGCTACAGAATTTTTATGGATTTTTGAGTAAGTCTTTAAACCCTACATGCGAAAGGAGGCCTGTTTTGGTGGCTGTTGTAAGGATGAAGCTAGGGTGCTTGATAGGATCTTAGATTATTTTGTTGCAGGCCACTGAAATAAAAAAATCTCTATGATCCATTCGGTTTTGAAAGTGTTAAAAATGATGCAGTCTGGGCCATTTTACTACTCAGAATAAGTGTATTTCCTACTGAAAATGAAGAGAAAAAGAGATCTGGTGCGTACACTATTAGCCAGTACTAATACCAATAATACCTCTTCCTGCATATTTTTCTCCTAATCTAATATGTATATAATGTACACACACACACACATATATATGTATATGCAGCTAGCCACCATCAGTTCTCTCTTGGCCTTATCAGCTCAATCAGTAAACTGCTTATACTCCCAAAAGAGGCCTGTTTAGCAGCACCAAAAAGCGTGAAGGAGCTGCAGAATCATGATTTGTGGGCTAGTACCAGTGCTTCCATACTTTGTCATCAATCAGTAATCAGAGAATGAGTTATGTGAGCCAAAGAAGGAAAGGAGAGCAATCACGAGCACATGATTGCCCAGGTGTGGCTACCATTACAAAGAGGGTTCAGGAGGAGTTGTCTGACACCACTCTAGGTTTACATCCCAACTGCAGATGCAGGCTCCAAAGGAGGCAACACGAGCTATTGTAGGTGGAGTTCTCAGTGGAGATGGAGATTCTTTTTGGCATCAAATATTACTAAAAATTCCAAAGGTTATGCTGAAAGGAAATGCTGCACTAGGATGATAGAACTCATGAAATAATATTCTGGGTATTTAAAAAAATAACTGGAGTCTACGTATTTGTTTTTAAAGCTCTTTTCATTGCCTACAGATGGTGTTCTCAAGGTGTGGGCTCAATCTTCGATATGAGCCCAAATGCCCATGGCAGGCAATGGCTCAGGCAAAGCTGGGGCTAGTTTCTACTGGCTAAGGTAACATAGAGTTACCTTAGAGTTGCTACACAGCAGATCTAGTAACAGGCTATACACATTTACATACTGGCCAGCATCAGCCACGTTTATATTGGATTTCAGATGGAAGGATGAGAAGTACCTGAGAATTAGAAAAATCTGTTAGAGAATTCATTTTGGTTTCGTTTTATAAATATCAGTTATTATTTATTTTCCTGTGATGGTAGCTAGAACACAGAATCATCTAATTTAACACTACTCATATTCAAAATCAGGTTAACTATAACACTGAGAGAAACGTTAGAACTTTACTGCTTATTTTGTCTAGCTCATCCAAAGCTGAAGAGCAGAATTTAGACATAATGAAAAGCAAGAGAAGTTGATAAGAAATTATTACAGAATACCGTGTTTATCCTGTACCCTTTTGTTACTCTCTAAGAGTCTTGCAGAAATGCATGTTATGCTGGGACTGTGTGTACTGGTCACAGCTACAGTCAAGTACTGTCAATATGGATAGTGAGTTGAGTGAATGTGCATACTTGTAAAGCACGATTTAGCCTTTACTAATTCATTGGTAGTTTCTTTTTTTTTTTTTTTTTGACAATGTCTGATAGTTTAAGCACAGACTAATATTTAATTAGATTAGATAGTGAAAGATCAGTGCTTTCAAAATGACAACAGTATGTTGTTGTCTGTAGATAAAATATTACACACACAAAAAAAGTCAGCCTAAGATCTTCCCAGCAATGCTCTATTTAGTTATTAATAATTAATAAAGACATTAATGTGGCAGTTGCAATGGACTGTGCAATTTTCAACAATGTGTGGACAGAGAAGCCTAGCCTGAAGCAGTAAACAAGTGAAGCAGTAAGCTAAAATCTTCACAAAGTCCTGGACGCACACCATTGCTCAGTGGCCAGCTAAGTACAGGACTTCTTCATCTGGGGTTTTTACTGAACCTGGTTCCTTTTATAGACAAACCCAGAAAAAGATTGAACAAGAATCCCATGACTCATTATTTCCCAAGTTTCTAGGCTGCTTGTAGAGAAAATTAAGTACTGTACCTGGGCCACTCTGCTAGCAAAAGGAAAAATAAAATCCTTCCCTGTTAGAAAAAAAAATCAATAGCATTCTGAATACACCATTTCACTCTTTTTTTGGAAGAGAGAAGAGGCAGAAATTAGGAAGAAAAGCAATGGTTCAGTGTATATCCATCCAACTTTTATGAGACTATATCCCCTTTCTGACGAGAAGCCATCCAACTCTTGCTACTTCTTTCAAATCTGCCTGTGGAAAGAAAGATTTTTCATTGGGACAAGGATCTCCAGGGGAAGTAGTGAAAAATCAAGAGAGAAGGAATCTGGAACAATTCCCTCCCACCCACCTAAAGGAGATTCCTAGAAGTATTATTAGCCTGAGGGTTTCCAAAAACCCACTCAGCTTCTCAAAAGCAAGGTCATTTCTGAGGCAGGTTGATTTTAAAACAGAATTAGGGTCTAACTGAAACCTCTTAGAATGCTGGAATGTTTGAAATAGTCCCAGGAGAGTGGGTTTAATGCACAAAATGCAGGTGAGGCAGCCAGAAAGACGTGATGAGCGTAATTTATCACAGGGCTCTGCAATTTATCACAATGGTATCGCAGGAAACAGGCAAAACAGAGGAGGAGAGAGATAGACTGGAGAGATTAAGCTCCTTTGGGCATGGGACTCTTTTGTTTTTATTATGCCAAGGATATTACACAGTGTAAGACAAAATTTTCAAACAATATTTTTTTGATTGACATAGGGTTATGGATTCCTGGGGCTTTCCCTTCCAAACAAGGAAAAAAAAAAAGTTTAATTCTGAAGAGTGAAATTATAGGATGATAAAATTCTAGGATTCTGTTCTGTTGATTTTGGTTTTAATCCACCTCTGAAGCAGCTTTGGACTTGTGCCAGCAAGGGGGGATTCATTTGCACATGCAGGTCAGCCAGCGATGCTCCCAGCTACCTGCCCGTCTGCTCAGTTTGCAAGTTTGGGTGCAGGATCCCCCTCGCCCCAACACAGGAGCGACTTCACGGGCTGATTCTGCAAGCTCCTTCTGCCTGGTGAGCACATGATCAATGTGTGCTCACGAGCAAATACAGCCCATCCTTGCTCCATTGCTCCTGGGTGCCTTCCTAAAACCAGTCCTGTAACAGCTCAAGCTTTTGCGGTAGCGCGGCTGGTAGCGCGGCTGGTCCGGAGTGTCTCTGCAGTTTAATGGATATTCCCCACCTCCCATAAAGCAGGGGCCTTACAGCTTTCAAAAGAGCACATGTACTATTTAAATTGTTTCACTGGGAGGAGAATTATGTGTTCTGCAACGCCTCAGGACAATGAGCCAAAGGAGCTATAGAATACGAGCTTGGTGTTACAGCCGTAGCTCTGCACTGCTGTGCTTTGTGGGGGTTTTAGTCTGCTATGTAACATTACTTTTACATTAACATTTGTGGTTCCTTTTTATGCACTCCAGCTTCATCATGCTCCACCCTTTATATTTTAACAGTTAGATGCCTATGATCCAACCAGGGTGGCATGTTCAAAGCTCCACTACTTTTCAGTGTTGATTAAAGGAAAAAAAAAAAGAAAAAGGGAAAGGAAAAAAGCTCAGAGTACCAAATAAGTTTACTTCAAATAACTTTTATTCACACTAGGACAAGACTATAGCCAAAGAATTATACAAAACACAAAACAAAAGGGATTTTTACAACTCGATTGAAGACTATTTCACGCCAATCCAATGTTTGTATATCTATAACCAACAAAGTTTTAGAGCACAATACTACTTAACATTACTCATTAGATGCTTTCAGATACAAAAATGTATCAGGAATAATAACAATAATCCACAGATTCCTTTTACTCATACAGAAATGTAACTATTGACCTTTAAAAATTTTGCAATTTTGCCCTTTGGATCGGTCCCACTGATGCTTTCTCCCCTAGAAAATCCTCTGTCTGGAAAGACAAATCATAGATAAACTTTTAGTGCTCAGAGCAAAAGGACTGTTTTTTATTATTGAAACAGATAACAACATCAATTAAAAAAGAAAAAAAAAAAAGACATTTCGGCTGTGCTTCCCCAGACCAAAAAGTTCGTGTTCTAGAAACCCACAGTAATAAGCTTGGCTTGAAAGGTTTAGTCATGATTTCACCAGGTATTGCTTCAGGCTTTCCTACTGCATCCTAATGCAGAATATTAAGCCAATCAAGAAATCTAAAATGTCACTAAATAAAGCAGCAAGAGAGATGAGCATGAACTTGTTCCTGTAACGCACTGGGGATAGAGCCTTCTTGAAACTCGCTGAAGTCAGTGGGAATATGCCCACTAGTGCCAGTCCTCTTTCAAGCAGACTTTTTCTGGAAATACTAGAAATAGGAACATGCAGCCAAGTTCAGATCTGCACCTGCATTTCCCTGCAGTGTGAGTTTAGTTGGGCGCAGTTAAAGTTTCTCGCTGCCTCCCGCATCCTACCCAAAGCCTGTTAGAGAAGGGATATCAGTGGTCTTTGAAGCAAGGCATCCTACGGCTCTGCTATTGCAAACGTGCCTCTAGCCATTCACATGCACCATCAGGAAGGGGATAATGTGTGGGGATTTAACACAGGATCACCCTCGCTGCACAGTACTGGTGCCCATGGCTTCATGCTTTGCATGGTTCTAGCCTGTCTATATAGGAGCATGTATCTCGCATAATTTACAACCCAGCTCCACAGTTAACATCCAGATCTTAATGTGTTTGATTGTGTACAGCAATTTATATTCCATTCTAAACTGGTCTCATACATGGAGCTGCAGAGCATGGCATGAGAGCAGGACAGGAGATCGTGTGCAAGAGAGGCTGTTTTCTGCCATGTCCTTTTGGTGCTCACCCCACATGCGTGCTATTTGCTAGAGACCACAACTGAGCTAGCAACAAGATGTCATGGGACAAAAAAAACCTTTTGGATCAAGCAAAAATATTACATTGTTAAAATCAAAATGGATCCCTTCTGAGGTTAGCGAGGAATGCAAGTTTCACAATTTCTTTTTTTAACAATCAGCAGACAGGCAGCTAAATCATACTCATAAAATACCACTCCAGTTTGGATTTGTCACAAAAATGAAGCATTTAATTGCTGCTAGAAGTGACAAAGATAAGCCAGTCTCGTTTCCACAACAAGGAAAGAGGCATCTGTCAGAAGAGACAGACCTTCCTGTCTGCTTCTGTGTGCTACAAGGGCGATCGCAGGTGAAAAACAACACGAGTGATGCAGCAAAGTAAGAGCTTAAGTCTAATTAAGAATCCAAACTCCTCCAAAGGCAGGTTCAAAAGCAGGTAGCAGAAGACTGATCTAAGAGACATTCTTTCCCAGCAGGTTCCTCCCTGTGTACACGTTCTGGTTTACTTCCGTATGGAATTGTTAAAAAAAAAAAAAAAAAAAAGGAAAAAATAAAATACAGTGGTTCACAAGGCTGTATGGTGACCTTTGAAAAGAAAACAACTGTGCACTGTTACTCTGGTTTTGGAAAGGCCACTCTTGGAAACAGACCTCCATCTTCCCTCTCTCATTCACGTTACAGTGTCTTCTAGGGGCTTATTGCTTCTTGGGCAAATACCCCGGGAACAAGCACATCTGGCCGCACATACCAAAAAATTATATAGGGAGATGGCTGCCTGTGTGCACATGGGCATGTGTATGAGATGAAGGGGGCATTTCCTAGAGAATAAGTGTTTACTGGGCACCTACTTGCCCCTGCAAGCTAAGAGAAGTTAGTTGCCTAACAGCCACCAGGGCCTTGGAAAAGTTCCCTGTAATTCTCTGTCCCAGACAGATTGCCCTGAAAGTGTCCTGCTGTCTGTCTGCACAAATTAGGCAGTCTCTACATTCTTGTTCTCTACAGGACTTCTGGTGTTGGCTGTAGCAAAACCTTCTAATATTTCATCTCCGGTTATGGCTCTCAGCATTTTAGGGAGGCTGCATTTAGATAAGATACCAACTCAAACACCATATACTGCAGAGAGGGAGATATTTAAGCTGCCTGAGTTGAACTGGCAGCAATTTGTTGACTTTTTTTCTTTTTTTGCAATGTAAAGAAACAGCCATTTTTGTTTACATAGCAGCTATTTACATTTTTGTTTATTTTATGATGTTTATTTAAGAAGACAGTTTAATCATTTTACTTTCCTTAGATTCATTTGCCTGGAATTAGTTACTTCATTTTCACTGAAAGCAAAATTAGGAAGGTACCTAATTAAAAAAAAAGGGAATAATTTTGTCATCTTTACACTGGCAAAATTCCCATGAACTTTGATTACGCACTAGGAATTTTGCCTGAAGAAGGATCAAATAATAAAGCATTTCATTGCTGCAGATTATATTAAAGCCAAATGAGCACACACAGAATTCCTATACACAGAGTCTAGAAATGAATTACAAGACACTCAGTTTTTTGCAGTTCCAAGATTTACTGTTCATTATTGAACAGTTCAGGCCAGGTAAAAGCACTAAGCTGGATTAAAACACTTTTTATTGATATCTGGCTTCATGTCATTCTAGCTTTCAGTTTTTGGTATGAATTTAAGGACCTAAAAATGTGAAACTAGTCCAAAATTCATTTTAGCTCAATATTCAAACTCCAATACCAGCAAAGAAGGGAGAACGGAGCAAGCATTTTTGTGGTACTTCCTGCGACAGCATCTCAGATCCTGAAGATCTGTGGCTTGGGGAATTCTTGATCCAGCGGCAGAGTGCAAATTCCTACATATTTCCCCAGCGAGGCGGAGGTTTGCTGCTAATGGCAATGGTTGCCTGGGGGTTGGCGGTGCAGCGGGATGTCCTGCTCTGGGCCCACAGCCCTCCTGCCTGCCAACGTCAGCTGGGGATCAGGCCCAGCACTGGGGGCTTTCTAGCACTTCTCCATCCCCATCTTTCCCTTTGGACACACTTCAAGGAATCATCAGTTAGGCTACATTATTAATCCATTTCATCCCTTTTGTGGAAGGAATTTACGTTCAAATGTTGCTATTTTGGCAGCCAAAATGAAATATCTGGGATTTAATTTTCAGAGGTGTCAATCTCCTTAGCCTAAGCTAAGGAGAGCCGTCCACGAGAGTCATGAGACTATGACTTCCCTCAAAAATGCCTCTGAATATGGACATTAGAAATAAAGAAATGTACAATTAATGAACCTCACTGAAACTCCTGGAATTTGCTGTCAAATCAAGATAAAATTTGACACTTTTAAGAGCATCTATGTGACTGTTTTCCTGAAAATATGGCTAAAATCACTGTTTAAATGGGAGACATTTTAACAGCAATCCATAGGGAGCTATTGATGGTAATAAAAAATACTATGAGAAGAAAACAGCAGCAAGTGAAACTGCCCTCTTGGAAAGCCCAGGTCTGCTTTCAAGGAAGTGTTGATATTCACCATAAGCCTCTGCCATTTCCCAGAGGGCCACACGGTGCCTTTTAATGACATAATCAAAAAGTAATGGTGTTCTGGGCTTAAAACTACAGGGCCTGATCCATCTCCCAGTGAAATCAAAGAGGATTTTGCTATTGATTCATTGAGAACAGGGTTCTGGATACAATCTGTGTGCAGTTTATTTGCACATTTGCTTATCCAAATGATTCTAACTTTAACCACTACTGTGTCTAGATAGATGTCTGTACAAATGCACAAGTGTGAGTTTATAATGTGGTTAAATTCAAATTATTTTGGCATTTTGAAAGCAATTCCATCTACAAAGGAACAGTTTTAGCTGGTTTCCACCCCAGAGTATGAACTTTAATTGCTAAAGTTTGTAACTCACATTTCAAGCTGCAATTCATGTTCAATTTCACGCAAGCTAAAAGACGTAAATAGAATTTGCATTTGGGGGGTTAATTTTAAACTGATCCGACTATGTAGCCAATTAAAATCTTGCAGCCATTATTTCAAAATGTGAAAAGCTTCACAAATTACGCAACTCATCAGCTATGGTCCTTGGTTTCCTTGAAGGGAAGTTTCTTTGATGACCACAAGAAAATTGCAGTAAATGGCAAATAAGATTGCCATTACAAGTTTGCTGAAAATACACAAAAAACTCCTGATTGCTTTAGTCATGTGAACACCCCCTTCAAAACAGACCAAATTCAGCCAAGGTGATTTACACCAGCAGTTAGTTTAGCCTGCTAGGACTCCGCATTGCTAAAATGAGCATGATTTTGCCTTGTAAAAGGCGGGCAGAATTTTATTTTATTTTATTTTTTAACTGAGGGGCATACATTCGTCTTAGAGCAAGCCTTTCAGAATAAAAGTTTACTTTACATTATAGGAAATGACATTCCTTTTTTAGATTTCCCTTTTCAAAGCATGCCTCAGATTTCTAACTTGAAGCAGAAAGCTTTTGTATAAGTAATAAAAGTCTTTAAAATTAAAATGCTAATCGTAAACAAACCCAAATGCATGAAAGATATACTCTGACTGCATAACAAAAGAGAATTATATAATTCTATTTGAGTGAAATCTTTCATCTTTGATTTACAGGTTTGAGTCTGCCTATAACTGAAACCACATTGTTCCATATCTTTCATATCATGGCCTTTCCCCAGATCTTGTTTTAATTAAGGTTTCTTTCAGATTTCGGAATAAAAAGCATGACAGTCTTCACTTATGGCTTTAATATATCCTTTGAGTTTGGAAAATATATAAAAAATGAACATCACTTGCTTTCAAAAGCTAAGCGAGCTATCAAATACTGCAAGCATTAACTTTAAGGTATAGTAAGACATCTCGCACGGTTCATTAGGTGAGAAAGCTGTAAACAAAATAAAAGTTGCTGTTGCACAATTTTGTTCATTGGAGTACGCTAAATACATGCCCTATCTCTTTTTCTGACGGTAAGGCAACATGTGTAATAGTTTAAGCGTTCATTATCAGCTAAAGGCACAACTCTATGTTACGTTCTCAAACAAGGATTTAAAAAGCTAATATCATGCAGCAGGGAAATCTTACTGCATTTTAAGGATCCAAAATAAAGCTAAACCCTTTGAAACATTGTAAGCAACATCAACTCTCCTGGTTCAGGACTACATAAAAGAGTCAGTTTGTATTCCTATGACGACCTGTAAAAAATACTCCCAACACAACCTTCACAGAAACACCTGAGCTTCAAGTGAGCTGCACACAGATACTTAGGATTGCTGTTCTTAGAGTCAGGACACAGAAACATTTCAGAACAAACTAAAAACACATTTGAAAAGCCATCCATTTTTCAGAAACTACTTGATCTCCGCTGCACATCTGTTGAGAGCTACTGTCAACTACGGAGGGTACCGCACTTTTTTTTTTTAAAGGCAGAAGAAAGCTATTTTAGAGAATCATGAATGTGTTTTTATGATATAAAAGGTTACATTAAATGGAGAAGGATCTTCAGGAAAAGGGAAAATAAAACAAAATAAAATAAAACACCACCAAGCACTGTACTTTGGGGGATTTATAATACAATAAGAAATGCTTTCCCTTTAGCTAAAATCCGTCATCTAAATTTACACACCTTTCACTTATCCAATCAAGAATTCATTAAAGAGCCTAAAAAAGTGGCACAGAAAATAAGAGTTATTTTTCATTACACAAAGCAAAGAAAATGAATTCTATTAACAGCTTAACACAGTATGAAAAAAATTACTCAGTAAAAAGTGTCAGAAAGTGATTCATGGAGTTTACCGAGTATTTTGCTGGCTGTTGCAATTCTCGTATCTATAATCTATCATGTAGAATTTTGCAATATTCTATTTCACAATTTATGTTGGTGAGTGGGTCAGACAGCATATAAAAAGCATGCTCTGGGCTCTTTCTCCCCAGCCCGTTTTACTGTAACTTTAGAATTGTAGCGGTTACATTTAAGGAATCTTTAGGGCCCTTTCAAGTCCATCCAAAGAACAAGTGAAGCTGCTATTTGGAGCTTTGTGCCCAGTGTTTATGTTCCATCGGATCTGTGCCACCCAAGCAGCAGACAAGACATGTCTGAGGGTGCTTTGGGGGGATACACAATGATGTCACCCACAGGAAATATCAGGGAGGACTTGGCACTTCACAAGGCTGGCTCTTCTTCCATGGGCTCGCCAGCAGCTCTGTAAAAATAAACAGGCAATCAGAACACGGCACAAGAGTACACAATGACATTGTAGGTTTTCATGCATAATCAAAGCTGATTTTTCAGCTCTCTCTCATGTTTATTTGTGTTATTCAGTTATCCATAAATAGAGTTTCTTTCCTAGGAAGTATAAACAAATGTCAAGTGGAAAAACATTTTAGATCCAAGCAATCATTGAAAATGTTCCTGTTTATATTAAAATATGTCAGAATATTTTATAACTTTTCATCCAGAAATGTACATGCTTTGTGTCAACAGAGGCAAATAATTTCTTGAAATAAAAAATAGCCAAGATAGTTCTAATTTTACAGACATTTGCAACTAAAAATCTTAGTTTTTCAAATGGGCCCATACCATTAAAACAAAATAGTTCTCTAGCAGTCTGCTAGCTAGCAACATTTCTTCTGGGTTGTCATACCAGACCTCTGATTTTTGATGCCCCTTTGATTTTTGTGCTTTCATAAAAGCATTGACTGCCTGCCTGAAACTTCTGACATCCATTCTGCCACAGAGAAGGTGTCTATTAATAAGGTCTAATCAGAGTATACATATATTCTTTATTATAAAGCATCTGGTAAGTATTCAGCTTAGGAAAGATAAGATCTTAAAAACATTCAGTGAGAAAATAATGGGGACATATGCTGAGCTGGTGTAAAGTGCCATCATTCTTTGTAGCTAACAAGTTGCTGCACCTGAGGATTATGTCAGTAATTATAAAATAGAAAGCTTCTGAGACCACGGCGAGACCTCGCTGTTGAAGGGCATGAGAATTTGGACATAACCATTTTTCACCTCAGCCCTGAAGAATACTGTATGAAAAATGAGCTTAAAACTACCTTCAAAATAATCACTTCAAGCAACTTTGAAATGAAAAGGGGGCAAAAAGTAAATACAAATAAATAAATAAAACAGAAATTTAGAATTTTAATGACTGACTTCAGTAAAGCAACCTCCAGAAAGTACTTGTTCATCAGATCTCGTGGAAAAAAAAAAAAAAATGTAATTAATGGGGGCTTGCATAGGCTTTGGTGGTTTATTCGGCAAGGAAGCCAGGAATTTTAACTGAATCTGGACTTTATTAAAGTTCTTACCCAATGAAAAAAATCAGTAGTGTCTCTTTAAGTGATTTTGTACAGATTATTTCTTTATGATACAGAAGGATCGTAGCTAGCGTGTTGAAAAATAAGTCGGGTGAATGACATACAAAAAAAGAAGTTTTTCAGACTAGCCGCTTTCCAAGGGGTTACTGATCCGCAGAGATTATGAATCTATAATCTCCAACGCTCCGTCCCTGCCGGCTCGCGGAGCGTTTTCCTGCAGCGTGGGGCCAGCCCCGCTGCGCAGAGCTGGCGCGGGCGCAGCCACAGCGCATCCCCGCTCCCCCTGCGGAGGCAGAGCGGCCAGGAGCACGCGCGAAAACATTTGCTGCGATCTCTTGCAAAAAATGGCTATCATCGCTGTCTTCTCTCCTTTTTCCCCATTTTATTTTATTGCTCCAGCTTGCAGGCGAGACCACACGGGCAGCAGGGTGGGAGGGAGCCCAGGGGAGTGCCAAGCTCCTTCCTCTGCAGTGACTGCACCTCGGTGCAGCGCTCCGCTTGACAGCGGTCAAGCTTGCCCGGCTAGTCACTCACCTCCAGCCTGCACCCACTGCGGCTCCTTGCAAAGAGCCATCTCCTGGAAATGGGGCAGCAGGTACAAGAAGGGCTTGTGAGTCATGTGGAGAATCCATGATTACGCTGGGTTGTTGCCCCTTTGCTGAACGCAAGCTCCCAGGTTCTCCCATCACTTTTGGAAGAGCTGTATTTTCCCTGACATAATGCAAGGGCGCAGTGAGCTCTTGTTAAACTTCCAGGATCTCATGGGACTGTCTGGAAGCAGATAACTCCTTTTTTATGTTCTGCTGTAAGTGGATGGGAAGAAATCATTGTCAGTAGATTTCAGTTTGGGATTGCCAGAACAAGAAGGAGGAAAGCCCTGCAAAGGTTCTGGAAGTTCTTGATAAGGAGTCAGGGAAGGAGTATGGGCAGCAGTCTGCTTGCATGCACCTGGTTTCTGGGGCTGACCTTCCCATGCACATGATCCAGCTGAGAGATGATCTGATTCAGGATTTGAGCCCGGGGTCTCAGACCTCTTCACTGAGGAGGGCACTCACTGAATGAGCGCCAAGACTGACCCTGGCGCTATCCCAATCTTCTGAGGCAGCCAGACCCCGCCTGCCCATAGAAGTTTTAGGAGATAAGTGCAACATGCAAGGCCCATTTGGGGATCCTGGAAGTGGTTTGCACCCTGGCAAATCCAGCCATCATGTCTGCATGTGGGTACTCCAAGAGCCTTCTCCAGGGCATTGGAGACTTATGCAGCACATACTTTAATAGCAGATTATTAGTGTCAGACACGTCACTGGATTTATCCAATGGCTTATCATTAAATCACACATTTTTACAGAATAATAGTTTAGGCCAGAGTTTTGTGAGAGAACTAGTAAAATTTTAGGGCAGAAAATTTTAGTACAGAAAGAAAAACACTGTAGTCACATAACACTGAGTGGTAAATCAATATATACCCATTCTGCTGGAATCAAAAGTTCCCTGAAGAAAAATTGAGGGGGCAGAATTTGACAAGCCAAATACATGTTGCCTCAATTATGTCATTGTTAGTTATATCAGTTCAGTCAGTCTTCCTGTAGTTGACATGAAGCTGGCATAAAAACATAAAACAGGCAAAATATCATATTGTATTCACTGAGTAATTCCTCAGAAATGTGTCTGTGAGTTTGGGATCCGGAGTGATTTGGTGCAGCTGGCCGAGCCAAGAAGACACCAACTGAGGCCATGATTGTAGAGCCGAAATTGCAAATTTTCATTGTAGCTTCATTGTGGCTCATCCAAACTGCGTGTTCCTAGCCCTCTCGCATTTGGTCTGTTTATTTTGGTGTGCTATACATACTGCTCATCCTTAGATCTATATAAATGCAATTCATACTATTGCTCATCAAAATAATCTCTTTGTAGTTATTGCTAAACAGAACTATTCTGATTATTCCTTAAAATTAAATAGTTGAGATAAATTTCTGCCATATGGATCAAATGTGGCAAACTTGTGACATTTTACATACTACTCTGTGGCAATTGTGAATAAAAGGATACCATATTTTTTAATGAAAACATTATTTAAATTATTTTATATTTTCATTTTTAATCAACTTTCAGGAATATAAATAAAATCCTTTACATCACCCAAAATAAAATACTTCTCTTACCTTGTTTTATAAATTAGAATTACAGAGATCCCTCATATCTACATCATCAACATATAAAAATAAAAATTCAAGTTGTGTTTCCAAGTCTCCAAACTGCTGAACAAAAGGTAAATTTTCTGGTGCAGTATGGCTCTTTTATGCCATAATCTGTTCCCAATTTTATTCAGCTGTCTCAGGAAAGATCACTGTAATTGAAAAGCGATCCTCCAGTATCAGAGAAAAGAGGTGCACTTCTATACTATGGAGATGATTTGGAGAGTGTCTGAAGACATCATATTAGAGATCCTGAGTAAGTGTATATCCTAGTAAAAATGGACTTTGTATGGATCAAAGGAAAAAGAATCTAAAAGCCAAAGCCATCACTGTTTAACAGCAGAATAACACAGCAGAATGTAAATACGCGTAGTCTCAAAAGAGGAAGTCTCATCCAAATAAGGTGAACAGAATAAAATCTAAACTCTGGCAAGTTCAATGTAAACCCACAATGAGGCAGGCCAAGGGAGATCCTGCGGAGCAATATGTTAAAGGCATAAAAAGTACTAATAAAAAGATCTTTGAAAAACATCAGAGCAAATGATCAAAGCATGAAAGGAGCATCAGGGAAGGTAGATCACAAGAGCAAAATGAACTATTTCTATCTGCGTTCACTAGAGAAGTGACAGGGAGATTTTATTATTTGCAGATGAACTGCCTTAAACTGATATATCAGCAAACCTATATATTAAACATCACCAAAGTGCTAAAAGCAGATGATATTTGTCCACTGAACTTTAAAGAGCTGTGATCAGGATGTTTCTAGAGAAATACTTACTAAGCATATTCTGCTGCTTAAATCAGCATCTATGCCAGCAGCAGAGAAGGTAGGAAATGCAATCCCTGCTCTGGAGACTGCTCGGGACACAGAGAGTCTGCACCAAGCAAATTGATGGCAACTACAATCTATGATGAAATTAGTAGTCATTTAGATAGTAATAATTTGATGAACAGTTAAGTTTTAGCTCTTAACAGAGAAGTCAAGCCTTACAAATTTCTTAGAGGTTTTTGAAGGAATTGAATTGTGAAAGAGATAAAGAGATACCATACAAAGATGCCATGCAAAGAAAGTTTTTCAACCATTTTATCCAAATGCTTGAAGAATTTGGGTTATAAGAGAAGATCCTCTCATAGTTTAAGAGTTTGTCAAAAATTAGAAATGGATATTAGTATCACTCGCTTTTCACCACAAAGGGATGTTCCCTAGCACCTCAAAAAGACTTGGTTTGGTGATAAGCATGTTTGATAATAAGCATGAAAGCACAATATCCTTTCTGACTGGAATACTAAAGGGGAAAAGAAGCAAAATAAACACAAATTAATACACAAATGGTGTGTTTGGGGACAGCTTTAACTATTTAGGCACAGTGATGGCCTGTGACTGAGAGTTTGGAATTACTGGGAATAAGAGAGAGAGAGAACAAGAACAACAACAACAAAAAAAAAACCATAGTGTTAAGCTACTTTATAAATCTGTAGTGTACACAACACCTTGAATCCTGCATGCAATTCTTAGCCCATCTCAGAAAGAACCATAAAAGGCACAGAAAGATTGTCAGAGAAAAGAAGACGATCAGAGAAAAGAAGAATGATCAGAGGTAAGAAATGATTTTTCTACAAAGAGGAATAAAGTAAGAACCCTGAGACAGTTGAAGACTTTGAAAACAGAAATGGAGCAGTGACTGTGAATAAGGAATGAACTGCTTTTACCTCTCACACATAAGGGACGCCTAGTGAATTTATTGTGTTTAAGGCAAAGAAAAAGAAGCACAGAGCCTGATTACACTGTGGAATCCATTGCCGGAACAGTTTTCAAAAACTTATGCCGGGTTCCTGGAGGTTTTTACGCAGGACACATCAGATAAAACCGCTGACTTGCCTGCTGAGGGCAAAGCACTAATCGAGACAAGGTTGGTTCCAAAATTCCTCTGTTTCTGGTTCTTTTTCCTACACACCTTTTATCAGGGGATGAGAGGAAGCTGGCCTAGGTAAGGCTAAAGTTTGACCTAACATGCCCATCTTCAGCTCTTGAGCCTGGCAGTGATTTCAGAGCATATGGGTAATAGTCAGGAAGATGGAGGTAATTCAGCCCAACTGAGGTGGATACAGTGAAATAGAAAAATAGTAAAATTCCAGGTAAAACTTTATGAACTGACACAGAAACACAGAACTTGATCCTAGGTGATGGCTAGTTGTACCCCATGAACTAGCCAGTCATTCTAGTATATAATATATGACCAAAACTACAAGTGTTAGCTCAGTAATATTAGGAGAAATATCTAAAAATCACACTTTGTTTTCATTTCTATCTATGCCAAGCTGAATGAAAGCTATAAAGTCAAATTCTGTTAAATGTTATTCTCAAGATTTACTGTTTGCTGTAAAAATAGTAAGAGCCAGAGGCCGCCCTCCACACCCTTTTATTTTTCCATTTTAAGACAAAATGTACAGAAGCTCCAATGTATCAGGGACAGCACTGCACTGAACATTTTCACAGCAAGATTTCTGAAGCAGATGTCTGGCCAAAGCCAAATTCTAACTGGCTAAATGTGCATCTCACTTAAGCAGTTATCAACACAGAAAAGTTATGGTAGTTTGAAATGTTAAATAGGGCATGTCTGTCCTTTAATTGCATCTGTATTTAAATCTGTGTTAGCATCATCCATTTTTTCTTTCCTATCCACTAACTCTTTTTTCTTTTCTTTTTTATATATCTGTTCTCTTCTGAAGTCTATAATAGAGTTTCTACTGGATCTTAAAATGTGGAGTTGTGCTTTGGTAAAATAAAACACCAAAAGTATGGCAGCTTTTCATAGTCTTTGTTCATTTAGCATGTCACATAAAATCAGATAAAAATAATAATCTGCACTGTCACTTGAAGAAAAGAATGAAAAATAGAAGAAAGAAAAAGAAATACTTAAAATGGGCCTTAGCCAGGAGCATTTTATTCTTTATTCATCAGTGGTAAATGAGTCAGATATGAGTTGGCCAGGAAAAGGGCTGCTCTACCCAAAATCAGAGTTTAAAGTGAGTCATCTCAATCCAAACACCAATATATCTCCAACATAACTGGCAAGAGTTTCCTGCAAAGCAGCTCGAGCTGCTGCTCTCTTCATCTGAAGGCCTGGCCATGCAAAGCTGAAGTCAACAGGATCACTACCATCAGCTCAGCAAAATGGGGTTAGAGAGGCAGAGTAGAATTATTAGCCTGGCTGACTGTGATATGAATTAAGAGAAAGCAAATTGTCTCTTGGCACAATGAAGGCACTGGCAGGAGCCTCTCTAGTTTGAGGAAGCTTCTTCAGGCTGCCCTGCCAACCATAGCACTTTCTGCTCTGATCTTGCTCTGCCAGCCACAACTCAAACAAATAGTCAAGACAAGGGTTTGCACCAGGTCTTCTGAAGGTGGCTGGATGGCCTCCTTCTACAAAGGTCCTTAGTAGGAGGACTCAGAAGGTCTGAGCACACTTGATGTTCCTATAACCCTGTCATTTGTCACAGAAAAGGGCTGGAGAGGAGAATTGCATACTTGGTCTTTAGTTGTGACTCATCACTCCATTACTCCAGTTTGTATTGTACGTGTTTATGAAATGAATGGTATGTTTCTATGAAATGAATGAAATTATACTGGTATGAAACTGGATTTTGCAACTATGAATCAGTCCCTGGACTCCTAACTCCATACAGGAGTTTCATTCATGCAGGAAGCACAGCCTGATTCTCTTAGGAGACTTCCCATAGCAGGGGATTCGGTCCTAAAAATCAGGCCTTGTGGGTGAGCATTTTTGATTCCCTAACATTCTTTTCATTTAAAATGGAAAAAAAAAATGGAGTGATGTCTCTAAAAGCCGCAGAAAACCTGGCTATCAATTTTGGCCCAGTAGAATAATGCTTGTGTTGTCCCATTGCTCACTGATGGCAATCTGGTTTGGGGTACTTCTTTGTGGGTTACGCATGTAGAAACTGAATTAGGAACGCATGCGTGTAAAGGTTTTTCGTGCTGCTGAAAAGCCCCTACAACTATGCAAAAGATATTTCAAACGAAGCCATTTTTCCAGAGAACAATTCATCATGATGGATTCATCCTCTAAGAGTGCAGAACTGATGAAGTGTAATGAATCTGGCAGCCACATGGATTCCACTTGGGTGCATTTCAGCACATCCGTTCCCCCTCCCACCGCCATTTCTCTCCTCTCTACTTTGAAATTCAGTTTTCAGGATGGGTGGAAGCTGTCACAGGTTATCGGTATGTAGGTAATAAATACAGTAATTAGGTAAAGCATTAATCAAAGTGTTATTTTCGCAAGTCATGTGGGATCAGTGGTTGTGCTCAATGACCGACTGCAGTTCTAGATGAGTGGAGGCTCATAGCAAATATGAAGCCTGGTTATTCTAAGTAAATAAGCAAAAATTAACAGCATCTCTTTTTCATATAATTATGAAAACTTAACTTTGGCTATATAAATGAAAACTTCTTTATATTTCAGAATTATGCACACAGGAAAGACACATGACTTCATGACTTTCCTATCAGAAGTATATTACAACTGTCACAAACTTGTATGGCAAACCTCTATATTATTTCTTAACTGAGTACACTCTCAAAATTTTAAAATGTGTCCCATTCATCAATGGCTTCTTCCCTAAGCATTTATAGATTTCTTTTGTAATATATTAGCATAAAAAAGCCATATCATATTAAAATGCAGTTACAATACAAAAGGTAATTATGGAAATACTGCAGACCTTGCTATCCAGCTCCGACCCCTGCGTGTCCTTCTGAACCACATCTATGAATATATTGACAGAGCAACGTTCTTACTATTGTGAGAGACACGCACTTCCAAATGTGTCTGTTTTTTAGCTGGCACTAAGCTGTTCTCCCGGGATGTTCTCAGTTGGCCATCTGTTAATTTTTGATTAAAAGAGACAGGCAGGAGAGGAGAATGAAATCAAACAAGTAGCTATCATGATGTGCAAGCAATGCGTGGGTCCTTTTGGCTCCGTCTTTCCCTATCCACAGCTCCCTCCTTTCTCTCCTGTTGTGTAGTTCAGCTTCACAGCAGGCAGGGAACTGATCAGTCTCCTTATAAGGCTTTTTTTCTCCTTTTCTCTTTCCTCCCCTGTTTTCTCAGGATGATGGAAACTGACTGGTTCCACTGTATTTTGGGTTTTCCTCCAATGGAGAAAGCCAGGAAAGTTTGTCCTTAAAGTGAGTAAATAGGAAACTCCAAAATCTCCCACAGTGACTTTTCTAACTCCTAACTCCTATTTCTTTGAAGAAATACTGTTTTGTAGATGATATTATTCATTGGCCATATTTTCTTTATTTTGTTTTTTTTTTCTTTTTCTTTTTCTTTTTTTTTTTCATATGTAGTTGACAAAAACGCAACAGGAGGTACCTGTCTATCTGTTACATTTTAACAAACTATGAAATCAAGAGCAGCCAAAAGCAGTTGTCAAGCTAGGAAAAACAGCACTTTCGTCACCGGGTGATGAACTTTCAGCGCAGTACATAGAAAACACTGGCGCTGATTATGTTCAGGATTGCTTTGACTTTTATACAGACACTGTTTCATAGATTCCAGGGAGGTAACTTTTAATATTTATCTAGTTACATTACATTTAAGCCCATCGGTTTTAATTTTTTTCTGATCAGCTGTTAAATACCTTTGTAGAAAATTAAAATGACGACAGATTTGAACATCTTCCAGTAAGAAGAATGTGGTTATTGCATGTATCAAGGTCTACATTTTTTAAATATCACCATTGTGCTTTCTGTTAATAGGAAGCTTTAGATTTGTGGAGAAAATAAGGCCATCAAATACCATCCTAAATCTTACTAAAGCACTACACATTCCGAAAAAACTGTTAGCATAGAATGGCTCTGCTTCTGGTGGCCAGAAATAACACAAATTCAGGCACCAAAGATTCCAGGTACCCCATTATCAGATAATTTCAAAAACAATCTTTATGTAGGTGACCGAGGCATCACCGCACACGACTGAATCCTCGTTATGTGCCATGCTGCTAAATACTTACCTGCTGCCTCCCTGAGGGAAGCCCTGCTCAACATCCACCGAAAGAGAGGCCATAGCAGAAACAGTTTCTGTCTCCTCCCTCTCTCGTTTCTGGGTCTCAGCCAGAGCACAATCCACTGGCACAGAGTAGGGCTCCACTGACTTCCAGTACTTGCCTAAGGAAAACACACATAATAATTTACGGGAATTTTAGCTTGCACAGTGGTACAAGCATAGTAATCACTTAGTGCAGCACTGGGTGATTATAAGTTAAAATCACTGCGCTGTACGCAGTACAAGTGAAATTTCAAACTGCAGTGAAGAAATGTATTTCTGGACCTGAGAATGCCAAGTTGGAAAGCATTTTCATTCCAGAGGGCTGTGTCACACCCTTCCCCAGAAAGTAATAAACTGGAGGAGTAACATGAAGTCTAATGAACTCATATTGTCAGGCAGGCTGTTGGCTTTATCTACACCAGGTGAAGGGAGTTCAGGGCAGGGTTAATACCTAGGAGCTCTGACACTGCAGACTGTGAATGTGCATGCAACAAAAAAGACTAAAAAAATGAATGTTGTTATAACTGCTCACACTGCACCGTCTTGAAAAGTAAAAAAGTCAGAAATGCCAGCTTGGACTGAAGTGATGCTGCCAGAACAATCATATTTGTTAGTCCTGGGTGTTCTTTCTCCTCCAACCTCAGGGTGTATGCTAGAACAATAATTTATTTAAAACTCGCATATATGACCTGGCTGTTTCTGGAAAACTGCCAGATATCATAAGGAATTGAGCTTTCTGGTTTGATGTGTAAAAGCAGAGCAGTGAATTGGAAGATTGAGCATTCTCAGCTTTTTTTTTGCCTGCAACAGAAGACAGTAAGAAGCATCACCAGTAAAACCACCAGTAAGGTGCAGGGGAGTCGTTATGAGCGTATCGAATGGTCCACTGCTGCAGTGCTACTCAGAAGCAGGTTAGTGGCAACCAGGTGAGCAGCTAGGAATTTATATATATATTTATGTATTTCTTACAGTCCTGTAATCCACTGAGCGCTCACTGGCAGCCAGGTGGATAACACCTGGAAATTAGGGAGGCTGGGAGCCCTGGACCACTGCTTATTCAGCGTTTAGCAAGACGCTCCCAGCAGCTGCTATAGAGGCTGCGTCAGGGTATTTATCTGGGAAATAGAGGGAGGGTTTCAACAGCTGTGAAAGAGAAGGATCAAGTAGGGGGCTTTTCCAAGGGCTAAAAGGATGGCTTTGGCAGCTGGGCAGTGGGTTGAGCGGAGGTGCTGATCCAGTGGGTAGCTGGAGGCTTTGACAGCTGGGAGGCAGGGCCAGTGCTGGTGCTGCCTGTTCTGCCAAAAGGCTGCTGAAAACCCCCTCTTTGGTAACATGGCTCTCAGCACAGTTCCAGACTTTGCAAAAGATGAACTTTTTTCCCCTGGCTGCCAATAAAGACTGGACATGTCTTTATTCAAAAATATCATCGCAAGATGAAAGCCCAAGTCAACCTGCAAGAACAACCCGCAAGCACGGCTAGTGAGTTTCTTTGAACTGTAATAGTGTGCACGTTTGAGTAGTTAGCAGAACCTTTAAATAACGGGGACCTTCTGGGGATAAAATGTAAAGTGTATTAAGTATCCTACAAAGTTGAAATTAAGTGTTAGAAGGCTGGCTTGACTCCAAAAGCATGAAAGTCACAGCTAAAAAGTTATATACATAGCAGTAGGTTCAATGATTGGAGCCTGGCAGATTTTATAAAAAGAAGACAAAAATATTCTCTATTATTACTGTGCTTAGAGACTATATTCTCTATTCATTAAAAATACTCTAAAAAACAAACAAAAAGTTATACGGGCATTCCACAATGTTCTCACAGATCATATGTGCAAAAGTCAGCCTTTGCAATATACACCCAATTCAAACCCTATAATTTATGGGCTAACTGTTCGCAGGGTGGGTGGGGTTTTTGTTGCAGAAACAGATGTGCAAGAAAATCAAATCTGTTGGCATGGGAATAATACCCCCTCTTGCCTATAAAAGAAATGAACCCATGTTCACTGCTGGAGTTTTCAAGGGCTCTTATTCATAAAATAAAATATTAGCAACCAGCTACCACTGCGTTGCTCTCCTGCAGCAACAATAAAACAGCATCCGTAAGGCTTGCGACATCACATTCATTCACTCACTCAAACACACTCACACACCAGCTGCACCCTCAATCCTGACCTTCCTGTAACAGGAAAACTCAAGGCCAAATCAAGCACGGTGGGCTCTATGTGCCCATCTCATCACCCTTCACCCGCAAATGACCAGTGATTTTTCTCATTTCCCTGAATCATAAGAGAGGCTTCAGTGGTAAAGAGGGGTACCAGAGTCAGGCCAGGAAGCAGGTGGCAGCACCTATGTTGCAGTGTAGGGGAGAAGGGAAATACAAGACAGGGTATTTGTGGTTTGTGGGAAGAAATTTTAAAGCAATCCCAATAGGAATAGGATCCAGGTAGGAGTGGGCACCTCATGCAAAGAAGGCTTTCCGATGCTTGTGGAAAAAAAAATAGATGGTAGATTTTTTTCTTAAAAAACAGAAAGTTGTACCTTACAAACACCTGTTAGAAGCAGAACAGCTGTGCAAGCTTTTTGTGAAGGGCAGCATTTATATGTTCTGGTGTATGAAGCATAGAGTGCTTGCATGTGTTTTCATCTGGGGGATTTTCAGGCGAAATCTTGTGGCATGGGTAGGCAAGGCACTGCATGCAGACACAAAGCAGCTTTGGTAGAAACCCTAGGTATGCTGTGGATTGGCAATGAGAATGGCTCAAAACACAAGCATCTTCAATGAACTGTTCTCATCTCCAAAAACGACATTTCTACTGCATTTTACCAGAATGTGAAATTCAACAAGTCCTTCAGTGTTCATTGAGAAGAATATCATAGAGCCCAGGGAAAAGAATGAATCGTGCTGCTGGTTTCATTCATACAAAACTTGAAAAGAAGTTCTTGCAAGAATAAGCCATGAAACCAAATCAATCTTGTAGGTATGCTTTGCTTTTCAGCATGCTTAAGTCTCCCTCAAAGATTTGTGGAGGCATTGATTATTAATAGGAAATAATAAAAGTGAATGTTTCTGTTACTGTTACAGGCTTTTGTAGTTGCCTTTTGCTGATGGCTTTGGCCATGCTGTACATAACTTGCTTGAAAAAAACAGTTTGGGGGTGGGTGTACAAGCTAGTGAACAGGATTTGCTTAGAAATAGCATATTACATGGGTGTGGGAACTACTACTTCCAAATGTATTACATTTCCAAAAGAGCTTTAGATCACTGTCACAAAAAACAACATTTATACAAATTCCATTCCTCTTAGAAGAAAAGTTGTTTTCTCTCGTTGTCTAAGCACTGCACCCTCATTTTTTCTTGAAGCAAACACAGAGAACTGTTTTTTTTTCCCCCAAATATTACCAATATTCATCATCAAAGTTGCACCATGGAAATAATAGAGACTCAAAATAAATGTGATCAGCCACCCCAGCAAAGCAAACTTTCTCAGTGCTTCATGAGGTTCTACTCCACAGTTCGCATAATGCTCCATAATGTCTAACACCTCGCTTAATTCCGTCTAATTATCCATCCTGCACAGAAATGTATTAGACTTCCTCAAGTTTCCTTCCCATCACCCACTTCTTTTTAATACTTGGGAGACTTGTATGGCCTCTCTCCTTCCAGCTATTTCCTAGGCAGAATGATAAATGTCTGTCATTTGTGTGTATTTCTAGCAAGATACTATCCATTTCTAGATCCCTTTTTTTCCCTTCAACTCATATGCTGCTTTGGATTAATTTTTCTTCAAGTGCATTTTTTTTTTTTTAACTGAACTGTATATTCTCTCCTTATGTTTGTTACCTCTTTGTTGCCCTGTGTATTAGTTTTCTGTCCTTATTATCATTTGTGAATCAGTTCTGCCTTGCACAGCTGCATAGCATGTGAATTTCCTTAACTTGATGATTCCTTCTATGTCATTAACAAGATCATTTACAGAAGAACCTCGTGAGGTAGCCTATGACATAACACTCAGCAGAAAAGGCGTATAAGAATTTTTCCTATATGATAGTGTTGTTCATTGGATCAATGTTCATTTTAAGCTTTTTGATTTTATTTCAAACTCCTATACATCTTGAAGTGAGTAACCTGTGAAGGAATACATAAGCAGAATCTGAAGAAACTACTTATTAGGTCTCTAATTTTCTCGTTTATGTCCCTCACTAATAAACACTCAAGCTGCTCTGAAATGGAAAGATTAGGGAGTATTCAGGAAATAGGAAGTTCTAAATAATTTCAAAGACTTAGATTTTCAGTGATAAATATTTAGCAGAAAAGAAGCAATGCCCAAGAAACAAAAGTAAAACACACATACTCAATATTCAACACAGCATACTTGTCCATACTTTTCCCTCAAAAGATAGTTTAATGTCTGCAACATTAATTATATTAAAAAAGCAAAGCAAACAAGCAAAAAAAAACAGAACACAAATTCAGAAACATACTTTGAATTTCAGTGGTCTTTTTTAAAGAAGCTATTGCATTCGTATTGGGGATTTGGTGCACAATATCTTCTGGGAGAGGCTCCAGCTGCAAGAATAGAATAGAATAATATAAATTTCCAATAAGCCACAGGGAAGTAAAGCAATCTGAAACAATCTAATCCTCAGGAAAAGCTTAGCCCAAGAACTGGTTAACATTTTACTGGTATCAGTTCTAAAAGTATAGCCATGATTTTGTTTTCTGTTTTTCAGCCATGTAATTGAATTCCAAGGGGCTTTTCTATTGGCTGCAAGACTAATCTATGGAGTCTCTGAAGCAGGTGCATGTCTGTGTATTATTCATTAAAAAAATGCTAGTTATTTGTGTAATTTTTGTAGGTTCCTCACAAACCAAATTCCACTGTGTCTGTATACGCAGCTGGGCACTCAAAATAAAACCTTGCTGAAGCCACACTGGAACCAAAGTAAGCACTCTATTATCTTTTTTTTTCCAGTTTTATTCCTTCTAACCATCTTACACATTTTAAGATTTGCAGAGGAAAACCATAAAACACAGCTGCTTGTAGTAGCTTTGCACTGATTTCAAATAAAGTAGTAGATAAAAAACTGCTTACGCAGATCAGCAGTAAGTTCTATGTGAAAGTTTTTTTAATCGACTGTATTTTTATTAACCAAGTGTACTTCTATATTCTTTGGGCAGGGTTGCATCAAAAGAAAGTAACAGAAGGAAGACTGAGTGCGGAATTACTGCACAGAGTTATTTCTGCCCTGTGGTTAATATGAGCTCCTCTTTCCCACTCTTCATGAAGGAGGATTAGGTACCTAAATATCTTAAGAAATCTGATCCCTGGACATTTGACACATACGCATGTTTTTTAACACCTAATTTCCCATACATATATCTCCCTCTTTGTTTCAAATTACCATCTATAACCTGTGAATAACAGTGTATTTTTTCTATTTTACAGTGATACTTCAGTAAATGGAGACATATTAGCATTTTTGTTCTGATCATTGGACACGAACTAGTCCTAATTTGGATACTGGAGTTTCATGAAATCATTGTACTGACCATCAGACATTACTTGTCCTACAAATTCAGGAGGATTGCAATCAAGCAAATAATCTTTTCTTTTCTTTTTTCTTTTTTCTTTTTTTTTGAAATTCATCCATTTGTGCTTTTTTGTCCACTTTCCATACATACTAGAGGCAAAAAAAAGGTCACTAATTCTCAAGACAAATGAATGTCAAAGTGACATATAGAATTCATACAAAAAGTAGTAGACTCATAGTTTCCTATGTATGCTGCCAGAAACATTTGTACATAAATTCAATACTAGTTCAGGAGTAACTATGCAAAAACCTCTATGAATATTTATGAATAATGAAATCACAAATATATTTACTGAAAACAGCAGAACATATTATATGGGATTGCCACAAAGACTATATGTTGGATGCTGGGAGGAAAAAGTAAGGTAAATTACTCAATCTTTTCACAAAGGATAAATTTTAATGTCTCCATGTATAAGCTGAATATTTAGAAATAGCAGAAGTGTTTTCAAAAATCAGGATAGTTAATGAATCATTAAAGAAAAAAAAGGGTCAAATACCTAAAAAATATTATTTCAAAGTTGGGTAGCTTTACTAACAGATCTGTGCATGATGTGTGTATAATGATCACACTTGATTATTTCCTAAACTCCCTTTTTCACAACACCTCCATGTAACTTTGCAAATTAAGTTCTACTCCAAAGATGCTCTGCTGCCTGATTCCTGGTGGTGGCTAGGTAGGACCATGGATCCTGTTCCATGTCAGGGAAAACAGGCTCCAGAAGTAAGTTCATAGCATTGTATACCTTGTTCAACCCATATGCAGGGTTATTACAAATACACTGTAAAAACAAAGACAGTGGCTCATTGCAGTTATTTCTATACATTTTGGAATAAGACTGTATAAGAAAGAATGATTTCTGCTGGCAGTTTTCCACTGTTTGGATACAACTATATAGCCATAGGGGTGTCCCTGGAAAATACAAGGCGTAACACCCAACAGTGAACAGAATGGAAGCTGAAAAGAACAGCGGAAATATACTGTCAGGAAAGAAACCTTGCAGAGAATAGCAGCTCAAGTCAATGCCAAAAGAGCCAAAGCACTGAAGTGAGAGAGTTTGGCCAGATACAGAGGGTCACATTTTCAAAGCTTTTATACTGATGAATTGGACTTCTGTTCCCAAACCATCAGATGAAAGTAGAAATTATGTTACATACAGTTAGAGATAACTGGCAAGTGAGGCAATTGCAAGTGTAAAGTAAGGAGCACAGACAATTCTGACTGTAACAGAGGAGGAAGAGATGCCCTCTCATCATGTTCTTCAAGGACACCCAGACTTCAGAGAGAAGTGTTAGGAAATCCTTTTACTGAGATATCCTGAGCCAAATGTATATCAACACGAAAATCTTTTTTTCTTTGTTCTGATTGTTTCCTATGATTATGGAGGATTAAGCTCAAGGATCCCAGAGGTCTTTTTTGCTGCTGTATTAACAAACTTCACAAAGCTTCTGCATTTTTCCATTACATTTAAACACTTTACATTTTTTTTTTCTGATCCACTGCTATAATGTGATACATAAAGGCTTAGTCTTCACTAAGCCATACTTCCATTGCACAAGATTCACTAGCACCTATCACGCCCTGAAAACTGGGGAGTAGGTGCCTTGCCTTGGAAATATGCTGCTTTGGAATTCAAATATTCTGTTTTCTCGGCCATACTGCTTCCTGCCTAAAATTGCTCATTTCAGGGACTTTGATGTCACCATGCTGACCTAGTACATATTTTGCATTGCTCCTTTTTTTATCCTCTTTATAATTTTCTATTTCTGGGCCCGTTTTTCACATTTATGCAAGCAGCACTTGACAGGCGAATTTGATTCAGCGTTAATTATTTACTAAACTGTAGGAATTGGATTAAGAATGAGGATGTGAGATTGTGAACAAGCTTAGCATGCAATTTAAAATTGATCTCAGGCCATATTCACTTATATGAATCTTGCCATTTTGGAAAGAGAAATGCTTACCTGTTCTGGCAAATCACCCATTTCAACGCAGTCCAGGCCCTTTTGGCAAACTCACTGCCTAGCTGGCAAGCAGCTCCACATTCACACTGAATTCCACAGAGGGGGAAATGCCAACTTTTAATCATCTGAAGGAAAGCTGCAGAGTACAACCTTTCCTTAAATTGCCAACCTGTCCTAAATTCCTGCTCAACTGAGTGCAAGAAGCACATATTTCACGCTCTGCAAGAAAACTGCCCAGTATAAGTTTTTAAGCACACTTGGGAGCCAACCAATTGCAATGTTTTGTCAAATGCTGTTTCAGACTGGAATTCAAGCCAGAAGAGTATATAGTAGAAGATGTTAAATTTAGTAATTTAAAAATATTTTTGGACTTAGGGCCAAATTCAGGCTTGGCCATCACAGTCAGTGAGAACAGACATGCATCCTTCATTGCAGAGTTCCTGCTAGGCAGAACATGCTGTGGACCAAACTGTGTTTTTTCCTCCGAGCAGTGAAGAGCGTGACCCCATCTGAGATTAATTATCACTTGCTATAGACTGCAGCAAATCTTCTGTACCATGTGGAGCTAAGAGACGCTACCAAACCTGAAGACAGATCAGAGGGACCATGATGTTAGGCAGACTTCTGTGTCCCATGGAAACTTCCCAGGGAACAAGGAAGTTCTAAATCTCAGTTTTCAACCCAAAGGGAATTTGAAGGAATCCTTCCTCATTCTCTCTGTTTGAACAAGTAGATGCAAATCAATGCAATTATACTGAAGTAAGCTATAAGATTTAGGACACTGCACTCAAAAAAACTCTAAGGACTTTTAAAACCCTGATAGTGCCTCTTCAAAAGGAAAGTAGAGGAAAGAAAACAGGACTTACGCCACTACAACATGGCACTGAATGGGATAATAGAAGTCCTCATTGCACTAAAGGCCATTGGAATGGACATAGTAGTATGAAATCACTATTCTCCAAGACAAAGAATTTGAAGGAAAATTCTACTCAATTTTCATACATGGGAAGCATGAAAGAGAAATTTAGTACTTGGGATAGCATTTAAAAACATCTTAATATTTAATGACTTTTTAAAATGAAGTAATATATATATTGCATGTTTTAAAAATATGTATTTCAATTATAAAGATGATTCATGATAGGAAAAAATAAAATCATTTACAGATTGTAAACAATGACTGAGAGAATTGAATTTTGAGATCAGACTTACATCATTATCTCAAAAATGCCAAGGTTTAGAAGTGAACTCTCATTATCTGACACAAGCATTTCCTTTGTTTTGACAGGTGCCCAATCAATTGACAGGTTCTAAAATTATGCATAGAAAATGCATAGGGATATTTTAAAGCAATTTATGTTCATCCTTCCTTTTTACCTGCCAGAAGGATTCCCATGTTTTCATATTGGATTTCATGGGGAATCCAACTGCTTAATCTCTTCTCACCTCTTGGGAAGATTTCCTTCAAAAGAGATAACCCAGGGTGCTCCTAATTAGCTTTACAAATGGCTAAAGAGTGTTTTCTCAAAGCAACATGTAGATTTTCTGCTTGTGCTTAGAAGTGTGACAAAAGCTGAGATCTCATTATTTTTGTTTTTAAGGTAAACTTTCTAAGTAATAATGTCACTACTTATATATAATTTTTTTTTTCTTTCTCAACTTTACGCCTGCGATAGCCCCTACCCCTTCTTTTTCATGATATGGAAAGATTCAGTTGCCTAAACGCAGCACACTAAGCCATTTCAGTTAATATAGAATGTTCTGCCTGACCTCCAGGTGCCACTCGAGAAGCATGGGCTCTGTGAGTCCTACATTATATCTACTGGTCTTGTGCAGATATCTGGGATATCTTAGGGTATCTAAAAAGGCACTAGGCACCACTGTTCAGAGAACAGTATTGGGTGAATTATCAACTTAAGCACCCCAGAGAAAACCAGCAATTGTTATAATCCCATTTGTATTTAGGTAGAACTTCCAAATTATTGTTCAAATGTACTTCTGTAGAGAAGTTCAAAAGTATTCATCACATTCGTAGGGCTGATAGCTCACTTAAATCCTGAGCTCCAAGAAAAAGAAACCTTTTCAATGTCTTTTTTTGGTTAGTCTTCAAAGTCAGCAAATGCATGCAGGAATTTCCTGTGCCTTGCTTAAATTATTTAAAGAAGATCAATTTGATCTTGTATTCTTTTGCTAGTGGGTCCACTTGTATTTATTAAGAGAAGAGTAAAAAGTTATCTTAATAAGCAGATCACTTTTCTACAGGATACCTGTAATCAAAATCAAAATATGTCTATTTTGGATGTCAACTTGTTCTTCATCTTAGTATTCAGAGACAAATTAAGTAAAGAAAGCATTTCTCATTTGTAAATCTGATGTTACCTTCTACATATCAGATTGGCTCCTCATGAAAGTTGGAGGTTGCTGCTAGCTTTACAATTACTCTTTCTGTTCTGTGCTATTCTGATAATAAGAAGCAGTGAATTGCTGTTTTGACAGGGCTTGGCCAAGAACAACAATATAAAAGAAAAAGTTTTCAAAAAAGCCTGCAAAAGGTTTATGAATTCTAATCTTCAGCACTTGAATAAATACATATGACAAACTGCAGAGTTCTTTACAAAAGCCTTTCCCAACCTCTCTAATTTGAGCTCAATTATATGTGTAGTGTTTAGAAGCTCAAGTTCATCTTGCCAATGTTTTGAAACTAAGGTTGTACTACGTACCATTAACTGTAAAAGTGAAGGGCAAGTAATAAGTTATAATTAGCCTATTAATCACCTCTAAAGAAATGTATCCAGGGAAGAGTGCATCCTCAAATTACAATAACTGGTGATTTGAAGGAATCCTTTTTTCTTTTCTTTTTTTTTTTTCCCTCTCCTTGTCAGGAATAGTCTTGGAGTTTGCTGTGCAAGCTCATGAATATTATGCTACAATCAGGCAACGTATGCACTATGGGCCATGCGGTATAGACGGCCATAAATCCATGGATGTCAACAGACATGTGTGGATTTCAAACTGCTAACTAGGTATCAGACATCCTCATTAGTGTCTGCTCCTCAGCGGCACCTTTACTTATTTTCTTAAGCAAACATCAGTTTCTCCTGCTAAAGTTAGTAATGGCATCCTCTCTGGAGTCTTTTTTTTTTTTCCTTAGGAGCCACAGAGCATATTTTCTCTCCTGCGCCAGCACACTTAATGCATGTCCTTTAAGACAAAGCTGTGAATAAGAGCCCTTGAGAATAATGCTTCCTGTACAAGAAGTTTCAAGTTATTAATGATCATGTTCTTTTTCAAGTGAATTATAAATGGCTGCATGCTTACTTTTGTCTTCATTCTCAGTTATTAAAAGTCTCTCCTGGAATTCACTTTGCTGTATTTTGCAAACAGGTAGATTAAAAGCTAATATAATTTTCTGGGCTATACTCTATTAGAAGATGGAAGCATCACCAGTATATGCATCTTGTTCGTGTTTTTCACCTTAGGTATTTTTCTGAGATAATAGATAGCCAGCGGCAGGAGACGTAGCAGTCAGGTGTGGTGTAGGGTTAAAACAAAACGAAGTCTTTTTCATAAATGGGTAGCACCACCAAATGGCCATAAACAGACAAAGGGAGACCAGCACCTCCACAGAGGAAAACCCAGGGCATCATTAGCATTATTTACCCAGTGAGAAAGGCTTTACAAAGGCTATCAGTGCCTCGAGAAACTACTGCATCCTGACAAGGAAGATAGAGGATGTGAATGACAGTGCCCAGGAACAGATGTCAGAGGACATACTAGAGGAATAGGGCATTCACTAAGATTTTCAAATGCCTCCAGCTAGGTTTCTTAATCCATATTTCAGCATCTAAATAAAGGGTCCAGCACTGATCTGGGCAGCCATTTTGAAAGTGCATGCATTCTTTGTGGGACCTGCCAAAGGTGACAGCAGATAAAATCCAACAAACTTTTTTTTTTGAACATTTCTGTTTTTCTGTAGCATGCGAAAGATCTTCTGAATTATCTACTTGCCTTTATAAGAAAATATGAGGAGCTATTCGGCATTGCTTACTTGTCATCTAGAAACTCAGGTGTTACTTTTTCTAAGCCAGGTTCCCAATTTCTTGTGAACATCACAGCTAATTCTCAAAAGTGAGCATAACTTGCATAACTATGTTATATGCCTGTTGTAACCTAGGTTGACCTAGGCTGACATGGAATCCAAGAAAAAAAAATTGTTGAACAGAAATAAAAAAGTATGTATGGGCTTCTCTGCCTCCTTTACCCTTTTTAATGATCTTAAGGATACATAAATTTTGTGTATTCTTAAAGATGGGGGAAAATTCTAAGGAAGGAAGGAAAAGTTCATGCCTAACATTGAAGATTCCAGTCTAGTTCTTCTTAGAAATGTCTGTGGCAGTTGAAGAATCAGTGAAACTGCTATTTACTAGACAAGTGAATTTATAAGCTCTACAGCTAAAGGGGAAAAACATTTCTGACAGATAGTGACATCTATTCATGTCCACTATTGACAGCAAATTTGAGGAAATGATATTTCTACTAAATCTGTTATCACCTTGATTCTTTCAAATTGAGTTTGAGAACCTTAAGATTTCCCTAAGAAAAATTAACTAAATTTACAACAACAAAAAAACCTAAGAAAATACAATTCCATTCATTGTATGTATAATATATAAAAAAAAGTGTGTAGTGTGTAAAAAATCTTCAGGTGATAGGCAATTTCCACTGGAAGATACAGTATGTCACATTAGTTTCATGGGCATGAAGTCCTGAACTTGAAGGGAACTAGGACAATACCTTGCAATTTATACATTTGATTGGAGAGATTATTTAGCTGTTGCCATTTCCACAGAGGGAGATGAAGGGAATATAATATCACATTATATACCAAGTTCTTACAGATTATGGCAAGAGAAATACGTGGCAAATTCAAATTTACCATTAAAAGATTTGTTCCTACATAACTGATTTTATGCATCTTCGGCAGATTTGTTATTATTATTATTATTACGACACTTACAGGAGAAAATACATTGCAATGGACAATAGAATCATTTTTCACTATTATGAATACTTGTGTTCTGTTTTTGGAACATACGTAAGATACTCATGCTTACTGGGTATGCTGATCCATTTTCAAAAGCTTTTTAATAGCATATTCAGTGTTTGATAACTCTTAGAAAGGCAATTTAAATTACATATAGACCAACCTGAATCTTCATTTTTATATTAAAAAAGTGGGTTTTTAGATGTCTCAAACACATTCTTATTACTATTCTTTAATTTCAAAAGTGTCTGAAATGTGTTCTTCCAGATGGCATCTGAAGAAAACATCAAAACACTATAAAAATGTTCAATATTCAGGAATTCAGTATTCAGTAATGTTCTCTAATATTAACAGGTGCCTTGCAAAAGTTTTTTTTTTTTTTTTTTTTTTACCTTGCTGGTTAGCTGAAAGCCTGGTCCTGATGATAGATTTTATGCACATCAACAATGACCTGATGTCAAGTCTGGTATTCAGGCTAACATCACCAAAGGCAATTTTAAGGCATTAACTCTTACTCAGAACCAGGAATAATTTAGGAAAACACTAAATGTTTCATATAATCATCCTATTTATCTAAAGCAAAATAGGTTTTGAGTTCCTTCTGAAGTCTGCTCATTCCTAAGACGCATACAAATGGCATGGTTTCTATACCCAACAAGTAAGGTCTACTGCTATTGTTTAATAAGAGAAAATCAAAGCTAGGAGTTTCAGTAAACACAGATCATTCTCTCCGCCTTCTATGGTTTGTGTTTTACCTCATTTCCTAAAAGGGCGTTTATGCAGGCTTCAGATGCATCACAGATGGCAGTAAGGTCATGTCCTCCTTCCAGTGCCAACACGACACGGCCATCCGCTAGCTCCAGCAATTGCTTCGTTAGGTGACCAAAACCTAGTATTCAAATACAATAGTTCAAATAATTAAAGCAGAACAAATATTATACGGATGTTTCACATCTCCTGTGAGAATGTATAAAACTCTAGGATATTGCACAGAGAGCGCGGGATTTACTCCAGTATCCTCTTTCCAAGTGTGGCCCACACTTTGGGGCTAGGTATGTGGAATTTTGTATGAAGTAGAATGTCCTGCTAATTAGCTCCTGCTAATCCCTAATAGTTGGAGATTAGTTGAAATATTAGTTTGTTTCTCTCACTGCCATTAGACATTATCATCCTGGACTCTCTTACTACTTGCACATCAGTAGCAAACACCCATGATATTTAGACACGAGCCTGCATTAATTATCATATCATCAATACGACAAATTTAAAATATATTAGAATTTTAAAATATATAGATTTTTTCATTTTCCATTAAGTTTTTATGCAGAGGTTGCTTCTTCCACTGTATTTGGGGTTTGAGTCTTAATACACAACAACGGAGTGAAACACACTGGAAATGTTACATCTTAGCTCCATTCTGAAGTGTTTTTAATGAATCACTGGATTGGTAATTCTGATTCATGGTTTTGACAAAGGCTGAAACTGCCTAGAATTTCCCAGAAAACTCTATCATGACCCCTTGATATTGATGCAAAGTGTTCTAAGATATTCACTATCACAGACGAAAATGGTGGTCCTTCACTTTCTGTGGTGATATTTAAAGATATCGATACTGCCATAATAATTACATTTGTGTTCAAGTAAAATTGATTTATTTCTGTTTTAATGACATGACAAACTATATGAAAAAAATATTTAGTGATAAGAAATATTTTATATTTTGTGGTGGTTTCCTAGGATTGATTTTTTTTTCGATTTAAGTGAGTAATAGCAAATGAAGCTTTGAAGCTGTTGAAGTTAAATACCCATGCTTTTGTTCTTAATTTTCCTGTTTGTTCTGTTCTAGTTGCTCTGCTGTTGGTCATCACTACAAAGACTTAAAAAGTATCTAGACGACACCAACTAAAGCTCAGGCTCTATAAAGAGAGGAGATTCTTTTTGTTTTGTTTTGTTTTGTCGTGTTCCAATGAAGACGGTTGCCAGAAATTAAAAATTTTAAAAATTACACACATATTTTCTATAGAAACTTTCCCAGTCATAAATGTAAGCCCTGACCCTCCAAAAAGCAAACACACAATTATTCCCATTTACCTGATAGAACTTTGTTGAGCATGTACCTAACTGTTTTTAGAACAGAGACCTTAATGATACTTTTTTTTTAACTGCTCTGAAAAGAGAAATTCTACTTGCCACTTAATCTATGGATGATCAGAGAACACTTGTGGCAAAATATTATTTCCGTATGCCATTCCACAATCTTCTGCACCATGTAAGAACTGCAGTTTTGATTCTAGCAAACTACACTGTGGTTCAGATTACATACAGGGTTGAAAAACAAATAAAATCTTAAATCTCTCACTTAAGTGCAACCTTTCCTCATGAACCTCTCTACAAAAGACCAAATTTAGACAGGATAATAAAAGCGAAGGAAGGAGTGGAATGAGGATAACCTTTGATCTTTAGCCAATTTCTACTTTCTTTTACCTACAGGATTTATTTCTGTCTATATGTTACACATGTGATCTTCAGATCCATGAGAAGAGAGTGCCAGCAGCACAGAGTGAGTCGTGCATACAGATTTTAAAGGAAATGAAGAAGAATGAATAGGCACAGACTTCCCACATCCACAACTCCACAACTCTCCCTTCAGGTCTGTGAGAAGCCCAGCAGCACTTTTAAGACACCGTCATCCCTCACATTAAACAGCTTCTGTTAAGAGGGGAAAGGTCTGCAGTATTTCCCCTACACATTTTGAAAATATGCTGTTGTAGCTACATTTTAATTTGGGGGGGTATGTGTGGCAACTTAAAGACTCTCTCAATGCCTTTTTTCTTCTTTTGAACAACTATACACAATATATCTGACAGACATCACTTTAATGTTAGATTGCATGCTTGCTTTCCTAATGGGATTCCTAGCATCAGTGTTACAATAATCATTCCCGGCTGATCCAGGCACCATGCAAGGAGCCACACAGAAAGCATCTTTTCCAGCATAGATCCCAGTAATGAGACAAAGTGTTGCCAAAGCAAAACAACATGATGCCATCTTTTTTTTTTTCAGTGTAATTACCCAGAGAAAGTAAAGGTGACTTGCTAGAAGGGGAGGAAATTGCTTTAGCCAACAGAACCAATGTTGCCTATGATTGAATGAGTTATGGAAATTCTTAACAAAGAAACTTGGATCCCATGCCACTGAAGCAACCTAAGAAAGATATTAGTCTCCTCCAGGAAATCCCCTGGAGTGTAGAAGTAACAAAATGGGAAGAAAGGAATCCCATTCAAGTAATGGTTTTAAGATGAGTTATAGTCCATGCCAAATAATTAAGAAAAACAAGAAGAAAATAGTAACAAGCATCATGAAAAGAAACAGTCATCTCTCCTGATATAGCAAGACCTGATGCCCTTGGCCAACTCTAATGTGAGAAAGTAGTTGGACAAGCATTTTGAATCCTCTTTCTTCCAACTTACATGAATCTTCAGATTTCAGCAGCACTGTTTGGCCCTTCTGCTGTGACAGACAGCAAAGGTGCCAGCTGTGATGCTGGCTTTAAAGATCATTTCAGTTTGGATTTACAATATTCTGAAACTGTATGCTTTTTTTCTGTGGTGTGTATGATTTATAGATTAATGACATTTTATAAAAACAGAAAAAGTTCAAGTATAAAAAAAAAGATTAAATACTCTGGGGTATTTATCAAATGTTATTGTAAATGTGCTGTCTCAGTGAATTTGTATTTCAGAGAGGCAGCAAGATTTTTTAAAAATAAGCTCATATTGTGTGCCAGGAAACTGTGAGCATGGTTTTGTGCCAATAATTTTTTTTCAGACATAATTTTAGTAATTTAAATGTTAAAAGTACCTGTTTCCTTCACAGATCCAGTATTTAGACATCCAGGGTGGAATTTGCAAAAACACTTAATATTGGCTTGCTATGATCCTAGTGAAGAATGATAAATGTTCAATTTACACAAGGAATAGCACTAAAATTCTACTAAATAGTTTTGAAAATCATACTTGCTAATGGCTTCACATTCTGTTGATGAAAAACAGTGGGTACACAACCGTGCCTTTAAGAGAAAAGGAAGACCAGATTATAACTGAAACGATTATAAGACCCTGTTCAAACCTGAAAAGCGGAAAATGCAGTAAACTCTCTTTGAAAACCTATAGCTGGGTATAGTGTATACAAAAGAACAAAAAGCACAAATAGCAAAAGACTATTTAAAAATATTTCTACTTTCTAAGTGCTAAAAAAAAATGCAGCAAATTTACTGTAGCATTTACAGTACTGAATATTTTCTTTCTGATGTGCTATTTACCAACCCAAAACAATTTTCCAAGAGCAAGATTTCTAAAAATTGCTGTCCGTTTTCCATCTGAGCTCCAGGATGCAAGTAGTTGTGACAGAAGGTAACATTCAAATCTGAGTTACAAACTGCAACTCAACCATTTAAGTAACATATTGCATACAAACAATACACAAACAGTCATATAAACCTGGAGTAGCATAACAACTATTTTGTTCTAGCTTGCAAATTATAAATCTTATTTTCCAGTGTACAATCTGGACTCCTGTGTTATTTTGATATTGTTATATATTGAAGAAATACACAGTAAGGAAGGTATTATCTGGTGACTTTTGAAGTGAAAATGTAAACATTTAAAAGGAAAACATTTAACACATTCTTTATTTATACTCTTTTCCCTCCTCCAATGTTTTTTGCAGAGCATCTACAACATTCAGCTTTATATTAGGGAATATTTTATTGTGGGAAGGCAGAAATAGAGAAAAATAATGCTATGCTATATGAACACTTTATTTTACTAATAAGCAAGCTGCCAGATTACTATTAAAGGTTTGAATTATCATCTACTCAAAACTATTATGAAAGGTAAATTGAATTAGCATCTACTCAAATAAGTCATCTTTTAGTGGATTGTTTGATGTTCCCAATAAAGTACCAAGAGCCTCAATTTTTCTTGCTTTTATCAGACAACCTCCATGTGTGCTCCTTTTCATTCTGCCAAACATCACAGTTAAAAACAAGAAAAAATATTCAAGCCTCTTAAAAAGAGAGCACCAAGTCATTCCAATTTTCTGTTTTTCTCCCTGGGGTAGCCTTACTCTGACAACCTGAAATAGAGAGCAGTAAATAGAAAACAGGTAAAAATTGTTTGCACTCTGTCAGTTCTCCAGTGGACTCCTTGCACAATTTTATCTTGTACTCTGGCTGGATGAGCTAAAGCTAATGTTTCAGTTTGTGCATACAGCTTCTCACTTTGAGAAGGAAACATATGAGAATTAAGATTATTTGTAAATGTTTTTCTCTCATCCTTTTCTCAGTAGACAAGGGAAAGAACCATACGGGAGGGGAACACTTCAAACAAATCTTGCAGCACTGATGGTCTGTGTATACCATAGTATACACATTATAATATAAAGTATCGAACCCCAGTTTGTGGGGACTAAACCTTCCACAGGAGAAGACCGTCCCCTTTCCTCTCCATCACTGCACATAAGAGGAGCAGATGTCTCCTGTACGGTCGCTCTTTGGGCCAGGGAAGGCTTAGCAGAGGCATTTCGCACAGGGGGGATAGAAGAACAGGGATAAGTCACCACCTGAAAGGATGGAGAAAGCCTCAATGAGGCTCCTGCTGCAACAGGGCCCCAGTAGCTCTTCCAGCTCGAGTGTCTTAAAAGCTACAATCTGACCCTAAATTACAGGCAGGGCTCTCTTGAGCTCCTCTGGCTATTCAGAGCAGTTTGAGAGGAATACACCCAAAATACAAAAACTCCACAGTCTCTGTCCTGGACCTCCAAGCATGTATTTAACTACTATTTACCATTTAATCATGTCATTACTCTCTAATTTTCTTGAGAATGTGTTTTCCTCTCATTAAAACTGTTGCAGTGATCACTGCCAAAAGTCTACCCACCAGTGTTCTGCTCTCCTTCCCTGTGGTTCCTTCGTGACTATTTGATTAATTTTCATTGATATTCTTCCAACAATAGCATCTAAAATTAACTGGGTCAGTTTTTACATAACTTCCTGAGTCATCAGGCTATGTGTCCTAAATAAATATGTCCATACAGGAGTCAAATGATAATTTACCCTTCCAGCACTGGCTGAAGCCAGAACTTTTTGCAAAGCTTGTGTTCTATGATAAGAAAACATGTTATATTCTCAGGTCTTAATTCAACACCTTTTAGTCAGTCTATACTTCATTTGAATTAAGTTAAAGGTTTGACTTAGTTGGCAAGATCTGGCCCTGAGTGAGGGGGAAGGGGAGATTTCGATGCCAAATACGTTCTTATGAAAAACGTTTTCCAAACAGCAGAAGTTATGAATGTTAGCATTAAGGTACCTGAATTTAAAAGGAAAATATCTAGCCTCCAGGCATTAGCTGCTGATTTCTTGCCTTTAATACCATAGAAGGAAGCTCAGTAACACTTTAAATTACATGTCTCAAGCAGGCATTTAATTTAGATTAAATTAGACAGTAATTGTACGTTAAATAAATACCAATGGCTTCAGAAACACATTTTTTATGGATTAACAATTTATGTAATAGATGTTTTTATTGCATGCCTGTTAGTCCTACAGTAAAAAGTTTTTCATAATTAGCTGTTCTTTAGCTGCTACACTGAACGTAACTTTTTAAATCTCTAGAAGTACACGTACCCAGGGATACACAGGATGCCTTCCTGAAAGAGAAACAAGGCAAACCTGTCTCATCCAATATGTCCTGGGAGCAGACAGCAGATAGAGGGGGAGAGACCATCTTGCCAGTGCTCAAAAGGGTGTTCAGGACACCTTCAACTTTTGAAAGATGTTGGCAAGTGGATCCCATCACTGATTGCATTTGTATAGCTCTCCGGGAAAGAGAAACTTGCAGAGCTCCATCACCTAATGACAATACTGACCATCATCAGATAATCATCAGAGATAATCATCAGAGAAAACACATGAAGGAGGAAGCTTCCCCCAAACTGGGGAAGCTCACTAATTTTATAAAAGGGATTTCTTTTGTATCTTATGTTATCAGATAATAGAGATTTTGCATAATCCGGAAAAGGTAATGGCAGCGCACAACACAAGGATTATGCGCTTAGAGCTTGTTATAATGCTCTCTCATGGACCCAGGAGGAAAAAGTCTACCACAGATTTCAGCTGAAATCTGAATCTTTGGATGTTGCCAGAGCTGGTAATGGTTTTGCCTAGACATTTTTAGTTCTGTTCTTGCTATCTATACACTCCATGCCTTTCTTTTCATTTTCCTCACATTTTCTTCACATCTCTTCCACGCCACACCAAGCTCAAGTAATAACATCTCCACTGTCCTGTTTCCCCTCACTTTTTTTTTCTTTTTTTTTTCCATTTTGCTTCCTATTCAGCAAATCTTCTACACAGTAAATTGGAAGAGAGTGCAAGATTATCCATCCCACAGATTTTTTGGGGAACACGTAGTCATTCAGTATCAGAAGGAAGAGAGAGGGAAAAGGTAGAACTGCAGATAATTTGGTGGTATGTCAGAAACTCAGATTCAGATCTCTTTTCTAAATGAGGTGGGTTTTTTGGTTTGTTTGTTTTGCTTTGCTTTTCCCTGGAGGGGGCATTCCCTGTGATTGGTGGGGGGGGGAGTTATTTTGAGAAGAGATTAAGGAATCCCTCAAGAGGGGTTTTGTGGAGGTACCTTAATCACCTTGATACACATCAGCTTAAAACCCTTCACACATACCATGAAATCTGCCAAACTGATTGATGCAATTTGTAGCACTGATATCATGACAGCTTCTTCCAAATCTGATCAGGTTCTCTGATTTAAAACTACATACAATGCATGTATGCATCTGTTGTTACAATTTAAAGATGATTACATCTCCAAATCTAAGTCCAGACTCAATAAAAGGTTGGCTAGAAAACAAGACATTTGATTAAAAATATTCAAAATATGAAGAATTTGTTTCTAATCCACATTGGAATGAAAATCAGATACTAATATTTACTATCCAATAAATCAGACACCTTGATTAAAGTTTGCAAAAAGTTATTATAATGCGACCGCCTATAAAATCAATTTGACATATTTTGAATACACAAGAGTTTTTGCTGTTATAAACCCACTTAGCTAAAATGTGGGCAGTGAGTTATGACTGAAAACAATCTGAAGGGAAGATCTAGTTTTATGTTTTTTAACTGATGAAAAGCCAAGTAAGTTAATTTGAATCAACCCAAAAGACTAACACAAGAGGATATGATTTAAAGCCCGTGACTCCAAGGCTGAGAACTAACTGCCATTTTCTGAAGATGGTCTACAAAATTCTGCCAAGAAAAGCAGCATGGACTGAATGATCTTTCCAACATATACACTTTCCTGGAGTCTTGAATTGAGGCTCTCACTTTTTCATTTACTAGCCCTGTCACAGCAACAAATCACACTAAATTAAGGGTTAGTGTCTTAGTCAGTGATAATCAGCATATACCATTATCTAGAGAGCTGGCCTCCTGATGTGCCTCATTCATCATCCTAAGTCTAGGGACACAGGCACAGTGGGCATGTTAGGGATGGATTCTTGTAGGTGGCTAGAATTGAGGTAAATATTCAATTTCCTAATCAATTTAGTGTCAAGTCCCCTAGTGAACTCAGAACCAGAGGCCTAGCACCACTCAGGATTTGGGTCATGTTGTTTAACAAGCATCATTTTATATCAGGAGGGAATAAGGCAGTGCATTTCTAAAGGATTATAGTACATCTCAAATAGTTGCTCATATTCCCCCTGGCCTTGTGCCTGCTAACCCCACCTGACACATAATATAATCACCCAGAAATGCACTGCCTGTCACCACTTATGGAAAAGGTAATGTGTAAAACTCACTAAAGGAAACGATATTGAAACTAGGTTTGGGTCTGACTCCTTACAGCCTCCTGATTAATTGCAATTTCCAAGTAAAATACATTGAGCAACTTTCTATTATGCTGTTCTGTTACAAAAAATGCATAAGAATAAAGGATGTGATTCAGCCCATACAACAGGCCCTTTGTGCCTCTTCATACTACTAACAGGACACACGGATGCTTGATAAGGTGGGTAAAACCCCACAAAGCAAAACAAAACAAAGTGTGGCTATCATTTTAATGACATATTTGGCTCTACACAACCTCCTTCCCAGGTGGGGAAGTCTTGTCAGAAGCTTGTCGCACATGTTGTTATACAGCAGACCTTTGAGATCCTTAAGCTGCTGGGAGCACAGAAAAGGTGGCACGAGCTACACGGGTCTTAAATGAAGGCGTGTGTGACATCACTTTACTCTGAATCACTGTCCAGTGAACATATTCAAAAATATTTTTACTTCCTGTTTCCCCAAATGAAATTTATGTCTTATCCCATGTCAGATTGTTACAACTTAAGGATAACAATTTTTTTTTTTTTTTTTTTTTTTTAATTCTGTAGACATTAGGGCCAGGTCCAGACAGCTCCCCGTATGAAAGAGGCTGTAATCTGGAACAAGGTTAATTGGGTCAGGAGTGGCCTTTTAGTTACCCCACAACCTTCTCCTTGAATGCATGTTTAAGAATAAAATCTCTGCTTAGAATACCCCTTCCCCATCTTCTCAATCCGAAATACTAATTTCTCAGAATAATCAGTCCATTCTGTGAGATCCTGCAGCCAAATGGTGCTCCGTTAACTACCACTTGAGAACGGATGCTCCAAAAACTCCCCTGGAATTCTTCAGCCAGTGAGTTTCCATCTTTTCAAACAGTGAAATAAGAATGCAATTGCAGCCTTGCAAGGCCTGAGTGAAAAATGCTTTCAGACAGCTGGGTAGATATACAGTACTACTTTCTGGATTTTCTCAGAGCAAGGAGCAGAGTCATTCAGGAACGACCTGGTTTTTAGGATCTGTAGGTAATTAAATGGTCACTCTCTCCCCTGTCACCACAGCATGAAAGCAGTATCAAAGACAGCTGGCAGACCTAAAATAGCCAGTAATCTCCATCCAGCAATAGAAACATCAGGACAAACAATGAAATTTCTGTGCTACACTCAGGCCTACACCCAGCTAAGCAGTGTCAAGGTAACTTGAGGACTCCAGATGTTGTTGCAGCTGCATTACCACAGCCATCTTAGTCACTCTCCCTAAAAGTGGGAAGTTCAAAATCAAGCAAAAATCAGTCAGTCATTCTGTGAGGATACTGTTTCTTGAGCAACATCAGCAATTCCTTTTTCAAGCAAAAGCAATATATTGGCCTTTCTAAATGGAGATACTGAAAATCAACTACTAGAATAGCTACCGTTTCTCCCTGCAGAGTTTTAACAACTGAAAGTAAAAGAACCTGCTGTCAGAGCAAAGCTCAAAGCTCCCTAGTGGCTTCAGAAACTTAACAAACAGCATAGACTGTGCTACAACATCAGGATTGCATTTGTTCTTTCTTCTGATGAAGCTGAAGAGCCACAGCAGCTGAAAGCTTGGACAAAAATTATGCAAACATAATAGTAAATTCACTTATAAACCTTTGACAACAAAGGCTTTTAACTGTCTCATTGCAGATAAACAGAACAGCTCAACAGGAAATGTATTAAATTCAGAACAGCTCCAAGTATCATAACATGTGGTCACCCCCACTGAAAAGAAGGCATTTCTCAGCCATTCTCAGTTTGGGGGCAAAAACACTGGTTTCAGTGATCTCTATTTCAAAAGAAACTTTCACGAACCCAAATTCTAGGATCCTCCCACTGTTCTTATTTAAATTTTAGAACTGGCTACTCTGACAGAGTAATTAATCAATTAAATGATTACACAACGGGGGGGGAAAAAAAAAGGGAGAAAGAAAATGCAAGGTGAGTCATGGGAGAACTTGGAAAAGCTTAAGTGTGTGTTGGTTCAATGAATAAGATTTTATTATTAAACAGGACAAGTAAGTGCGTGTTTTTGAGTAAAAGACAGTAAGGGAAATTATGGGATGCCTGAGTGTCTGAGTAAATGAACAAGAACAAAATGAATGTGAATATGAATCCTGGGAGTGTCAAGAAATTAGATTTTCCTGTGAGCATCATGGTGGTTAGAAAGTAAAGGGAACAGAGAAGACATCCTCTTGTTTCTGCAAGTAAATCTAGAACATCTCTTAATTTCCTTTGGCCTTATATTCTCACGTCCTTTTCCATGGATGATCTGCGAGAAGTTTCTACAGCTATATTAACACAGAATGCACGTTTGTCTGCAGTGAGCTCTGCATGCATCAATGAATGCCTACCAACTCAGCCAAGGTCTAAACAGCGAAATTCAATTAACTGCATTGAAAACACTGTGTGTTTGGTGTGACAGGTCTGTATGTGTAGGCAGAAGTGTTAGTGGCAACAGTCATAAGGCAATATTTAAATAGGCAGGTATCTGATAACATACTGTTCTCTTGTGAGTAATCACATCATATGCTATTTATTCAGACATGCCATGACACTATCACAGAGACAGAAACAAAATCTCAAGTAGATCCATAGCTACAATGGCTTTATGCCCCTGGAACTGTGGGCAAAATCTGGCAAAGTAAATGCAAATATGCCTGTTCTTTAGTCGCAATAAAATAAGTTTAGAAATTATGAATGAAATCCACTTTAAAGTCCAAATGCACGTTTGGAGACCTGTGTTTTATCAATGAGAACAGGCACTTTATAGAGAACAGAAAGCAGCTTCCTGAACCCATCTGGACTCAGAGAAGCAGTAGCAGTTGCTATTTCTAAGCTTTAAGTTACTTCTGTGTCTTCCCATACTACACTTTATTTTAACGGGTCATCATAAATAAACTCAGACTACTTTTCTATATGTTAGTCTTTACAGGAAGCAGAAAGCACGGCTTCCACCTCCCTCACATGGCACGCGTGACTCCATCTGAGGTGGCTTCCAACAGGAGCCAGCTCCAACACACACATAGCCTAACCTGGAACAGCTCACAGTTCCTGGAAGGAACAATTACCAGCAAAAAACATTTGCTTTCTTTTCCTCTTTCACCTACTGGGAACTCAAATAGTAAAATCAACTGTATTTCTTACAATATTTGCAAAGCCCTCAGGTATGAGTAAAGAACATGACTGAGCACACGGGTGAAGAACAGATTTCCAAATTAAAGATGACTTCTAGTGATGGTTGCTATTAATAATACACATTTATTTAATGGTAAAATCTGTACAGTTTAAAGCAAAAACTATATGTTGCCTTATTTAAAAGGTGTGAGATTCAACAAGCTGTGCAAGCAGCAGGGCTGATACATGTGTGAGTGAGCAGATGTGGCAGCAAGCAGCCAGGAATGTAAAAAAAAGCCATGTTTTTTTGCCTATATCATGCTCTTTTCAGTTGCCCAAAAAAATGGCAGGAATAGTGTGGCCCCCTAAGACCAGGGGCACATGTTTTCACTTTTTGCACATGCTGTACTGAGCCTTCCTAGGTCCTCATTGTGTCTGGAAATGCTCAAGAGAAATTTGGCTCAATTTGACTATTATCAATTCTATTGGACTACTATACAGTGCATGTAATTTAATATTTGGATTAGAGCTCTGCCTGAGTTTCTGCTGTGGCTCTTTGTGATAAATTGAAATGCATAATTGACAGAAAATTACCTTTGGATTGCTAGTTGATTTTACTATAGGGCAATTAGAAAAAAATACATTTTTATTTAATCCAAAATTATGATTGAAGATACAAGAAACGCAGAGTGAGCTCCACAGTGCTATTTTTATATAAACTCTTTTAAGAATGGAGCTTGTGATGTTTAAGCTTGCATTTCATTATTGAAAAGAGGATAAGGGGAAAAAATAGAACAGAGAATAAATGCAGTAGAACATTTATTTTTTAAGATTGTTAGGCAAACACTGTGAAGTGCTGGTTTATGGCTGCAATTTTAAACTTGTCCTCTCTATATGAGGAAAGCAAAGGCTCAGAATAGTAGACGTTCGTGTAAATAACAATTCTATCATAAAAAATATGCAAAAAGAGCCTGAATAAAGGTTGTACAAGCAAACATAAATCTCTCTTGGCCTAACTTCACAACAATTGACCTTACAACCCAAATAATGTTCCTTTGTGCATAGCTTTTATATGCAATTTCTAGATTTACTATTTCAAAGAAAGTGTGTGTAAAAAATTTCAGCTGAGCTTAAACTGAACAACCCATTCACCCTACAGCTGGATGAAAGTTTGCGAACTTGCTTTGGAAACAGTCTCTATTGACGCTACTTTCAGATCCAGATTCAAACTTTATTCCTTTATTTTCATATGATATCTTAATCAGGAACGAAATGAGGAAAAGATAAAATACTGATAGGACTAGAGGAAATGGCCGGAAACTGAAACATCAAAAGTTCCACAGGAACTTAAGGAAAATTTCTTAACAGTGAGGGTGACAGAGCACTGGAACAGGCTGCCCAGAGAGGTTGTGGAGTCTCCTTCTCTGGAGATCTTCAAAACCCACTTGGATGCCACCCTGTGCCACGTGCTCTAGGTGACCCTGCGGGTGCAGGGGGGTTGGACTAGATGATCTCTAGAGGTCCCTTCCAACCCTAAGCATTCTATGATTCTATGATTCTATAATAATAATAAAAAAGGCAGTTCACTGGAGAACAGACAATATAACCAGAAAAGGCGATGACACTTTGCCAGCCTGAGCATATTCTCTTGTAAGTCATCAAGAGACTGCGACAAATAAAGTTTTTGACCCTAGAAAAAGGTGGAAGAGACAACACAGGCAACACAAATAAAATCGCTGCTACTCAATCTCCCTATTATTACCTAAGTACTTAAACTTCAGGTAATTCCTTTTCTACAAACAAATTTTCAAATCAGATTATAAAAAGCTCAATACCACATACGACTTCTATAAGCGTGTTCTAGGTGACATCTATATTGAAACAGTGACAAATCCCTTTGCTTGATTAAAAATGTTAAAGCTCTTACTAGACAATTCACCAAAAATGAAAATGTTTTATCCATGTCAGTAGTGCGCATTGAAAATCTCAAAGTATTCAGCACTAAAAGGAATCTTGCCAAACTCTAAAGTCCATACGTGGGAGCGGTCAGTTTAGCACATAGTAAATATCCCAAAATCTGCAATTAACCCAGGGATATTCTTCAAATCTCACTCAACTTGACAGCTCTTTTGGGCAGTCATATTTGGAGAGCTGCGGTATGCTGAATCAGCCTCTGGGAGCTCCATCGGCTGTGTAAGAGAGCTGTGCTTTTAATTCAGTCATCCAGGTCTGGAGTTCAAAGTTAGGACAGTGTTAAGACCTTTCAGAAGAGCCCAGAAGGTATCAAATTCATTGGGAAAGTCTCCCTGAATGTAAGTTATAGATAAATATCTCCAATCTCTTATACATTTATACACAATTGAGTGAAGTATCATTTCAAATTAAATATGCAGCACTGTTTTGTGTTCATAAAATTGTTTGGGAATATTTCTCCCAGCATTTACGAAACATTATTTTTGGCCTAGAGTTTGCAAAGTGTTTGCTTTAACTGCTCCCTGTAACTCTACATTTATATTAGTGCCCAAAAAGTGATATTCTTTAGCATACGTTCTCTTAATGTGTAATTGAAACTTTATATACAACATGAAAGGTAATAATTATGATAAAGTGACGTGCAACAAATGGCCAGTTCTCCTGATCACACAAATAACCAGCAATCTTTGAAAAGAAAAAACACTACTCTAAAATTAATGAAAACATAAATTAGAATCTGGGAATATTTCTCTATAGGAAATATCAAGTGACAAGATGAGGGACTTTTGAATTAGTTTGAATAGTCACAGAACTGCTTACTGGGAAGATCAGCACTTTCATTCCGATTTACCTGGAGCACTTGCCCTTTTGCAACCTGGTAAAACAAATGAGTCAATACAAATCAAGATGACTTAGTAAGAACAGCAAATAGCCATTGTAAAAGTAAATACCAGAGGAAAAGGGATGCCATAAAGCCCCCAGTCAGGAATTTTTTTGCGAATAGATTTAACTGGTTTATTCTGGCCAGACACCTTTAAAGTCAGACATGCCATTTTATTTAAGAAAACAGCAAGATCAGCTCAGATGAGTAAATAAAAAAGAATTGAAATTTGTTCTGTTACGAAGTTCATATTTTGAAAAGAAAATAATAATAAAATAAAATAAAACTTTTTTTTTTATGAGAATCAGTCTGTTCTTCAACCAACCTTATCTGAAAAACAGAGAGAGTTACTTTTTCCTTCACGGACATACTGCCGTTATTTTCATCAATTCATCTTGACTGTCAAGGATTTGGATTTCCAACAGAGATATTTTTTTCCAGAAAACTTTGGAGAAGCTGAGAATTTATACAGCAGAATAAATACAGAATTTATACACCATATCCACTATCAAACAAATCACTGCAAAGTTTCATTTTCTCCCTTGCATGTTGGACAAGATTGCAAGGCAGCCACATGCAGGTGTTCAGACATATTCAGACATTCTTTTTTCCTTTCTCTCTCTTTTTAATATAATATTTTGTCATTTACCCTGGTGAAAACATTATGGTTGGTAAAGTAAGATCAAGCAATAATTCTAATTTTTTAAAGCCTTTAAAGTATTTTTGGAGAAATATGGGAGCTTAGACAGCACATTTATTTAGTTTTAATTTTTGTGCTGTCATACATCAGCACTGAAGTCCTGATTTAGAACACATGCAGCTTCCCTTTGAAGTTTTGGCTGCTTTTTTAACAATGGCAAAAAAAGATATAAAGAAATTAAACAGCACAAAAAATCATAAAACAGGGCTTTTGTGCTTTGATTTATATATTGTTTTTTATGTTTGTTTGAAAAAAGTTTTATTCTCAATAATCTTTCATTAGACGCTTTGCTCTGACACACCTTTATTCATCTAACCCATTTTTTCTATGCTGACCTTTCTTCTCTCTTTCTTATCCCCCTCAGTCTCTCAAAAGAGTTTTTTAATTTTATTGCATAGTAAAATGAGTTTGTTGGAATTTTTTTGAAAGTAGGAAAAGTAGAAATTACACAGTGATACTCTTAACTTGGACTTCCAAGAGAAAGCAATAAATATTCCCCTTGTGTGTCGGAGGCAGCAGCAGCGCCCTTGGTCCTTTGCTCAACAGTGGCATTTTCCAAAGCTGCACGTGAAAGCAGCCCCTGCCGGTGTTCATTTTTTGCCCAGTTGTGATGAATATAAACCAATGCTGTATTCATTTGTTCTGCGGCCAGCTTTTTCTTGTTTCCCTCCCTTTCAACTCAAAGACTAAATAAGATGCCAGTCTTCAAGCAGCAAAAAAACCAGTTGGTTTTATACTACTTTTCTCCTTAGATTTCTTCAATTGTTTGAAAGATTTTAGTGCCTGGTGTTATATAAAGGCACATGCTGCTGAGACCAGTTTTATTCATGACTTATTTTCAAAACTTCCTGAAAGTAATGTCAAGTCAGACCAAAGTCTAATAGCGTCCAGATGTTTGAAGTAGAATGTAAACAATCAAGAACAACCAAACAAAAAAACAAAACATACTTTTTCGCCATCAGTCCAAATACGCCCATATGTACACTGCCAGTGTGCATGCACAGAAGGATACGCACAGGGCAGTTATGACAGCTGAGGTGGTTGGAGAAGCAGGGACTGTCCTGTGGAGCTTGTCTGAGGTTTTGCAGGCACCTTAACAGCTGCATACCCAGGAATACACAGGAGATCTCCTAATTTATGGTACCTCTTCCCTTGCCTTCATCACCTCATGCCCATATACTTCCTCCCTTCTACCACCCCTGACATCTGAGGGGAAAGTCCTTTTTGTACTAATCTCACTCATAGACTAGTGCAAAATTACAAGATTATTAGAATCGCATATGACCAACACTGATAACCCAGATTTACATCAAAACAGTTTTTTTGCAGTGAAGCTTATTGCACAGACACTTCTAATATTTTAGTTCAATCTACCTCTCCTATAATTCATACACAGAGCTCGTATGTAAAATTTGACTGAAAATGGAGGGTTCTGCACTTCTTTTTCAAATGGAATTTAAGCATCAGTTTTAGCAGTTTGATCTATATTCATAGACTACTTGATTGGAATTTCATTATTGTTTTCATTTTAAATTAAAAACAAAATAAAACAAAATAAACAACAGCAAAACAAGTGATGTATACAAATCTTGGAAAAAAAAAATCTGGTTGAGAAAAAAAAAACCCTCTGACCTCAATAATCATAAGGATTCCCCTCCCTTCTCCTTAGCGAAGGAAGATTAGCTTTCTTGTCTCATGTTAGTCCTTGAGACTACCTTCTACTCAATGGACATAGAAGATCTGTTGCACCATTTTCAGAAAGGATGAACGGCTGTTTGGAATTAAACACCTCATGTTTTGACTGCAGTGTACAAATCTGGACAAATAGCTTAGTGAGATGCATAGTATTCAGAAAGCTAAACTTAGGAGAGATTAGGCTCATACATGATTCTGAAAGACTATTTACTGCAAGGCTACTGAAATTCACCTTCATCTATCATGGTCATGCTTTGGCATCATGAATACAGCATGTTCAATGAGAAGCTCTTCAGATAAATATGGAATTAGTGTTGTATTTAAATTAGCCAGTCTATTCATCTGTTAATATCAAAGCAAATATTACTTTTTCTTTTGCTAGATATGTGATCTCTGCCTTAAATTATTTTTAAGTAAGTTATAATAGTAGCATAATTATGTAGTATTACTATATAAACTATGTAATTAGACACAAATTGTTTCTAAAAATAATTTATATCTAATAACACAATATAATACAATATAATGTATTTTTCATAATAATTCACAACTCAAAGTAGCATAGGTATTTCTACACAGAAATTATGGAAATACTGTAGAAATTATGGTGGTTCTACTGCTCGTAACATGGAAGAAGGCATATTAGCTTGTCATACTAATAATCTTTTTGGCTTTAAAGCTCGGTCAGTTATGAATACCTTGCAGAATATTTCCAGATTCATAAACTTTGAAAATAATTGTATGCAGACAGAGGGCTTCTACGCCAAATTTGTTCCATTACTTCCCACAATAATTCCTTAGACTACACTTCTCCTTTGAGTCAAAATATTTTTTATCCTATCTACCCACTTTGCACCTTGCTTTCTTTGGCTAAGATGCACATCATCAGCTCTTTTAAGCTCCTCTCAGTACTTAGCTCACTCTTCCCCTACTGAGTTTGTATTCCACATGTTCTATTCCCTTCAGTGCACCAACAGTTCTCTGCTAATAGCAGGCTAAAAACCTAAGATTCATTTTTAACTAGCTCTAACTTTCAGACAGGTATGCATTTACCACAGTAGCCTCTAAGTATCCCAGGAAAAAAAAAAAAGTGATATTTGTCCAAGAGTTTAAAATGTTAGTTCACCAGGGCAAAAGAACAGCTCCAGCTAGGATGTCCAGCACCCAGAACTACCATCTTCACACCTGGTACTTCTCAGGCGGACAGGCTCTTGTCCTCCTTCACCATGTAGGTATTTGCTACTTTCAGGCCCTTTCTTTTAGGTTACTGTAAATGTCTTTACTATTTCAAAAAGGAGACATTTGAAAGAGACAAATTATTGTTTACTATAGACATCAAAATTGAAGCAAATGAAAATGGAATCTCTATGAACATGCTCCAAAAGTGGAGTCCACACAGATCAATCTCCAAACATGGCAAGTGGTATTAATCATTCATTTGTAACTAAAACAGAGGATATACTCAGTAATATGATGATGCAGTTATAATAAAACTAAAAATAGATAGCATAAACAGTCTTTAATCTTTTTTTTGGTTGTATGATCATTTCTGATATTCTTCTAAAACACATTTTTTATTAATTGTAAATTAATTTTCTTAAAAGTTAAAGAAATGTTCAGAGTAAAATTATATATTATTGAGATGCCCTGTGTCTTTCACTATAATTTTATTAAAACAAAACATACACATAGTTACAAAGCAGGCCACTGCTACCCAAGGACACAAGGTAGCTGAGTCAAGAATAACAATGAGAATTCTTGGGAAATGGGCAGAAAAAAATGGGTTACTGAAGATGTGATGTTTGACGTCTTGTATGTGGTACTCCAACAGTAGTCAGCCAAAGCCAAAAGAGCACGGTTGTGCTTCAGAGGAGATATATCTAGACTAGTGCTGACTACTCCATTAAATGCACCCCCTCGGTTTTTATGTGAAGTATATGCCTTACTTTGAGGTAAAGGAGAAGACATTTTTTACTTTGTCTCTTAAAAAATATAGGGCATAAGTGTAGCCAGTTCTGATGGCTGGTGTACACCATGCGAGAGGTGGCTTCATGAGCAACGTGGGTAATACTTCTTGTTATGTTAGCAGGTACCCACTTCTTTTGAAATCAATTATAAAAATTTTGCCTCTTACAAAACAAAACCAAAAATCAGACCAATAATATTTCTGAAAATTTTATGCTGAAAAATGAAAATTAATACTATTTTTTTTTACTTTTGCTTTCTTTTCTTATCCATTAACATTAGATTGCAATATAATATGGAAAGCCTTTGACATAAACCAAATGGAAGACACACTTTTTGTCTTATATGCTACAGTCCTTTCCTTTCCTTTCCTTTCCTTTCCTTTCCTTTCCTTTCCTTTCCTTTCCTTTCCTTTCCTTTCCTTTCCTTTCCTTTCCTTTCCTTTCCTTTCCTTTCCTCTCCTTTCCTCTCCTTTCCTCTCCTTTCCTCTCCTTTCCTTTCCTTTCCTTTCCTTCTCCTTTCCTTTCCCTTCTCTTCTTTTCTCTTCTTTTCCTCCTTTGTTCAACTTTACTATGCTTGTGATAAAGTACTAAATTTGCTCAGGAAGATTTAATTTCCCGTTGTTTTTTAAAAGCACTACCTAAAAACTTATCTTCATTAAGTTCCACTGGGAGTCTGGCATCACATAACTAATCAGAGAATTCAGTAGCTTCATGTCCATGTGATGCCTCAAGTTCAAAGGGGATCAAGACATCCTGTTTGGTGTTTTGTTTCACTCAAGCTATTAAAACTGCCCAGACCCCCCTAAGTGTTTTTTAAATTGTCTTCTTTATTTCTCTTCAGTAACCTAAATCATTATAAAAAACCTAGGAAATTTTCAAATTTGTAATGTGATTAAGAAAAAAAAGGTGATTCTTAATGATGTGGAAGGACTGAACCTCCTAGTGGATGCAACCATTTCATATCTTTTACTGCATTCCATATTGCTTCAAGATTTTTGCTTAGAAATTTTGTTCAACTTTTGTGACCTTAATGTTTTTTCTCAAAAGGCATGCTGGGAAATTCCCAGAGGTGTGTACTATGTGTGGGAATGTATACAATCAAAAGGGGTCAGAAGAAAAAAATAAAGAGGGTCACTAGATATGCACTGTCTTCATGTATTTTCTACAAAGTTACAGCTGATGAAGTTGACACCACTAGAAAAATAAAGGTTTGCTCACAAGGTCATATAAACACCACAATTTTTTAGATAACTCCTTTGATGTAGTACATCTTCTAATTAAATTACAACTTCTGAAATCTTATCACTTGATCAATAGATTTTCCTTACTTCTTTTCCCAGGTTTTGATAAAGGTTTAAGACAACTTATGAATTTGGCCAAATGAAAAAAAATACTTTTATCCTGTTTATATTGCATTTTAATGCTTAACTATAATTATAATACACTTTTACTTTTGTTCTAAGATGCGCTCAAATCATGGGGGTAGGTATGCAACTCCTTCAACATTATCGCACACAGTTTCTTGAAATTCCTGATAGACTAAAGCAGGTATATAAAGCAGGTATGATCAAACATGCCCTTTTTATTTTTATTTTTTTTCAGAATATAATTTGAGCATATGGGTCAAGGTAAACACGTATTTAACCCAAGCCAATAATTACTAGTATAAGCAGAAATGAGGAAGTACCTGAACTTTGATTAACCTGCAGTATTTTGTAGCTCTGGACAGCTATTTATGTGTATTTTTTTATTCCTAATTGGCAGAAGTTGGTCAGAGATCTGTCTCTTGGTCAGTTTTACCATATATGAATCATAATTAGTGATGGGGAAAAAGGGAAGATTCTGAAACAAATGAGCTACTAGTTAATGCATTAGAAATTGATTTATTTTATAGGAGAGCTATTCCTTTCTCTTCCAAGTTAATTTATAAATTTTCAGGAAGTATTTAAATGATTTAAATAACAGATTTCTCACATAAGTATGCTTTTGAAGAGACTTTTACTCTGTATTTTTGTACTCTACCAATGCTCACAATGCAAGGCACAGGCCCTGTAAGCATGACGTATTTTAGTAAATCTTAATCAGATTGGTGAGGTGATTCCAATTAACGGAACTGCCCAAATTGAGCACTCAAATATTATATCAGCAATTTTATGGCAAGTAGTTGGTAAAGGCAAGAAAAATTCCATTGGAAAAATACAAATGAAGGTAATTTAAATGCTGAAAATAGTAGTAATTTCTAAATGTACTATCAAATTGCCTCATTTTATTGCAGATTTCATAGTATTTAGTGTTTGCATTAAAATTGGTGGGATTGGAAAACTACAATGCAATATCATTGATCAAAAGGGCTTGAAGGATGAAAGAAGTATGTCCTAAGAGCTTCATAATTAAAAGACAAGAACTCCAAATGCTATTTTAATAATTCTTATGATATTTTGCACAGTATTTCCTGAATCAGTAGTGCTGAGAGTCTATTTGGACAGTTAAGGTGAAAGTATCCTGTGTGTTCCTGCATAATATGTAACTTTTGAAACTATTGCTATGAGTCAGTGTTTCAGGTTTGATTGTATAAGTAGGCATTCATTTCCCTTTATCCACAAACAACTGACAAATTTATTATGAGTTTTTTCTTTTTGATTTCCAAAGGGAAGCCAAAATTAGCCTGGATTTCTTTGTCTTCTAAAATTTCATAACCATTTCATTTTATATGTTTGCTTAGTTAAAAGGAAACACAACAACAACCAGGACAATTGCCTGGGATCAAAGCTAAAAATACCAAGAAAATCTCTTGAGATCAGTGAGAAATTGAGGTTGCTGATATCAGTCAGGTCTGAAGTGTACTTGATCCTGGGATAGTGTGAAAAAGATGAGTTTGCAGACTGAAAAAACAGATGGCCCCTTATCACCTCATGGGGCTAGACACACAGGAGCAAACTTCAGAGACGCCTTACCTTTACCCTGTCTGTCCCTATCAGGAGAGACTGTTATATTAAGGGTTATTGCCCCTCTAGCCCTCCCTGTGATCAGCTTTTGAAGTCCATGGCCAAGAGGCCAGTGTGAGAATATCACCCCAGATAAGAGGTGTTTGCTCTGTGAAATATTCAGGACAAGAATACATGGGCCTCGTGATGGTTCAGCAGGGACACACAAACACCAGCTAATATCTTCTAATCCCTGTTGGTTTCAGAACTACCCACCATAAAAAGCATAACTGGCTGTTTATTTGCCCAGGCCAGAGATAACATCTTAAAGTTACAGTCTGCCTTAAGTAGCAGGGATGGGAAGCCTAAAAAAATGAACCATCCAAGCTCATAATCAAAATTGTGTGTGCTCCCTTTTTCTCTGTCTAATGAGATGTAAACATTTTGGCTGGTGCTTCTTTTGAAAGATATTAATCAACTATATTGGTTAGGAATCACAAAGGATAGTCCGGTCTGCAAATTACATGTCTTCTTTTATAGCATTCTGAAGCTGTGAACAATATGTTAAAAATTTTCCCATGGCGCAACCAAATAAATACTTGTGGCACATTTCTATTTATTACAGAGAATAGTTAAATTCTAAGATATAAATCTTGTTCTTCTACTAAAGGCTTTACAAATTCCCAAAGACAAGACTAATTCCCAATGCAACGATGCTATAAAAGAACAGACACTTTATTATGGAGAAATCCACATTTGGAGATGTCTTTCAACAATTTTCTCTCAGGACCCAATCCTGTGAAAAGCAAGGGCAAGTTGCTGAACACTGCGTCAAGCTCCATTAGTTTCAAAATGCCCCTAAAATCTTATATTTAATTGTCTGTATTTAAATTGTAATTTGACAAGATTAATACTGCCTATGCAGAAAAGTGCTTTTTCCCATTAAATGACAGTCTTTTGATTCTAACAAGGAAAAAGCATTCATAAGTTTATATTTTTAAACCGAGAGAATTGCCACTAGTTTTACTTTCCTGTACCCCTCACATCAACTATTGTCATTAGCTAGTGTCACTACTGCAGCAGCAAAGAAAAACTAACAAGGAGTAGGTCAAGAGATACGGGAAGACAGCTGAAAAGGGAAAATAATTGTTAATGGTTCTGTGGAACCTTTTTTTTTTTTTTCCCATTGTAATCTATCCTCCACCCTGTCCCCAGCAACCACCCTAAATCAAGTAACTGGCATCTGATGCATTCTGCAGATGGATCGGCCCTGTCTAACTGGAACACAGCATACAGGTGGTTTTTCACTTGCACGAGTTAGTTAACTAGCCAGCAGACACATCTTCTATTTGTGGGGCAGGAGTGGGAATGGAAAATGGAAATCTCTCTTGGCCGATTTACAGAAAGTGAGACTAAGTGAAAGAGCAGGTCAAATGAGTCCTTACTTATGAATATGTCTAATTGCTTTTGCTTCCTGCTTAGGCTGGCCTTTTCTGGAAGATATAGGGGTTAACCAGGCAATCACTGAAAGCACTGGGCAGTAACAAAACCAGTGGTAAGAGTTTTGAATCCTTCAGATGTCTTTTGAATGCCTCTTCAGAAAGAGATCAGTGGCCCACATTCTGAAAATGGGGATTTCTCTGAAAACAGCAGAGGAGGCAATCTGATCTAATTATGTTTCCTTTGCTTCAAATTGTAGCCAAAGCCATTGACATGTGCTTTCTTGGCAGTTTGTGAGAGCAGATTCCTCAAATCAACACCAGAATTGCCCAGCCACCACTTTCATATATTTTTCTTGTATTTCTCCAATTTAATATCTTAACTAAGGGATTAATTCCTTAATCCTTTCTTTAGAAAGAAATCTGAAAACAAAACAAAACATCTTATGCTTTTTACCTTTACATTTTACTATGGTATGTACTAAAAGGACGCTAAAATTTTCCAGTAAATTCCTCTCTCTTCAATTTCTACAGATTACTCTTTCCTTATAGAACAGGAATTCTGGAATTTTCCATGTTTCATATTTGTTAATGTAAATGTAGTGAAGTCCCTACTAAAGAATTCTGAACTGAAAGTTGCCGTGTAAGAGGAAACTTCAGGGGTAGAAATGTAGAAAAAGATATCACGTAATCTGACCTGGCACTGCGCAATTCAATGGCTGTATCCAAGCCATATGAGATGCTGCAGCAGCCAACACTAAAGGAGAGGAGGAGAAAGAGATCAAAATGTTTCTTCCCCCAGTGAATCCAACGAAAATACTCCTGACCAGTGGAATGTCCCCAGCAAGCTCGCCATCTGGTGTATGCATGCCTTTTATATTGTATCAAGCAACCACTCAACCAGCACTCAAGAAATCACCCTAGAAAACAAACATACAAGTCTTTCCAAAATGAACAACTGGAAGCAAAGTTTTGATGCTATGGATTTCTGCCACCAGTCACTGGATTCCCTTACAATTTCTAAGAAGGGAGTAAATGGACAAAATCTGATGTGAATTAGGCGATGCCCCAAAGACACACGTTTCTCCAAAGACACACGTTACGAATGTCTATTCCTCCACCTCTCAAGTTTTTAGCTTGGAATCCCTCAAGATATACTCCCCAATCCCACTACATAATCATTTTATCACCTACAGTGCACCAAAAGTAAGCAAATGATGTTAACCAAAACCATTCCCTGAATCCAGAATTCAGACCTCTGTGGCAACTGAGTAAATTTAACAGCTTTCTACTACCAAAAGGTATCCTTTCCTTTCTCTCCCATCCTCACTCCCCCTGCCTTGCACTAGCTCTCTCAACAGCTGGTCCCTCCATAAGCTGATTTGCCTTGATGACCTAACAGAAATCCACCCTTTTTTTAGTTGGATAGGTTTTCTGAAGAGCTGATGAGTTAATGTTGCATTTGTTTAATAAGGAATTAGACAAGAATCAGAGCCTGTGCAAGACAAGTAATGGACAATTCTGTAGCGGAAGGGGCAGGCAACCAACCCCTCAGACCCTTCTGCAACAGCAATGAGCTGTTAGAGCGGCTCATGCCATCCAGTGGGACTGCACTATGGAGTAGTTAGTGCCAGACTTCCCTTTTCAGTTAGGACTGAAACTCTATCACAAGAGATATTCTACAGTTAGAAGAATATATAGCTCCTCCCCAAAAACCTTATAATCACTCTATGCTAAATAATTCACAGCCATCCCAAGGTACTGTACAGTAGGTAGTTATAAAAGTATTTGGGAGATCCTTTACCAAAAAAATAATAATAAAAAAAAGGACAAAAAAACTTTTAGCAGTACTCAGAATTGTCACATAAAGTATTTTATAAATATTGAGGCTGACCCTTAGTAAACCTTTTATTTGATATATATCTGATGTACCAAGCTTAGATATTCTACATCCATTTTTGGTGATATTCAGTTCTAGCATTTTGCTTTGATCTATTTCTAACATGTATACTACATATCAAACACAGCTGGAAACTGAAAAGAATTCCAAGGTACATTAGGAAAATTCTAAAGATTTAAGATACTGTTGATAGAGAACCAGATCATTATGCTCAGTGCATATGCAAATGTGTATATGCTCAGTACATTTGCAATATGCAAAATTATTTGCAAGAGAGTGCAAGTAATATTATTTAACACTCCTTGAAAGTTTATAGATCTGCTCTTCAGGCATAATTTCAGTCATTTAACCTGATCTTTAAAGAACAAGCTACAAAATATCATTAAGTAATTTTTGCATTAAAAGTGCCTGAGTGCACTACAGCGTACCTCTTTGTAAAGATATTATAAGAACATCTGTTTATAAGCATTCATTACATTTTGTGGGAAGCTGGAAACTGTGGGCAATCATGTAAAGGGCAAAGTCGAAACCAACAGGACAAAAGGCCAAGTTCAACCTCTTTGCTCCAACTTCTATTCTGTTCCTGCCCCAGTTCCTACTAGGAGAAGAGGCATTCCTAGATCTGAAGACCTTTAGGCTATGTGTAAGTCACAATCCTTTTTACACAGTAATTTCTACCCCTTAAAGTGAGATAACCTTTGTAAACAAGTAGATGCTTACAGCATTTATTGTTTCCTCTGTTGCAACTAACAAGACTTTTGATAAGTTAGACAAAGCTATTGCAACTTGCTCAAATAAAACTTTAGTAAAGTGCAAATTCTCTTAGTTGGAGTCAGCTACATTTTAGATACTGAATCACAAATTGGCAAAACAGTAAACAGGCATCCAAACTGACACTGCAGGATTTACTCCTTAAATGCCTGCAGTGGTATCTTTTCCTACCGCTAATTGCTGATCTTATTTTGCACTCTGGTGTCAAATAGCATCCTTGGAATAACAGACTAAAACAACAGGAAAACTCCAGTAAATCATGACGGCCCTTAACAAATGCAGCACTTTGGGAAGATATGTACCCCGAACAAAATCTTTAGAGTTGTCTGACAATTCTCTACTTCATTCTTTTTTTATGGAATGATCACCATTTAAAGTGCAATTGTGCGCTATATTCGCTTCAACAGTAAAGTGATACCAGAGACTTTAATGCAGACATTATTCTAAGAGCTGATCTATAAAACAAAGAGAAAGTACTTTAGATCAGGATAATGTTACCAGCAGAGATGTAAAAGTCAGCAGAGTTAAATTTAAAAACATTGCATTTACAAGTTCTAACAAATTTCAAATTTATGATCAGATCTGGCAACTCTTTTTCAGGTCTGTACGCTTTAGAAGACTGAAATGGCATGATGATACAGTATAATATAAAAGGGGTCACACAAATTATAAAATAATGGACAGAAAATATCAGCTCTACTTGAATTAGTTCCATCTACGCATCATCAGGATGAGATGAAACAATAAATTATATTTTTTCTTTGATACAATTTTATTGTGCCAGTACAAAAAGTGGATTTTACACAGTTATATTTTCAAAACTTATAATAATTATATTGATATTTTGCTTGTTATTTTATTTTTTAAAAATAGTTCTATTCTAATAATAAAAAGGAAATATTAGGTTAGTTAAAGAACTTTGTGCATGTTTTTCTTTTAGCTGATTATGGTTTGCATTAAAATTAAATTACCTTTATAGTCCTTGATCTAAACAACAGCCTCCCAATGATATCAATAGTCACTCTGTATGAAGATCAAAACCAACAATAGATGGCACTCGCTTAAATAATTCTTTTACTGAGTGCTGAATGAACCAGATAGTTAAATATCTATAGTCATACAGTAAATAAAGCTTAGATAGCAAGAGATAAAGAACCAAGGGTGGGTTTGACCGACACAAATTACTCCCATTTTTCCCCAATTATCTGAATTATTTGAGTTGGCAAAGTTAAGTTTGAGTCATGGGAAAGGTGTAGGAGAAAGTAATATCTGAAATACCCTGCTTGAGGATCCCTGATAATCTGCTGTCAGCCCCTGCTGGAGGCAGTACCTATCATTGGTGCCCCATGCTATGCAGAGGACAGTCTGAAAGAGCTAAAGTGCCATATGACACAGCCACATTACACTACCAACAACCTCTCTTCTTCTCCTTTCCTTTTGTTGTTGAACGTTGTGTAGCCATCATGGCATAAGGACACAGGCAAGGCAATTTTTTTCCTGAATGAAGAAAATATTTTTTTATCAGAAAAACTGGTAGCACTGGAAAAGTGACTCACTTTCAATCACAGCACCTGGTTTAGAGACCTTTTCAGGACATAGGGCTTGTGCATTCAGAAATCTGTCTGCTGTCTCCAGTTTTGCTAGGTGGTCTGATAAAAGATATTGTCTATAAAGCTTACCTTTTCTTACTGAGATATTAGGAATATAGGAGGTACTAAAGTCCTAAGAACTTTCTGGCAGCAGTGAATTCCTCCACATGTCACTAGTCATCTCAAGTCTTCAAAGCCTATATTGATCTTAACAGATTATAAAATCCACTGTTAAAGTTATGCATGTGGACTTGAGTATCTGTTTTCAGTTTTGTTTGCATGGGTGTGTGCATAGAAGTGTCTTTTGAAATGGCAGCACTTCATCAAGCAAACGGATTGGAATAAAGCATAAAAAGAGGTAACCTGAATGAAACGTGACTGAGAAATTCTCATGTTGGGGTGAAATAATTTTTTACCTAATTCTCATTCTCTTCTCTGCATTGAACAACAACAAAAAAATCATTTTGATGCCAGATAAGAGTTACTTAAGTATGCATTAGACTGCCTCAAAAAATCAACAGACAAGGAGGAATTATAAAAGCTAGTTTGAGAAAAAGTTCAGGAAATAAATTTGAAGGTACAAAAGGCAAAAGCAGATTCAAACCTCCTTTCCAATCTTTTTTAAACATTATTTTTCTTCCACAGGAAAAAAAATGGTGATTTACATTACCAGAGTTACTGGAGATAAATTAGACAAGCAACATATCTCCTAGCTCTATTTTCATCATTGTTATCTCTTGGCCATTTTCCATGTGAAACTTTCCTAAAAGAGATGAGGATCATCTGACTCTGAGAAAGCTCGACTTGCACATTAAACCTACCAGTTCATTGAAACCAACTGCAAAGATATGTAGGAGCATTTTGTTGCTGATGTTTAGTATTCAGAAACCACAAATGATCAATCAGTTAGACTGAACATAATTTCAATTCAAATAAAACACCGGGTTAACAGAGGTTATAATTTACTCCTCTCAAATGGAATGTACCAAATGATTCTTTATGTAATTCCATTGCCTTCTGTATAGTTACTCTGTGGCTATAATTTGTCCAAACAGTTTTCTTCATCCTCTTCATGAGTGGGGAGTACTGATTAGTTAATATTTTTAATTTTTCTTTTCTGTGACTGTGCTCTGAAGCAGAGACATAAATAATTCCTTATCAAGAATTTAGTGTCTCTCTAATGCTCTTTAACAGTCAAGGTTAGTAGCTAAAAACCCCACTTCCCTCCTTTGGTGTCTATTTTCTCTTAATTTATATGTATAAAGTTTGCATTGCATCATCAGAAATGAGAAAATCCAATATCTTAAGTATGCAGAAAGTGCTACAGATTTATAAAAAAAGACTTTTTACATGCTAAAACTTCACTTTTTTGTTTAGGGTATAATTTCTGATTCTTACAATGAATTCTATTAAAATAATATATAATAATATATATAATAATAATAAATACTTATTTGTAGTCTTTAATATGAATGTTTGTCTTCAGACTTCAAATGATTTTTGTTACAGACTGTTCATTTTTCTACATACCACATATACTATGTTAGGTTCTGAGAAGGTATGGTGGAATGTAAAGAATTTTGTTTTGGGGAAATAATAAATTCCTTTGGCTCTGTACAAAAGGCTTTATTCATCCCTCAGGTGCATGATCATTATCTGGGACTATCTGGGCTTTTTCCTTAATTTAAACAAGAGCCACCTACTGTAAATCACCTTTTCTTCCTTACAGACACATGTGCAACTTGTATATGTGCAGCCTATTAGATTTTTAAAATGTACTATCATTTCACACTCTATGAGTTCATTTATTCATTCACAAATGAAAATCAGGCTGAACTAATTCCAGTATAAAGCAGCCTTTCTTTGTTGACAGGGTGAAATTCAGTTTCCTGTGAGGAAGATATGAAGTTTATTGCAATTTATAAGCAAGTAGTTCAAACTGCTTTGCCAGAACATCAAGCATGGTCCCTTAAGCAGTATTCTCAACTGAGATAAATATCCAGTGCTGCTTTACGAAATAACTATTTTTAACCACTTGCTAGCTCATCTCCCTACCATATGAATTCAAGAAATGATGACATACTGATGGAATCGTACTGTTGAAGTAAAACTATGAACAGCCTATGAAGAACTCTTACACAAGGGACTTTTCTCGTCCATGAGGTTTGATTAAAAAATGAAATACCAACATAAGTAATACTCTGACTTGGGCTACCATGTTTCTTTCTTCTCTATCACAATCACTGAATGAGCCTTAAAAGCTGTGAAAAAACTCAATACATATTACTCCAAACTCACAGATATTTTCTTTTCCTTTCCATTTGTAAATTAGTACCCTTGTGAAGATGTTTCAGTAAGGCCTTGCACGCTCTTTGCATTCTAACTTTCCACAGCACACCAGTATGACCTCTCAGTCTAGCTCTTCATCTATTTCCTTGTTCTTGGCATTCAGAGGAACCTGTAATTTCTGCAGTTAAAAGGAAAATAAAAGATATGTTGCTCATCCCTCCTCCTCCTGAATTAAATGGAAAAAACTCCAACTTCTTTCGAATGATCTGCAATAAAAGGCAGAGGGTCAGAAGGGTAAAAGCCCTCTAAGTTGAGGGCCATTCGTGCATGGTGTCAAATGGCATTAGTTCAATTCACTTCCCTGGACTTTTCCCCAGACATTTGTCATTAGCATCAAAGATCAATATTTTATAACTATCTTCATACAATTAGTACAGCATTTCTTGAGAATATATACACTGAAGAAAAATATTCGCAATACTGAATAAAGACAGCATTTTGTGTCAAAGCATGGAAATTGATTTGTATATATTGAACCTATATTGCAGAGCACTGTACAGGCTGCTATGACATTATCAGGTTCACCATCATTTTGGCCACAATAGCTGGTAAGAGCTAGTGAGTTTGGAGTGCTAGATATGAGACATCTTTGGTAGACCTGTCCTTTAGAAAGCATCGAATCTCTACCCTGAATACATTTTCTGGAAGACTGAAATGGACATTCAAAATCTGAAACATTCAATGAAGTAGCCTTTTTAGAAAATTTTGGCCTTTGTGAACACTGATCTAATTCAGGATTAATGCCATCGATTTGAACAGGCTACAAGAAAAGAGCAATATGAGACTGGATTAGACCTCCAAAGTTTAAAATCCCCAATATATTTTCAAAGAAAAATAACTTTCTCCGGCATTTGGAAAATGGGGCCTATTGAAAACCATGAAACCTCTGAAATGCTATTTGAATGCCAGAAAAGCAATACTTTAAAAAGCCAAGATAAAAATGCCAAAAGGCACAGAAAGCAACAGGAACATGTTCATTTCTGCACTGCTTCATGAGCTGTACAGGAACCCAGAGCACTATGGCCATCTATGAATATTAAGTACTGGACAGTTTCGCCTTCAGTTACACCCGTGCAATCTCACAAACTGGAAATATGCACAGAATTTGGACTGAAAATAAGGTTCCTAAGTGGAAGGGATGCCACCTCGGAAGCATGTACCTTATGAGCAATACCTACATTTAGCTGTGACTTTATACCCGCCCAGCGGAGGGTCATGGCCTTCCACAGCATCGAATCCTGCTGATACCAGGACAAACTCGGGATCAAACTCATTGGCAGCTGGCATAATCACAGTCCTGCAGAGTGAAATAAAAAAGCAGATACAAATTAAAATAACTTCATGACGTAAATTACCACAATTTCAAAAATCCAAAAGATTTTATACATCAGAGACATTAATACCTTCCTTTAATTATGGCAGTTTTCAGCATAATTATCCAAAACCAAACAAACTCCAAAACTTCAATTTATTTATTTCATTCTAAGTTCAATGCTTTTTTTTTTTCTGTTTTAGGGGGAAAAAAATGCAGGTACATATGAAGGCCTCTAATATTACACGCACATCTGTGGCTGTTTTATCCTGCTGCCTATGAAAGCTGCCTCTTCCAGGGAAGTGACTAATGGTTTACAGAGAGCACTCAAAGCCTGGGTGGAAACCCGGACTGCTCCAGTTAGTGTGAACTTGGTGTAAATTTGAACTATAAATTTCTTTTGGGAAAATGTTTGCTTTCCAAACTTTTTTTTTCCTTAACATTTTTAAATGTTTGTCGAGGTGGGGGGTGACTCTAGCAAAGGAAAAACATGAAATTCCCTTAATCAAATCCAGACTATGTTGTCAAGCCTTTCCAAGGTCAAGCATAGCAGAAATGTGACAACCACAAACCAGTGACAGCAACCCCTGCTGGTGTCAGGAAGATAATTCAGTTCTTCACAGTCACAAAGATGTCGCTTTTTTAACTCCTTCCTTGACAAACCTTGTGATGATTTTTGTCACTTTTGTCACTCCAAAAGCCAAACATGAAAAAATGTATTGAAGGAAAAGATAAAACTTTGCATTCTGTATCCACAGATACCTCATTTCAAGCTGAATTTCTACAGGTTATGTATGGATAGGTAAGGATATGTAATATGTAAAGATAATTTTTACACTAGCTTGACCTATACTGAGCCTGTAATGACTGTGTTAAAGCAGGGAGATGTCAATAATATTAATAGACAAATGTAATATACTAATGAATGCTGTAATATAAATGTATTAATTCCAGGATATCCCAGTTTACAGTGGTCAAAATCTAAAGATGAGCTTTGTATATGTGAAATATGATTTGTCCTAGTTCTAGTAATGTTCATTTATTTATTTATTTAGTAAGCATAGACAAAAGAGATTATGCTTTTGTTGAAAGATTTAAGGATTCTGTAAAAAAAAAAAGAGAGAATTATTAGCTCTTCAGTTTGTTTTCAAATTATTTCTTAGTATGTAAATGTGTATTCTATGACCTTTGATTTCCTCAAAGGTATTTTTAACATTAGGGTAGTGTTCCTTTTACTCCTTACTCAGGACAATTTTTCTGGCCATTTCACCGAAATTTCACCAGGAAAATCTGTGTGTTAAAGTGATATATAGGACAGTTTGTGACATATATATTCCTTTTTGTTTTTCCATGTCATTACTAGGCCACTTTGAAGCATGGATTCCTGCACTGAGCATTGTACTTAAAGGAGGACCTAGGCCAATTTGAGAGAATCAAGAAGAGAACAACAGGAATGGTGTAAAATTGTGACCTAAGTGGAAAAAAAAAAAAAAAAGATAGAATTGTAACTCTTTTGTCCACACAACATGAGATATGATAAAAGTCCTCAAATACATAAGTGGTTTTTGCAAAAGGAAAGAAAGAACTTGTTTTGCATTTCTACTACAGTAAGATGAGGAATAATTGCAACAATAAAGACAGAAGTCATACACTAGGAAAAACTTTCTAATAAGGACAAGTAATCATTGGAATAAAATGCTTAAGAAAACTTGTTTTTAAGAACAAGTTAAACAAACAACCATCAAACTTGCTACAGGTTCAAAGTAATATGGCCTTGAGGTAGGAGGTGAGAATACATACTTTCTAGCTGTTTTTTTCCTGTAATCATATGATTTATAGCTATATAATACATGCACTCCACATATGAATAGTTACATTACACACTACACTGGCTGAACATTTTTGTAAATTTAGTAAATTCTCAAATTAGGGAACAACATCAAGAATAAAGTTCTCTCATGCAACCATATCTTATCTTCCTTATGTACATACCTTCTGACACCTCTTTAATTATACATTCACTGTCTCAAGCAACACCTACTTCCCAAGGTCTGCAACACATGTGGCACAGAGCCTGGTTACTGCTGAGGACTGTGGTAACATGCAATCTTGATCTATCCTCACAGCACCTTGTATCTTATGCAGTGAAAGAAGGAGGGATCCTGTGGAGAACCCTCCCTATCTGCAGACATTGGAGTTTTGCTCTCCCCCTCTCCATTCACATTTCCTCAGACTCCGGTTAAGTTCTGTTTATTGTTTTCTTTTTTCACGCCAAATACCGTGGCGGCTCCTTGAGCACAGCTTAACCAATGTGCAAGAGTATCAGGGGATGCAACATGATTGGAGAAGACAGAATCCTTGGAGATGAGGGTTGCCAAGCACTACGAAAACTTATCAGGTTAATTTAGTATTTTAAATAAAATCTGCAATATCCCTACCACATTTCAAGGCCTTCCTTAAAAGCATGAAGGTTCCAGCACTTTTTTTTTATAACTTGAGCAAAATAATGCATTTTCCCCTTAATTTCATTCTCAAAAGTTAAAAAAAAATTCTGACAAAAATTGCATTAAATAAATACATCTGACATGGAATAGTCAAACTGGGTAAAATTGGCAAAATTAGAAACACCTGAAAGCAAGGTCTTACATTACAAAGCACCAGGCATTGTTAAGCACCACTTTTAAAAGTAGCAAATAATAAGTGGTATTTGGCATTTCAGAAAGATGACAGCTGTAGGTATCCAATTTAGCATCATCTAGTGCTTCAATGTACAGTCCAGTCTTCCTCAGCATTAGCTGACATGACATTTAAAGTCATTCTTCTTTTGAAAAACTACGAGCTCCCTGCTCAGAGAGGAAGTTTAATTTCTATTTAGTTTGGATTGAGTGCAGAAGGGACCTCTCTAGCTTTTGCCTGGCCTTGGCAAAAACTCCTCTGCAGCACAAAACACACACATGTAAATTCCTTCATGAATAAAACAGATACTTTCCTGTCTTGTGAAAGAATCATTAGTTAAATATATTAATTTATATAATGGACTTAGTTTCACCAAGAGATAAATAAATAAACACCTTCAGGGTTTGCCACTTCTCAGACTTTGAACTTTTCACTCTGAGTAACTGTTCTGAAAAAAAAACACTCTGAGGTTGGCAATTATAAAGAAAACCTGCACAAAAAAATTCGAGGTAACCCAGAATATTTGAAGATCCACCCCCTTCCTTGCCCAAATACAAGGTGAAGCTCACTTCTCCCTTGCACACAAGAGTGAAGACTGGAATGGAAGCTGTAGCTCCTGATCCTAAACTGCCTCAGCCTGTGGGTCTTGTGGGAGAAGAGACCCCGCATCTTGCTCCTTTCCTGTCTTATCTACACTCTGGAGGACATGACAAGGTATGAGAAAGAGAAATGGTCCGCAAATCACCTCCTCAGGAAAGCCGTGCGCCATAGCAATTCTCTTCTGAATCGCCCATGAACAGAAACCTCTGAATGAGCTCATACCAGAAGACGTGCTATTAAAAAATATACATAAAATACAACTAACATTGGTCATATGCTAGCAAATATTCATGTCAACCATCACAAATTCCTCAGGGCAACCCTGTGCTCTGGAGTATCACTGCAGCTGGCAGGATTTGTTACGGTGCAAAGGGTCAAACCTCTGCTCCAGAAACCCTTTGCAAGGGTACTCAGGCAGACTGTATTCAGATGCAGGTAAGAGCTGTTACTGTCTTGCTTATAGAAGGATTAAGCCATATGATTTGGATTCTGACCATAGGGTCACAGAGGTATGGACTGGGGACTGACAGACTGTCACCTTTCCAGTTTGTAGCCAGCTGGGCTGCAGGGGTTATGAACAAACAGAAGTTAATGCTAGGATCTTTCTCTGGTGAAATGAGTAGGTTTTGTCAGAAGAGAAGCAAATTTTATTCTTCCAGTATGACTCACACTCTCCTCTATTTTCATCTCCAAAGAAAATAAAACACATAAAAGAGATATTTATTTTCTATGGTCTCGAATCATATAGAAGCTTAAATATTTGGTATACCATAGTCACCTAATAATGACAGCAGAGTTAGAGGGCTGTTTTGACTGGCTGACTGTTTCTTTCTTGTCTTTCATATTTTCATATTAATGTCAAATCCTAAAAGCTTGCACAGTTTGATCACAGGAGTTATTAATCCATTTTAACCCTACAGATACAATGAAACAAAGTCCTTCAGCCCAAGCTAGGCAGCTCCTCCTTTAAGTCTAACGGTACTGGGAATAGAGTGTGTGTCTGGGAAGCTGAAAAGATTCTTTTTTGTCCCGCTAAGGAGATTTCCCCAAAGAATTAATATGTTCCATTTGGGTATGCTGCTGTCTGCAAAGAAGCCAGGGATGGTTTCCAGTTGGGTGTAGTCCTAGAGAAAACATCAGGCATGTGATCCCTCCCCTCCCCACCAATCTGAACATCAGATGCAAGACATTAAAGAGATCCTACCAAGGGACTCTGTTTACTTGATCTTGTTCCTTTTATTCTTCCATTCTATTTTTGCACATTTACAGAACATGGCTAGGACACTCGAAACATTTGTTCTCCCTGAAGAAATTGCAGAGAATCTCTCTCTCTGCCCAATCCAGAGCAATGGCTCTGCAAGTGCCATCACACTGAGTTGGGAATCTCCAAAGAAAGTTAAACTTATCCAAATAGCTACAATTCTTTTGCTGTGTTGGTAATTTAAAAAGGAAGCAAGCAGGAAAAATCAATTGAAAAAAAATCTACACTGTTCTAAAAGCACAGATTGGAATGTCTTGGTAACATAAAATTATTTTTTCTTTTTCTAAAATCCTCCAGTGTTTTCATCCAGAGATCTTAAAGTGCTTTCAGAGCGTTAATGCATAGGAAGCCTGAAATCTTCAGCTGGTATAAATCAGAATAGCTGTTTCAGAGAATATAGTGCTCTAAAGCAACCATTTCTTGTACCCATTTCACAGATGATCACTGAAACTGAGAGCTACTATAATTACTTGACTGTCCCCGAGGAAAAAAAAAAAAGTTATTTCAAAAAATCCAGAAAACTCTAAAAGTCCACTAAGTCTAAGTTCTAAATATTAGAAAACGTTATAAAAGCATTATTGTTTATTCAATTTCCCCAGACCTATAGTTTGCAATAAATACTTATTCAGTACACTGGTGCTGTTAGTGTGATGGAGACCTGCTTCTTGCCTGAAAGAATGTACATGTATCCACAATTTCTCTGTTTCATGTCCTGCATATAAAATAGTGTGCCAAACAATCACTATGCTGTCATACATTAAAATTACCCAACGTGAAGTATGCTGCTGAATGCACACTAATATGAAGAGGTCAGAAAGAATTTAAAAGATTGCTCCGACAAGTATGTGGAACTTATGGTATCTATTATTTTTATGTGTTGTTTACACGTACGTTTTAATGTAACACAATATCAAACAACGTCTGTCCTCACAGAAAACCACATAGCATTTCTTTACAAATATTGGAGATATTTTTTTAATTCTCTATTGGTAATATTGAATTGATATTAGTGTTCATCTAATTTTCATCTAACTTCATGACATTTGTTTGTGCCAGTTCTACTGTTAGTTCACCAAGGCCAAACCTGAAAGAAAAATTAACCTTCCCCAAAATTTCCTTTCTGACCATCATCTGATCATTAATTTTGTCTTAAAGCTTTCCTGCAAAGTGTGTTTAAATCCTGAAGATTTTATCTATATTAGCTTCTAAGTTATATTTTTTATACATTTTATAAATATAAATAGCTTTTCTTTTATCCTGGCAGGTTTTCCTTATATCTGTTTTTCTATTTTATGTCTTCTCTATTTTTCATAGACAAAACCAAAATTCCAGTCCTTTGCGTTCTAGAGATACAAAATACCTTTTTATTTCATTCTTTGAGGGGCAAAAGGAACCACACCAGTACAACTGCCCAACTGTAAAGCATTCTCATTTCAGCAGGATTTACTCATGATATTAAACTTAGGCACATGCCTAACTGTTTAAAGGGTCAAGCTCTTCCAGAGGTGCACTCAAGTTATTACTTGCAAACGTTAAACTTTAAGTACCACTAAGTGAATTAAAAGTTTTAGAAGCATAAACATCTTCGCCTTTTTTTCTTTTTTTGGGGAGGGGAGTGGGGAGGGAGGAAGGTTTGGCCTTTGAAACAAGCCTGTTATTTGTGGGTTCCTTTTTAAATGAATAATTATTCTGGCATCCTGCATGCACATTTCCTAAATTCTATTACAGCTGTAATTGAAACATCTTATACACCCAAAAAGCATAAGAAATATTGACTAATATCTACTAATTTTCCCATTATTGTATAGAAAGGTCGTTTCTATGTGATTATAAAGGCTCTTCTACATTTTCATACATTTGTTTATAATATACCTCAGTCAGGTCCTCTGAATCAGTATTAAAAGCACCAAAATAAGAAAAGTAGTTAGCAACCAGGGCAGATATGACAAAAATATTACTTTGTGGTTTTTAGAATGTGCAAAAAATTAATAGTGTTGTTAAATAAAAATAGCCAGCTTTTAGAAGATATGGACAAATGTAGTTGCACACACAGTGCGTATTCACACTAATGTCCAGAACTGAGTAAATTCAAAGTTCAGTATTGAACAGAAAGGTTTGAGCTAGTTAAAATTTGAGGTGAGTTTGCTAAAGGCTATGGATTTACGTTTCTATCAATATACTGAATGAAGAGGTTACCTTGGCAAGACCAAATGTGTAGGCACTTACTTCCATATCTCCAACATGCAAATATAAAGGGTTAACCAGAAGTATAGGTCAAAGAAACATGTGTAGTGGCAGGATATCACATTGTAGCAGCCTTGTCAAAAAATTTTACCCTGAAAAGTGACTGAATAAAAAATTATATTTTTTATTAAATTTTCATTTGCCTATTATTGTAAACAATTTCATATCAAACATGTTTTCTATATTTTTAACTTTTATTTCTTTTTCAGATCTCAATTTAAGCTAGTTGGTACCCTTCTACCTTGTGCAACACGAATAAAACATTTCCAAGTTCTGGCTGGTCTTAGAGTTATACAACGAAAGATGATATATGAGAAGAAAGAAATATAGGTTTCATTTGAAAAGATGAGGAATCGAAATAAAGCACACTGCTTGACTTGAAATAGTATCACCATACTAGAAAGCAAAAAGCAATACATATGAAATCTCATCATTTTTAGTCAATCGTTTTTCTATTAAAGTCATCCTATGATGTATGGGGAAATGGTACTAACACATCTATAAACACAGCCAAATTTTATCCTCAAGCATTATTAAGACAGCATTTAGCTTTCATGGTGCAATATGTACTCATCAGAAAATCAGTTTGGTGCCCATTTGTTGTTATTACTTTATTTTATAGAAAAAGTAAATCTTCAGAAGCTTTTCTGTCATAAAAATAATAATACCATTTATGGATATTTTAAGTGTTCTATTTTAAAATTTGGATGGCTGTAACATGGAGCTTAGAACACATATTGCATTTCTATCAAACTTGAGTACACTACAGTATATCGCTTTTGCTATAACTAAATAACTATTAGTTTTGCCTTTCTGTTAAGTCACTTCTTTCAGCGGTATTTTATCACACAAATCAGTAGACTTGGCCTAAAAATTTAACAGAATAAGTTAATAGTACTACTAAAATGGTTCACTGCTCCAGTAAATCTCGTTATATAGTAAAATGATTGTTCCTTAGACGATAAAAGTAAGTGTTAAAAACAGTAATGCTAGAAACAGTTAAGTACAGAGGTAAAAATTTACCGCAATGTGTAGCACAGAGCTCAAAAAATGACTGAGAGCATGATATCCTCTCTGAGGAATTTGGTGTGTCTATGAAAAAGTGTACTTTTTTGAGCATATTTTACCTTTTTGGTGCACTCTTTTCAAAGTCATTGACACCATTAAAATTCCTTTAGCAACCTAAGAACAGTAGGAAACTACAGGAAAGATAGCGTAGTAGCTACTTTACTTGCATTCCCATAATGAAAATGTGATGAGAGGAGAGGAGAGGAGAGGAGAGGAGAGGAGAGGAGAGGAGAGGAGGGCAAGCTTTTTTCATAAATTAAGAAGAGGGCCTTCATGCTCCCAAGAAGAAGGACCAGATGTATCAAGTTAGTCTCTAGATCTAAAATCTATTCTTCCGTACAAAAAAAAAAAAAAAAAAAGGCTTTTGTACTTTAGACCTATAGCATAAGCAGGAATAAAGATATATAACTAAATATACTACAACTCAGTTTGCAGCGCTAGCCATTCGCTTATGTCACCACTAGAGTGATTACTAGAAGAGTTTAAAACCTTTTTCTGTGCTTCCAAAAATTAAATGTGGGTAAAAAGGGAGGGCAAAATTTGTATAAAATGCCTGGGATGTGAGTAAGAGGGGTTACATGTTTCATGGGATCAATAGATTCAGTGGATGAAAGATCCAGAAATTCCTTGGAAAAAAATACTTTTACCACAAAATTTGCTAAATTTCTGAAAAGTGAAGTTTGTCCAGATGGGGATTTTTACTAACATAGCTAACAGAAAGTCTCTCTGATCTAAAGCAAGAAGATATCTATTATACAGGCAGCAACACTATCCAGCTTGTGTTAGTAAATATAGGCCTGTTTGTTTGTCTCCTGTTCAGCAGAACTTTGACTTTCCGTATATATTCAAACTGGACTCCATTTTGACAGTCAAGAAGAACACAGTCTCCCTCATATGCTATTACGAGTTCCCTCATACAGTATCATACAGTACAGAAACACCGTCTTCTCACTTTATCTCCCCAACACGCTCTACAAAATTCTCGGAGAGAGGATATTCATGAGAGTGAGGCAATAGTCATGCTACAGCTGTAATCCTCATGTACCACACAGTGTTGGAAACTACTGCTTCTTTTCTGGTGCAGTTTCAGCTACTGTTTAGTTAGAAGTGTGATCTCATGTTGGCTCTGGGCACTTTGCAGGAATCCTGACTCCTTTATATTATATCCTACCCCCTCTCTTCCCTTACACTCTTTTTCCTCAACAAAATAGAGGAAATTATGACAGACTCCAAAAGTAGAGAAAATAAAATGTCAGCACTTAAAAATCAATGGCATTGAAAGTGTTTAGAAGGACTGAACTCGCAAAGGAATGTGTCAGACCTTGGTCAGTGAATAACATCAGGTAGACTAACATTTTAAAATACTAAACACTCTCTTGCAAGAGTGTTAAACTTACAATTTTAAGAGTGAAGTCAAAGAAAGTACTGAAAGAAATTAAGATGGAAATATGGAGTCCAATATGGTATGTTGAAGGCAATGGAATTTTGGAATCTTGTTACTGATGTCAGTGGAATTAGAAAAGTAGTTCTTTATACCTGCATTTCAAGGAGAAGCATTTTCATATAGGAAGGAACTCTACATGTTAAGGAAACAATGTCATAAATAGAAAGCTTAATAAAATGCAAAAGTAGAAAGGGAATCTGCTTTAATGCAATATCTGAAACAGAAAGCAAAATGGTCAAGAGATGCCGTAGCAGCTTCAGAGAAACTTCCAGAAAAAGAAAAGCCCAATAAATTCCCATTCACTGAAACAAGGAGGAAAACAAAATAAACATGTCTGGCAAAAAAAAAAAAAAAAGGAGTTCTGAAATTGACAGTTAAGGACAACATCACAGAATGCAGGGATAGCATAACTCATCCATAAGTACTTCACAGTTTTTTTGGCTTTTCTTTTACAAGGAAACAATTGTGAATAGTGAAGCATTTGAGATCCCAGTTCAAGAAACAAAGCACAAAAAAGCAGTTATGCTGCAATTTGATTTAACATCTTACATAAACCTCTGTTGACTCCAGGGAGTCAATGTTTCTCCTAACAGATTTTATTTGGTTTCTGCAAAAGACATGTAGAAAGTCTTGTGGTTCTAGATCAATCACAACTGATTCAGTGGTGCACACAGAAGAAGACTTTTATTTGTACTGGGCAACTTACAGTGCAAAGGCAGTTCCGCTCCCCCAAGAGAGTCATACTGTTACAATGGAAATTCACTTGCCAATACAGTCACTCCAATCCTTTGGGTTGCCGGCATCTTGGAAGAATGTTGGAGGAAAAACTAAGGTAAAGTTTGGGATCTAGTAGAAGAGCATCTAAAAATTACATTTTGATGTTTTTGAATTTGCCTTTCCCACTTGAAGATGTGTGACTGCACTTCTCCAAAACTGAACTTCTCACACCTCTTTTAATCATTCTTCGTTTTATTTGGAGTTGTAAATTGGATAGTCTCTTCAACAGCATGAAACAAAAAAGACTTTTTCACCATATGTTACAGTAATAAAACAGAAAGCTGTTTCCCATTATTGGCTGGTCCATCCTCATGTAGTCAGTTGCCTTGGAAACTGAGATTGATCATAATTTTAAGAAAATGTAAGAATGAACTGAATCACATAGTTCCTTTCTCAATGTCTATCTCAATTTACAGCATCAAAACTAGCAACAAAACATCCCTATCCCACTTCTAGCATTATTTTTTTGGAATTAACTCTCAGAGTGGCAGTTAATATAAATTAGATCAGACCTATCAGTAAAAATAACTGTGACATTTCAGAAAATATTGTAAGAAATGTAAATCAAGTATACATTGAAACATATTTCATTAAAAAATGGCTGTTGTTCAAGATTCGATAACCTGGATGATAAAACATCCAGGTATTATGCATCCAAAAACTTAAACTTTTACTGGAGCCAGAGTACTTTTGATAAAACCCTGATTTTCCAGTATTTCACAGGTCTCATTTATCTCCTAAGAATATGAATGTGAATAGCTTCAAGAGGCATACTGTAAATAAGAAGAGATACCATTTATTTATGAAATACTTTCATAATGATTTTAACCTCACTGTTATAAAATTGCCAGCAGAGCTTGTAAACTATGCAAAGGGCTAGTTCAAAAGTTGTACTTTTCATGCTGTTGTCTTTGGACTATGAACAGCAACTAAAACTCTGCAAAGATCTCTTTGCTTCTTCAGTTCTTCCCTTCCACTTGCCAAATCTATGTTTGAAAACAAGTAATTTTACACCAGCTAAGGAACGTGGCACACTCTTCTCATCTACTCTTCCTTACAATCACTCTTGCAAGATAAAATTGCCAAATCTGTCACAGGGAGCTGTGCAATTACAGTGAACAGGAGGAAGTTTTTATCATTCTTAATGGGAGGTGATGGAATAGATTTTTAGGTTGTGGCCCCTAGAAGAAAGACTTGAGGACTCTTGGCACCTAAGTGAAAAATATTGGCAGTCATTGCTCGTGAACTGTTAAGGAAAAATGGACTTATTAAAATCTGCAATCTTTGAATTCTTTGCCTTTAAGATAGTCCAGTCTCTGGGATAAAAAGAGAACCCTAAATTAGCGTCATGTTAGGCATAGCTATGTATATATACACAATCAACTAAGTTAATGAATTCTTCATTTTATTTTATACCTTGGATTCTAATAAAAATAAGAGCTCTTAAGCTTTAAATTTTGAATTTCATTTCCAATCTTAGACGGACACTGTGGCAAACCTGGCATCCTACCAGTTCAAGTTTAAACCCGTGGCCACGAAGGAAATGTTTATCTCTGAGGAGACTGGTCTATAGAACCTGAGACTGGTAAAGTCTTGCTTGTTACGACACAAAGCAAGCCTGCTTTCCTATCACCCCTTTTTTCTGCTTTCTTCACCAAGAAAGCAATGACAGAGATGAAGAGCATCAAAGAGAAAAGAATACTTAAAAACAAGCTGATTCTGCCTCTTCAGAAGTACTCTGGCATCTAAGGAGTCCTTTTAGCAGTATTAATACCTATGGATGAAGGCAACTCATGAAAGGCTTGAAGATGTTAGGAAACTGCTGCAGTTCTGGAATACCAAGTATTTCTAAAATTCAGGCACATACTGTACACAAGAAAAGCATTTAAAATTGAATAAGACATATGTTGTTTCATCAGCTGCAGAGTACACATGCATCTTCCAGTTCAGTTTGGCTCCTTTTCTAATTGCAAACAAAATCAAATCCTGATATGCTGTTCATAAATAATTGTACTCCTTCCTCCATTTCTGAAATCTCCTTCAGAGAAGTAGAATTCAATGTCTCATTAATTCAATGTCCCATATAAATGTAAATAATGATTTATAAGTTTAAGGAGATAAAGGAATGTTATTAGACTGGGCTATGATAAAAAAATGGTGTTGTAGGTATGTATAAAAACATGATTTTGTTTATCTTATTATTCATGCATTCAATTTTAGATTCAGTACAACTTTAAAAGGAAGTACATATTAGCAAGAATAGACCTCAAGGGGTTTGGAGTTTGGTTCATAAAAACGTGTAAATGTTTTGATGTTTACGTCAATTTTATCTATGCAAGGTCTTATAGAATATCTGCTTCTAATTCCAGGATAAAAAGATTCACAAAGTTTTGCTTTAACCTTTTTAAATACTGTCAGATATTTGGTTTATTCTGAATATAGATTGAGGGTATAAGTTGTTTTGTTTTATTTTATCCAGACTAGTTCCACCATATCTTGTGTAAATCATTATAGTCTTGTCTCTCTCACTTCATTGGCTTTTTGCTTCCATCTGTTTTCTCTCATCTTTTCCTCTTCTCTGTGTCATCTGCATTCTCTTCCTACTCTGTTTTCTCTCATCTATTTGCTCATTATTATTTGTCCAGCCCTCTCTTTTCCCCTTTACTTCCCAATTATTTAGAGGTGAAGAATGGATAAGAACTGAGAGTTCCATTCTGTGAGTTGCAGACCACTTTCAGCAAACTTCACCTATTTTTTTTTCTTTTTTTTTTTTTTTTTTAAAAAAAAACAATGATCATGCATGTTTTCACTGCTCTAAGCCCAGTACTTTTCTGTATTGTCCAAGGTATCTTATACCAGTATTCCTGGAAGCACTAAATTTATGCAGGAGACATCTGTACTTTTCTATAGACTGTAGAAAAGTGTAACTCCCTAGTGTCCTACCTGCTTACAGGTAAGAAGAGTAGCATGGTATAAAAATCTAAAGGGAAGCAGTAAATATTTATCATTACCTGTTGTCGTTTATGTTGAAGGACATTCATGAATGTGCTCATTTTAATGTAAATATAATTAATTTAATAATGATAATAATTCAAGCAAGACTGAGAGCAGTAGCTTTCATGCTGCCTTGATTACGGTGTCCCTGTCTGTTTTCTATAGTCACAAAAACTGAAAGCTTTGAAATAGAGAGTGGAGAAAGGATTCTCCCTGTTTAGAACTGTGTATTCTCCATTGAATGTCAAAAGGGCCAGTGACAGAAGAATTTGGCCAATTTGTATTTCACCACATAAAAGTAGCAGTGGCCATTCATTATTCCATACTCCATGGCATATTGTATTCTATTTTTTAAAGATTATGTGCTAATATGGAGCCCCATCAAACTAAAGGTTGATCCTCAGAGCAGGAAATAGCTCTTCACATTTTCATAGAGGCTCTATTCTGAAAGCTGGCACTTGTACCACAACCAAAACAGTATTTCTCTTGCAATAAAATGCTGGAGGCATGAACCTGAGTGATTTGGAGCTGCCCTATTTAAAAGCAGATATTCACAACAGCCTTTTTGGAAGGCAGCCACCAAAGTGTACCGTATTACAGAATAAATCACAATGAAAAGATGCTCTCTGTCAAGCTGGAGATACTTTTAGAAAAGATCAATTACAGATACCATCACGCTTATGTGACTATTTCTACTTTTGTTAGTGACAGAAACTTATTTCATATAAACTGTAAGGTCCCAGATGAGTTCCACCAAGATTTCACACAGATCACAATACCACAAGCTCTTAAATCCATGGAGAAGTCTCATTTTTATAGCACAATGAAGGACAATTTAGGCATGTTCTTCTTCTGACAGGTCTGGAATGATCTCCATCTCAGCTCCTTAGGGAATGTGTTGAAATGTAGCCATTCAAAAGATCTCTAGCCAACATTTCAACTGCTCTGAACTTTCATAAATATTATCAGCTCTGAATTTCTGGAAAGGGTCACTGCTGAGAGGTAGTCCCTTCAGGAGTATACAGTACCACCTGACTGAAGTACAACCTCATCCCAAGTTATTATTATCATATATTTTGGTTTAAGTGCAGCCAATAATGTTGGCTTAGGAAGGGGCAATGCAAGGATATAACAAAAAGTGTTCAACCAAAGCGACAAACCTCCTACTTGCTTCATCAACACACTGAAGTGGATACTGCCTAGGGATACAGCTACAGGTACCCTGCAGCATAAAACAAATATGTCTGTGCTAGCTTTAAAGTGCTTGGATATATATATATACACATATATATATATGTATGTATATATGTATATATATATATTTTTTTTTCCATAGAAGGACTGGAATCCATGTAGACTATTTTGTCTTGTTATGAAAAACTAATTAATCTCAGCTTTATGTGGGGCCCACATAAAGCACCTTCAGATGAAAAGATTAGTTTGGAGACATACATAAACTGTGTGTGTTTTCATTTTGACACTGTTCAGTATAGATGAAACTAATTAGCACAGGTGTTGAGTAGGTAGCTGAAAGCTGGATTGAGTATGTCTACAATTTCTTTGCGGGTATGGAAGTATAGATATATTATGAGACACTAGCTTACAACAATGCCCTTCACTAGATAGGCATGAAATCATAGCGCTAACTGAATTTTCCACAAAAGTATGTGAATAACCATTATGCAGAACAGAGAATTTAACCAGGAGTAGAATCCAATTCCAGATGCAGGCACCTACCCTTAGACATGTACAGTGTAGAAACCTGCCTGTGAGCAAAGAGTCTAACCTCCCTTCACATTTCCTGGAAACAGAAGATTCAGTTCAGGTTCTTACACAAAGCTACCCAGTACCATTTGGTTGTCCATTCTGGCCACTTGTTCACAAGCACAGATCTCTCATGGATCTTGTACTGAGACTATCACCAACCACATTACACCTCAGCTCCTCTAGTACTTTCTCATGGCACTACACATGAACATTTTGACAATTAAATCTAGGTCCTAGTCAGTACAGTTAGTGACATCTAGAAATTTAATCAATTAATCAATGTATATCAGTGCTTAAGAGTTAGTCAAACAGATTTTCTTCTCTTGATTTGTCTGACTGTATTGATGAGAGCTCCATAAGGGGAACTAAGCCACCAGGCTTGCAAATCGACACTTATTTTGCAGATACATGGCTAGATGTCTGAATTTGGGCCTGAATCCTTCTCTGTTTGGATATTTACTTTTAATATGAAATGCAAAGTTGAAAACCATATCATTAAAATTGTTCAGTAAACTAAGGATAGATGTTCTAGCAAAAAAAAAAAAAAAGGGATAAAAGGAAAAAAGGTACTCTAACAAGCATCCTATTAACACTATTCTTCACCCAATGCTAAGGTACTTGGGACAGAGAAAGACTCCGAGGTATAGAATAGAGGAATTCAAGCATCTTGTTCCAAATAAGTCATCTCTCTTCATGTTCAAAGCAAAAAAAGACAGAAGGAAGTGAGTCATATCTGTATAATCAAAATTTTCAACTCAGAATTCAAAATGTAAGGCTGCTTCCCACATTTTCCTTCAGGCTACTAATACAAATTGTCTCTACACAGCAGGCGGGACCTTCTGTTTTCTCTCAATGGCTCACACATTGATGCTTTTTCAGTACAAACATCACAGCCAAATCTGGGCAGCTGGTATTGTTATAATAATTTATAATGATAATTATCTGAATTTTACTAAGAATAATAGTATTCATAAACAGCACGGGCAAGACAAGACTTAACACTGTTAATTCCACAATCCTTACACAATTAAATATGCCACAAATAATATGGAACTGCACTTAAACAATAGATTCCATTAAATAAAAAGTTACTTGCTTTTTAAATGTATAACAGATGAATTATTAGTCCATTTCAAAGAGGCCTAAGATAGGATTGACTGTAATTTCAAAGTACTGCTTCATGCTACACTTAGAACAAAATTTCATTTCTGCTAAAAATGTTTTAACACAATAAAGAGAATCCATGGGAAGTCTTTTGCATTTTTTCATTTTTTAAAGAATCACTGAATTTGTATATTCCTGTGTTTCATTACCACACTATCAATCACTGCAGTTATTTTAGAATACTGTACATATGAAATAAATTAAGGCAAGAGCTATTAGGAGAAATATGCAACTAAAAGCACTCCCCACTTTTTCTTAATCTTAAATCTGACCTTGCTAACAAGCAGGTGCAGAACTTCACACTGCAACCAAAGGCAACAGAAAAGCAATGCTTCATTTTCCCTTAATTGTTCTTTTCTTTAAAACGCATTAGCTACCATTTGCTTTATGTGATATTCGGGATTTTTCCTTTTTATTCTTCTCAAGTTTATTGTAGCCATGAAAATTAAAGTACAGTCTTTTGATCTTCTACATCACTCAAAAGAGAATGAGAATATATGAGAATATGCTATGAGAATACAGTATGTGCCACGGTATGGGAAATATATCCCAGTTGAATTCCTTAGCCAAAAGTATTACCTACCTAGGGTATCCTCTGAGGAAGCTCTCTGCAGTGAATCTCCCCCTCTTTTTACCAAGCACAGCAATGAAACCTCACAGCAAAAAAAAAAAAGTCACAGGTATATATATAAGGTAGGTAATATGCTTATTAACTCTTTCATAGTCCTTTACCAGGATAAACCTATGATAGCCCCTCTAAATGCAATCTATATTTATATAAATAAGTATGGCATCCTATTAAATCTTCTTAAATGGCGTTATCTTCTAGTTATCTTCTTGTCACCACAGCACATAAGAACCTCTGTAAACAACAACAAAATGCAGTGCTGCCAAAACCTATGTTGTAGTCACTGCATCTAAAAGCAACTTAATTGATTCAATTTACCTTTTATTTAAACTTTCTAAAATGATGCACAGGAAGTGTAATGAAAATCAGAATTGAAATCTACCTTCAGAAAATAAACAGCAGAGTAGATGGATACATTAAAAAGTACATCTAACAATCACTTAAAAATTAAGAAAACTGTCATTTCAAAGATGTAGGAATTTCACAGGATTATTGATTAGGATGCCCAGCATTTAGTCTTGACTAAGCCAATGATTTGCTGTGTGGTCTCTGTAGTGTTTTGAAAATACATAGAACAATGCCATTACATCAGATAAAGACTAGCTTATGAATATTTTGTTATATTTTCCTCTTTAAATTGCAGAAGTAATTGTAACCAAACTCTAACGTGGAAATTATGAAGCAGTGTAGCCTTCCACTCCCCACATAAAAATGGTCTTTTTATAAGAAGAATGGTCTTTATAAGAATGGTCTTTTTATCTTATTCTTAATAAGAAGAATTGTAACACCTTAAAAAATTTTGGAAACCTTGGAAACAAATGGTTTAAGCCTCCAGGATTTTTTTTTTTCTCTTGCAATAAAATGCTTTCTAAGTCACTATCGCCTGACTGGCTTACACCACCCACCTAAGCTTAAGTTTACTCTAAAGTCTGTAGACAGATGTCCAAAGTTCAAATTATATCACCAGTAGACTCTATAATCTTATTTCTTCTATTTCTTTTATTGAGGAGATCAATAGTATAGATCAATAGTGAGTAGGCATATGTGCAACATGTGATTTAATTAGATTTAATAGAGTTATTTAGAATAATCCCCTTTTTCCTAGTCATTTTTTTTCTAATATGCCTAGTTATTTTTTTTCCAATATGCCATTGTCATTTGGATATAATGCCACTACCATTATATCAAAATAATAATAGATATAATATCATAATGGATATAATAGTATATCCATATTCACCCAGCTTCTATAAAATGCAGTGAGTCTGGTTAAAGGAAACTCACACAAGAGTTATGGCTGCTAACTCCCACCTGCTCTCTCCCTGACAGATACAATAGCTCACAGCTATGCTGCTTCTGTTCAAAAAAACATTTTTTTCCTTCATTTAACAAAATATAAAATGTTCTACAAAATTGTGTTAGAAATTCAAACTATATCTAACATGAGCATCTATTTCTTCTTACTATACTATATTCAGCAGCAAGAATTCAAACTTTGCTTTACTGCAATAACAGCTCCAAGTATCTTTAGCAGACACGGTATTCAGAAGGAAGTTTTTATCTTTTTACTTGGTTACATAAACTGAGAGGGAGAAAAAATCTGATATTTAATAAAGTGCAGAACATCTGCCCAACTGCAAATATTGCTTATGGGAACTCTTACATTTTCACATTATGACACCTACATGACTGTTTTCTCACAAAACAACCTCTGCTTGTTTTCCATTAGAATGGAAAACTTTTTTTTCCTGATAATTGTAATGAATTATGATAGTATAAGGTATAATGAGAAGACAATGTGATGCAGAGAATGAGTTTAACAGGTTAAAATTTCACAAAATTCCAATTAAACTATTAAAATATGTTGCTTTTTATTAGATCATGACCAATTGCTATTCTACCAACATAAAACACATCAAAATGACACAAGAAGGAAGGCCACAAGAAGGAAAAACAAGAAGGCTTTGGGCTTCTTGAATAGACATCCCTAGTGTTAAAATATCTTCAGGTATACACATATAAAATTTGCTTTATAGCAAATATTTTATTTGTAAAATGAGAGAAGGTGGAACTATCCTGAATTACAGCAACTTGCTTTGTGAAACAGTGTTGCTTTAAGGGAAGGGTGAATACACTGCAGAATGTATCTTCATGACATTTCCAATTTTTCTGAAGGAATCCAAGACATTTTCAACCTATTAAGGAAAGCAGAACTACTAGCTCCATTAAAAAAAGAAAAAAGAAAAAAAAATGCTCACAGAGCATTTGTTGCCTCATGCAGCATCAGAAATGATTTTTCAGTCTTTTCTAATTTTTCCCTCATGCTCATGGAAACATTGTGTATCTTGACCTGAACTCCACAGTTGGGTTCGCACTACCAATTAATATTCATCAAAATTTCTTTATTATGTGCTAGTGTTGGTAATATGCAACCTGGCTCATACTCGCTAGCATTATACACTTTCACTAGTCTCAGGAGGCCCAATCCTGCAAACCTTAACACACTTGTAACTTTGCTGAGGTAACTACTGAGGTAACGACTGCCTTAACAGCACGGAGTTAACCTGCCTACACATTTATCCACATGTCCTAGTGGTCGCAGAATCTGTCCCAGGCTTCCCAGCAGCATGGGCCTTCCGTGGACCTCTGTAGCCTGAAGCCTGAGACAAGTTTCCCTTGCTGTAGTGTGCCTAGATCTGAAATCTCATTCATGCACATAAGTTTAGCTTTTTTTTTTTCTTTTTTTCCCTTTTTTTTTCCTTTATTTTTTTTTCTCCAGCAGCACCACCAGCTGGAGCAGCTAAATAGATTAGGACCAAGCTCTGAAAATAATTATCCTGAAGTGAGTAACGCACAGCCAGCATTGCTAAAATACCTCCGACTGTTGCTGGCCGTTACAGTATTTCACAGGAGCCTTTCTGTTTTTGCAGAACATGTAACAAGTTACCCTCCAGATATCAGGCCGGCTGTGAGGAGTTGGTTCTGTAGGGTGTCAGGTCTGCAAACACACCATAGGGGTTTCCTCACTTCTTCCCACTTCAAAGGAGCATTAAGAACAATTTCTCTTTATTACAGATTTTAACTAGATTTCTTTCCCCTGAGATGATTAATTAGGCGTTTGTTACGATTCGCCTTCTTTCCACCTCGAAGAATAAATGCCCCCTCCTGCTAATCAGACACAAACAAAATGTTTTGAAAAGTAATCACTTGCTAAAAAAAAAAAATAGAAATTGGGCTTCTGTGTTGTGAGGAATGTACACGCATAGCACAGTGAAATTCAACACTGGTAAATGATCTGAGTACCTCAAAGTGAAGCTTTTGCCTTCCTACAGTGGCCTTTCACCCTGCCCTTTCCTCCAATCTGAGGAGAGCTGATGTTGATGGAACATATAATGGCTCCTTTCCTGTGTAGTAAAGTCAGCAATAAAGCTCAGTAATTAAGGTGACCGGGGAGGCCCAGCCCAGCAGGCTAGTGGTGTGGCGAACACTTTTAGAACTTCAAACAATATCAAAGTCACTGAAAAACGGGCCTAGTTCAGGACTGGTTTGAATTAAGCCTCACTTCCACACGCACTTTTCAAATCCAAGCTCAAACAAGAAAGCCAAGGCCTTCTGGATTTCATTAGAGCCAATTATCTTATCTGTTTCATCTCAGGCCTGACCCTAAGGCTGGCAAACAGCTATTCAGTGCGTTTGTGTGGCTGTTTGAGAAAGCCCCCAGCCAGCCAATGGCCTGAGGAACTGCTAATTAAAACACAGTTGCCCCCTGCCTCTAGTGATTAAATATTTTCAAGCTTTTGTAAATAATTTTTCCATTCTTTGCCCCAAGCCTCAGAGGTCCAATACATGCAGTAATTTTTTTTTCTTGGTTTGTCCAAGAATACTGCTGGAAATAAAACTATAATAGGAACTATAATAGAAATGTAGAAAACTCTTATATCATGCTTCACACATTCTACAAACACACAAAACATACATACTGTTTCTCGTGGAATTAAATCTTAATAATCTATTGCTTGGAGGGATACAGTGCATAACAGGTCGTAGATTTTTTCTGTGGTCGCCATTTTCCTCAGATGTCAACGTGATATGTCTGCTACGTAGGCTTAATGAGACCATATACACTGTAGGAGTGCTCCTGAGGAATATATATCTTCCCAAGATGGATCGTACTTTCAAAGACTGTTTTTGGAAGGACAGGATCCTACCATCTATTTAGATGTCTGATTTGAAGAGATCCTTACATCTTACTATTATGCTCAATAATAATATAAAGTAGATATTAGTGTGGTACATTGGAGCCACATTGGATTTTTCACCATAAATAGTAATAGAAAAAGCACATAACACTGATACCTGACCTCTACCTGGTATCATGATCTGGAAAATCATGGCACTTTTTAATTGGTGGAAATGTTATCATATTCTCTTTTTCAGAGACATGCTGCAGAAAAAAAAAAAAAAGTGGAAAATTTATCCATTGCTGTGATGTGACTTCCAACAGAGAAGGTCAAAGGTAGCACAAGTACTTGTCTGAGTGACAGACAGAAATATGATTTTGTACATGAATGACAGTAAGAAGAACTTGGGAGTAAGAATTCATTTAAATTAGGTTTGATCTAAAGGTAGACTTTAATAAACAGTGAATCAGAATATTATTCTAAATTTCATGATGTGCAAAAGAAACAGACCAGAGACATAGAGCTGATGTAATTGGCTGACAAATAGTAATTGAAGTTGCATTGTGGATGTAACCCCCTAGAGAGATATAAGGAAGTAGGAAAAGGAACCAAGACCAAAAGCAGAATGCCCTGAAAGCACTGAAGAAAATTGAAGGAGGAAAATGTTGGTTCCTCTGAAAGAGAAGTTAAAGGAGATACCAGAAATGTCGAGTGAAATCTAGGGATACCAGGCATGAGAGCCAGGGAAAGATAAATTTCCAAGACAAAGATCATTAGGGTTACTAGAAGCAGATGATGTATTAAGGAAGAGCAGAATGAAATGCAGATTCAGAGCTTTGGGCTATGATGAGCTTATGCTAAGCACAGTTTAAAGATAAGCTGCTGCTTGGAGAAGGTCTAGAACTGAAGCAGAGGACAGGCAGCAATATGTAAACTCACAACTTGGAGAGAAAGGTGAGAGAGAGAGAGAGGTTGAGTGCTTTTTTTCTCCTTTTCAGTGAAACACAATTATATCATATGGGACAACAGTCGTTTAGGAGTGGAATTTAAGATTAAAGAGATGATTAAGAGAAGAAAAAATCTTGTTGCCAGCATAGATCTGCTGATGAAAAAAGATGATGATCTTGGTGCCAAGCCAAAGAGCTGGAGAAGAACAAAGGAGGATCAATGCTGTGATCAGAGGTAGAGAATAGATCTGTGGGTGGTGAGGGGAGTTACAGATGCTGAGAATATTTGGTAAATTGTCAGATGAATGACTCAGAGAAATGGGAAAAGAAAATGGCAGAGGAAATTCTTGAAGAATGCGGTGTTGCCTATGTCTAGTGATTAAAAGGCTATTGCTTGAACAGTATAATAAGATCAATGTTTAGTAAATAAGCTGGAACACTGGGAAAACAAAAAACAGGAAGTGAGCTTATTTCCATTACTTTAACTACTTAAACTTGTTCTGCAAGGACACAAAGGACAGTATAAGCATTTCCATTTTTGTTCAGTGATTTTTCCCACAGGTACCACAGGTACCAACAACTGAACTGGACATGGAGGAAGTCAAAATTAACTCAAGAATATTCACCCACTGCATGCTATCACTTTCAAGGACAGTTGTTGATACTTCTGAGCAGTGCTCCACCTGAAAATAGAGCTGGAGTGAAATCATTGCCTTCCTGATCATCTGAAAATCAGAGTCTTCAAGCTGTTACAAATTCAGCATTTATTTTTCTGATTTTGCATGCAGTTTTTAACAAGAATTAAATCAAAATGTGGGTGGCTCTTTTAAACACTTTTTTTTCCCTTATAAAGCCTGTAGTAATTTTTTTCTTGTAGACCTGCAGTCTACACAGTAAATAGGCAGATAATAAATTGTCATTTTCAGATGCAAGGTGAATCATTTTCCATAGAGAATTTCACACAGAATTCAGATGGAAGATAAAGCTGATGTTAATAAACCATAGAGAATGAGAAGTCCTTATCATAAAGGAATGGAAGTACTTGCTGAGGTTGAACAACTGTCGTTTGTTAATCTGGAACATATGATATCCCCGGTACAGGGAGCCAAAAAGTCCCCAGTTTAGAACTTTTTTTTTTTTTTTTTAAATCAACTATACTCTTTTCTAAAACAAAATAATTTTGTATATGTGCATCACTTTTTTTTTTTTTTTTTCCAAAGGGATACTTTTTCAGAGGGAAGAAGGAAATCCAAATAGCCTGACAGCAAGGGTACTAACTTCAGATGTGATGAGGTCAGGTTCGAGTCCCTTATTTGCAGGAATGAGGGATGAGAAATTGTTTTCAGTCACTCACGGTTGGGATTTTCACTTAAGATCTTTCTGCTTTCTAGAGTGATATCCTCACCACGAGGATACAGATGAACATAGTCACGAAAGGGTTTGAAAGACGCACTTACTTGTTTTCTTGGAAACTTTCAAATAGTTTTGGTTTTGTTCCAGTGTAGAAGAAAATCACATGTCAAAACCACGGATAGTTGCTACTTACTGGAACTGCTGTCTTTAGTCAGCTCTACTTAGTAATGCATATCCTGCATGGGAGGGAGAAAGCAGCAAAGTTCAATGAATTTTCTGACAAGTGAGAAAAGACACCAAAAGATGCATCTTCCCTCTAGTCCTTCACTTTTCTTACTACCTGTGAGAAACCATCTGTACCATGAGATAGGAGAAGTGCTAAATAGCCTCTGCAGATGCCTATTTTCTGCATGGTTTATACTGTATGGCAATGTTTTTATTTTAGTTTTTCATGAATTTTTGATAGATTTATAGCTTTAATAAGTGTATTTTCATTGATAGCTGGTATTGATATGACTACAAATTCTGTGATAGGAAAACATAAGGATCAGCTAATCAATGTGCACAAATCAATCAATTGAAATAAAAAGCTCATTTTGTTTCAAGCCATGAAAACAATGGAAAAGGCTTATGTACAATCTTAAAGCTCTGCTTGCCTAATTGTTACATGTAATCACGATAACTAAGATCAGATTCTGCCATTCTTGCTCCGTGAATAGCTTCTGCTTTAAGAAACTCTTTTAACCAGAAAGATGACTCTTGTAATAAGCTACTTATACAGTATAAATAGTATAAAGTATACAGTATAAATAATAATAATGCAATACTTATAAAAGTAAAAATACTTATACAGTATAAATAATAATAATCCCTTAAATTATGCTGACATGCAAAACTTAGAATGGCTTTACCTAATTACACAGGTGACTGATTCATTTCTCAACCCTGGCCCCAGCAGGGGCAAAATTGAGCACACGTGCTCATAGAACAAAGATGACATTTTGCATGAAAAAATACAAGTGCAACAAACATCACAACTAACTGCATGACTGAGCACTTTTCTAATACTGTCTGTAAGGAACAATTTGCGTGTAGGAGCTTGAAGTCCTTCACATTGAGTAACAATTTATTTTTCTAGTAACTGGTTAATGAGATTACTGGTTACCCAAGAAGCTAATAGGGCATGATCATGAGTCACAGGCCTCCCTGAATATTTTTCATTAGATACTACTTTTGAGAATATGCATTTTCATAACTTCAGACATATTTATAAGATTAAAAGGGGAATTAAAGGCATACTGAAACCCTCAGATGTGGGGCCCTAATTGCATCCAGTATGCAGAAACCTTGAAAGAACTTGCAGGGCAGAGTAAAGTGCTACTCAACATTACTTATGATTTCAAAATCTGGCTCTGGACAGATTTTTCTATTTTTATTTGGAATTACTGGAGCTTTGTTTACCAGAACATATCCTCTATGAAAAAGGCCCGTTCTTTTCATTCAGTTACTTAATGGGTAAAGCATAGCAGAGGTACACAAAATCATTGGAATTAGATATCTCAAAGGAGTTACCAGCGCAAAATCATGAAGACATCTACAAGCACAGCCGTGCCCGGGAGGTACACACCAACATACACAGAGACACAGGTGCGTGTGCACCCCACAATACTTCTTTGCAATCCTGGTTGCATTTGAAAGAGGAAATAAAACTCCTTTTCTTTTTTCTTCCTTAAGTATTAAAAGAAGAATAGTGGAGGTCTCATTAACTAAGCTAGCTAAAGAAGGCATGAATAAGAACTGTGTAGCTGAAAGGCCTCTGTTTCTGCTGTTCTTGAAACAACACTTCTGTCTGATTCAGGATAATGGGCTTTTAATAAAAATATCCACCAAAGGAAAACAATTAAACAATACATAAAGCACCAGGGTGCAATCTAGTGGTTCTGTTACAGTCTGGAGCTGTTCCAGCAGAGAACATGTGGATATTTTTTACAGGCTATAGTGTAGTTCTCAAAAGTTATTATAAAGCAACAAAATTTAAATTGGGGCTGGACATCTACACAATTGCTCAGTGTTGCTGTAGAACTTTTAATTCAGACCTGAAACTTATCTCCATCTAAATACCACAGATATTTGGACTTTGCAGCTAAAGAAAATCTTCTGTACTCTTGCTGCTGTTTAATTTCTTCCAGGATGTTTCTGGTCATATTCTCACCTTTCCAGCAAAGTATTTGACAATATGGAAATTCTTTATCCATTTGCCTCTATTCTTTCATCTTTCTGGCTTGATAAAATTTGGAAAACACTTATATTGGAAAAAAGTTCAGGTACATTTCAGGACTCTGAAAACTACAGACTATGCATTTCTTGGGGTTTTAATCAAATAGTTTTTAGCTTGAGCCACATAAACTTGGCACATGCCATATTTTATTATTCTTTCTCCTCCACCTCCTACTCTGCCATGTCAATAAAAGAAACTGTGCATCTGTAGAAAAGTAAGCCAACATTAATTAATTTCTGTAATGAAAGATCTCATTTCTGTAGTCCCAGTGAATGAAAGGAGCTTCATATGTATTTTTTTAAAAATCCCAGTACAGTTAAGGTGAAAGTTTAGAGTAGTTTGGTGAGAAAAAGTTGGATTTTCCAAATAAAAATAAACAAGTAGGAAGAACAAGAGGTCACAGGATATAAACAGTGTTGCCAGTTTTAGTTTTATGGTGAACTTTGAAGTATAACAAAATGTTGAAAAGCTGTTTATACCAGTGTTTCAAATACTTTTAACCCTATTTCTCCATTTCCTGAAAACTCTGTCCCTATCCCCATAACATAAAACTGAGTGCCCTGAAGAACTAAGAAACAGCAATATAGTAGAAAAATTTCTAAATTACATTACACACACTCCAAACCTATGCAAAAGCACAGATCTTCAAGATTATTTAATATGCACACATGAAACTTACATACTAAGACACTTGAAGAATACTATTCTAAGCAAACTTCATAAGAAACTCTTAAGTTTAACTTTTAATCTTAATTTTTAAGATTTATTTTTAATGGGTGTTTTGTCTAGTTATCTTTGAATTTTCCTGAAATATTTCCCATAACACAAGGAGAAAGAGAATTTCTGGTTGAAATGTTATTTTAAAGACACAAGGAAGAAGGGATAAAATCAGAAATGAATTGCCACTCTAACTTACAAATCTGCATAAAGCTATGGGTGATTGAAAACAACTATATATATATATACACATATACATACTTATAGAAACCACTGTATAGATAGATAGATGACTGTGTTCCATTTTGTTATATTTTTCTGCATTTAAACCCTGGATTTCACAAGTAATGCTTTGGCCATGAGAATGCAGAAGAATGGTGGCTAATTAGCACTCATCATATGCCCCTCTGCCTCTTGTACACAACTCAGATATTGAACCTAGCACAACATAGCCTCATCAGTGACCTCTCGACATCACAGTCCTAAAAACAACAGCATTAAGTTACAGATAATTAGAATAATTTCTTTTTTAAAAAGCTTTATTAATGAAAACCTTTTCATTAATAGTTATCACTATATACCAGTGATATATACTACTTAGTTTCTTTACAGTATAGTTAGGTATAGCTAGGAAAAAAAAATTTTTTGTCTCCCAAGTTCTTTTGTTATGTTTATCGTAAACAATGTTTCCAGTCAGTCAGAGAGTTATACAATAGTGCAGAGCAGTGATGTCAAATGAAGCCATAATAATATTGGAAATAATATAAATCAATGGTTCGCCCTCATGTGGTGCATTTTGTTCATTTCCAGAAAATAGAAGAGCTTCAGAGATGAGCAATTAAATTGATTATGCAATTGGATACATTTCTAAACAAAAATATATTGAAAAGATCAGCAATATTGAATTTCAAGAGAAGACAAATAAGAAGGGATGTGATATAAGAAATGAAAATATATTTAAGATAATAGTTAATATAGAAAGGAAAGAATGTGAACTTCAGCTACACATGAACATATGGACTTTTAATGAAATTGGAAGACTATTGATTTAAGATTTTTTTTTTAGACACACATACTTAAGATCTCAATACCCACAGATCAAATGAAGAAAAAAAAAAGCAAGATACACAAAAATTAATGCTGCTCTCCACATTTTTAACAAACAAACAAAAAAAAACAAATAAAATTTAGGGCAAAAATAAAGTAATATATATGAATATATACTACATATGTGTACATTATGAAAATACATAAAACAGGAAATTCTCCTGTTAGTTTCTTATTTAGACTTCATGTATGACATTGTAACTTTAAAAGTCAAGAAAATTCATAATTAATACCAATGTTGAAACAGAGTTTAAAAAAGAATATATTTGAAAAAGAGCAAAAATGTATTTATAAAGGCTTTTCTTTTTATTAGATTCAAAAGTAAATGTCACTAAACCAGAAAATAAAGAACTGAGACTAAAAAGGGTGGGGTTAGTATACATCAGTGCAAGCTCTCTAATAACTATAGCTATGCATTGCACGAAAATAAAAAAAAATCTATAAAGAATATTTCTTAATGTTTTGATCAGAGATCAGACTACAGTGATTCAGAAATATTTATTGATTTTTCTCCCCAAACAAGCACTGCTAACCATCAGAAAGAGCGAAGATTTTCTACATTCCTTTGTGTTCTTTCATTTTTACCCTTTAATGAGTCTGGATTCAAGCATAATTTAAACTGTAATTCTCTCTATACAGGATGATTATTTTGGCGTATTTTTTAGGTGTATTTTAAATAAAATCACTGATGCAGTACTTTGCCCTTAATTCTCTCATAATATCATCCACGTCACATGAATTTGCTCACCTTCTTAAATTTACATCATATATGTGACTGCTAAAAATAAATGTTGCCATGAGCTGTTTCTAATGTTTCTAAGGAGCATACACACAAACACACACACATTTTAGTTTAAGTAAGCTTTGTGGCCAGGTTCACTGATACGGTGTGGTTGCTTTACACTACGCTGGAGTGGTGCAAAGCAGCCAGAGCATACTGCCTGGTTAAGCTAAATTTACAACTCCTTGGCTGAATAAAAGCAGTGCAAAGCAGTTGGAAGGCAAACCCCACTTCCTTCTGTCTCTTGCGTCTCCCCCCTCTTCTGAACACGCACATTTGTTTCCTCCTGCATCTGCTATATTCTGCCATATAAAAACACATCTCCCTTTTTGTCCTCTATAAACGCTAAGTACATACACGCACATGGGCACATGTACAATACAGACCTGTGCCTCTGTCTGCTGCCTCCTTTACTGAGCACATCTGGTATAATGTGTAGCTTATGAAAATAATTATTTTAACATGAGTAGTTGATCATGGATGTTATTTTTCCTGTAACTGTTGGCAGAAGTTAGTGGATTATATTCTCATAAACTCTTGTGTAGAATCTCCATTTTAGAAGATAGCCACCATCTTCGATTGCTTTCAAAGAGGTTAAAGTAAATTTAGATTATATAGGTGAAAGTGAATGATGAGACAAAACTCTCAGAGGTAAGGATGCCTTGATCTTTGAGAATAATGGAAAAGAGCTGTGCTTTTGTCTCATCACTAAGAAAAAGAAGAGGTGGCTTCCATTTAAAAAGAGACTTTTTTTTGAGGGATTCTTTTAGCTAGAACAGTTATTTAGCTGTAATAAACATCAAAGAAAACATTTATGGAAAACTTAAGATGGAAGTGTCTCTCTCTTACTTTTATTTTCACTACCTCCTTGTACTTAAAATAAGCAAACATCTTCTTAGAACAGAGGCAAAAGAAACAAAAAGAAAAACTTACATTCTTATACATGGAAGTCTTCTTACTAGCTAGTACCATTAGAATTGCACATAGCACTGAACCCAAAATGGCAGATGCAAACCCATATTTTCTTTCCGTTTCCTACTATATGCCCACTGGAGGCACTCTCTCAACATGATAGAGTGGAAACACTCTCTGTGTTTCTTCTTTGTTATGCCTCTAACTCTTCTTCAAGTGCTCTGCATTTTTAAACTGGGGAGGGAGGTGGAACATCCCTATTTCTTGAAATACATAGAAATATTTTCTAGGAAGGTTTGGAGGAAATAGATTGAGGTGGAATCTCATGCAATCACAACAAGATTTAGGTAAAACAGATTTACCTAAAGTTTTATTCAGCTAAAAATCATAAATTTTTACCTACTTAAGTATGTACATGCTTTTACAGTTCTAGAAATAGATTCCATTCTAAGACCAGGGCTCATGATATCAAATATAAAATTCATCTGTCATATATACCTGATTATGAGCAAAACTTGAGTGGCAGAAAAAATGGGCTTGGTCTCTTTTTCTGTGGACCTAGTCATTCAGAAGGTTGTCTGCTGTGAAATTTGACAGTCAACCAAGCAGTAATGAGCTACCTAGCATCATGTTTGCTGACACTTCATATATGTGCTGGGTGCAATTTGAAGAAACTATAGCTCTGCTGGTGAGAAAGTGAAGGTTATAAATACCTCATAGGGAGCTTTAGGTGCTTTTCACGAATTTTTGCAATTCCTAAGGACTCAAAGGACTAGGTTCTTGAAGCTGTAAAAAACAAGTATCCCAGTTGTTCTCAGAGTTGACTCCATCTTTCTGCAAACTTACACATCTTTTGCATATGTTTTACAGGAACATCACTAACTTACCACTACTCTTATCATTCTGACCAGATGCATAGTAAATGACTATCTGGCCCATCCTACATAATTTACAGAGTTTTGTGTTAAAAGTTCAAAGTTCTATGTAGTTTGCTTCACTGACCCCCACTCAAAAATATCAGACCAGTGATATCATCCACACCAGGGTGAACAACGGAAAAGCCAAACTCTGTGCCAAGGAAAAAAAGTACCTTAGAGAGAAAGGAAGCTTATACTGGTGCTTATGCTCATTTGGATAAAAGGAAAATAGCAGTATCTAATGAAATTATCATTGTATTTTTTGAAAATACAATTTTTAACATGGCAATTAGTTATTTAATGTCGCCTGCATAATGCAAGCATGAATTACATGATTAAATGGATTCATTTAAAGCAAAAGTAACAAATTTTGAACCATCAGCATTTTTTCACAGGGGGATCCTAATCATTATACTGAACATATCTGCTTTAAAGGAGTTGTAATTAATCACTCATTGCAATGGCATAACTGCAAATAATTACTCAGTGTGTAAATTAACATGAATTGTGTTTTTCTGAAAAGTCCTGTTTTTCTCAGACGAAATTGACATTGATTGGCATTCCCTTTAACCCTGAAGTAGAACAATATGTATTGCAGCAATATTAGCTACTCTGAGCTGTTCATGAGTATTCCTTACATTAGACTGGAGAGAACATATTTGGAAAGGTGCTATTAAGCCAGGTATTTGTTGTCACAATAACAGTGGCAACAAGGAACCGAGAACAGCATTGCCCAAAAGTTAGATCTCCATGTTATTTATATCATTATCGGTGTGCGACAAATATGAACCAAGAATTTAAACCACTGATGTGAACCATCCAGTATCCTCACTTTCATAAAAATTCAACAAAAAATAAGGCATATTGTGGAAAGAGCTTGAGGCAACATTTAAGTGTAGAAAGTCTGAAGCCTACTGCCTTGAGCTGTTTATTTAGACTCTTAAGTTTAAGCAAATGATGCAAACACAAGTCGAAACCATTTCACAAAACCAGTATGTTACGATGACTGTTTTAGGCCAATTCTGTCCTTAGTGCTTACATTTCGAATTCAGCTGTATTGTTATGAAATCCCCTGAGTACTTTTTTATGGACTACCGAAGAGTGCTTCAGAAAAAGATCAGAAATGAGTTTTTTACTTTCTGTGGAATATTTTTGATAGAATGTAGGTCAAAAGCTGTGAAAGGTAAATGAACTGTTTTGAACTATAAGTCTTGGATTTGACTAGATACACGTTAGTTGTTTCTGCCCTATACAACTGATGTCAGTTTTGACTAAAAGAAGGCTGTGTTTGGATATAAAATATTTGCTCAATCTTGAGGGGCAAGAGCTCACTAAACCCTTTCACATGTCCACTTTTCAGTCAAAGGAAATGATATATGTAAGTTAGGACTACTGAAAGTATAAAATAATATGTTTAAAACTTGTTCTGTCTCCACTAGTCCCATGAAAATAGGGCTAAGATTATGACCTATGAAAGAATAAAATTTTATTCAGAAAGATACTGAAAGCAAATAAATACAGCATAACATATTTCATATCATCCTTATTTGTATGTTTCACAATTACTTACTTCTAGGTAACCAGTACTTTACTATCCTATATATAAAATGCCAGTTGGTCAAATTTGTGAAGATCATAGTAAGATCACGAGATTCCTCATGTTGATGAGGAATGCTAGATTTGGACCATACTTCACATTGCTTTGTATCTGCTACACCTGCATGTAACTAATCACCATGAACATTAGTTTTGTAGATAGGGAAGTAAGTAGCTCAAAGTCAGTATACCAGCATGATATAACTATGACAAAATGACTGAATGATTAAACTATTATTATTTGTTTTTGTTGTTCATTTTCATTCTGATCGGGTGACAACAACAATTGGATAAACCATTTATCAACCCTAGTAAGTTTTCAAGTACCAAGATTAAGTTAGTTTCACCATGGCTCTTCCTCTCTTCAGAATTGCGCTAGTTGTTACTTGTGTCTTGTATTCGACAACCAGCTTTTGTAATTTTAAAAGAAAAAAAAGTACCAACCTGAATGCTGTAAGATACTCAACATCTCCCATAGGAGGGTCCAAGCCACCTGTCCAAGCAATATTTATATTATACCCTTCACCAAGGCCACTTCCAACCTGAAAAACGGGAAGAAAATGCCAGAAGAACTGAAGAAGAGGAAAGAGGAAAAAAGAACAAGGGAACGGGCATAAAAAGAAAAAAATCTCAAGTGTGCTTTAGAAACAAACATCAAACAACATGTTAGATCAGTCCAGCCTTGTTTGACAAGGACTGCTCTGGGTTATGCACTTGTTCTACACTGGTCCCCCGATCCCAATGGACAATTTGGTAATCTGGTGTAATTTAAAGAACCAGAGAAGGACGAGAAAATTAGGGGTAATCACGCAATGCAATTACCTGAAAGATACAAATAAAAACGGGACTCTAAAGAAATAAACCTAACCTCATTTGGGGCTCCACTGCCGGGGAAGAAGTTGCCTTCATCATAGCGATGGAGGGAAACATACAGGATGCTGGGGTCAGTATAAAAAGCCTGCTGTGTACCGTTGCCATGGTGAACATCCTAAAGGAGAAAGAAAACAGATGACAAATGTAATAATGTCCAACTCAGTGTAGAGAGCTCAGTTCTGCTTTCTTTTACCTTCTTTCTCTCTCTCTCTCTGTTTCTCTCCCTCTCCCTTGCCCTCCTTTTGTCTTTCCCCCTCCCTTCACCACCCCATACTTCCTGAACTTTCAGGCAAATTACTCTTTAATGCACTCATTTTTTAAACTGGCTTCTAAAAATCAGGAAACCATAGCGAGCGTGCCCTGGAGACTCCAGATGAGCAGTCATTGAGAAATCCCAGTCCTTTTGTACAATTAGATATTTATACACCGGCTCTTTGTACTCCTTGCCTCAGTGATGGAATCTAGCATCCTGTTTTATGGAGGAATTTTATGACTTATTAACTGCCAACAGTTCATAACCCCTCAGGCTTAATTAACTAGCCTCATTGGCCTCTGAAGAAAGACTAATGTTTAAACTACAAACTAGTATTTTGCAGAAGGATCTATGGTTTACAGAGTTTTTTCACAATTCTTGACAGAACACTAAACATAAGTGTATTCATTGATTTGCCAAGTTCCACTATTGAGGTCAAAGGCTTTGCGACCAGCTGAGTAAATTGGCTTTCTTGAAACATTGAGTTCAGTTAGCAGTCCCTCAGCAGTTAGATCCACATCAAAAGAGATGCCAGATGCAGAAAGGACTTCATACTTCATTTTTGCAAAATCATGACGGCAACAGTTGAAGACATCAGAATATGATCTCATTAGCTATTAAATCATCTGGTAGATAGGATGGTGCCTTCCACAATCAAGGAGTGACCTTGGCCAGGCTCATATTTCAAACAGTGTATAATCTCAGTGCAAAGAAATTCTATGTCATTAAACAAAATAATAAGAAAGAAATGCCAGCAGTGCATCTCTATGATAAAGGCTTAAAAAAAAAGTTCTATTATTGCATACCTGAAATTCTACGAGTGAAATAAATATAAAATCCACAATCCACTTAACCTTTGAAAGGATTTTTTTTTTCTTTTGAAAAAACTTTTTTGTAAGTTTATGCACAGGGATTTGTGAGAAATTGAAAAATTAAAGATTTTATCAATTCTCCTTTAGGCAATCCATTTAAGATTCCTAGTTTTAAGACAGAAACGAGAAGGAGGATAGAAAAAGTGCACTGAAGAGCAACATTTCTACTCCAACTGTATTTATTTTACAAATGCTATGAAGTCTGAGCTGAAGTTAGTATTAGAAAAACAATAGTCACTTTTTCCTCAGGATGTCTAGACTCCAGGACGGTTCAGGTTAGACCTACACTGCAAACAGCAGAGTAAGCACTGCCCATTGCTTGCACTCGTTGCCAGCTGAGGTAGTCCATTACTTTCATCCATATTGCTCTGGGCTCTCTAGGTTGGTCTAATCTCACTAATGCTGCAATATTGAGTTGGACCTTCTCTGGTATCCACCTAGGGTAATATCATAAAGATTACTTTTCTCAGTTGAAAGTGTTAGGGGACTCAGTAGAAATCATATTGGGGGATGAGAGGAGCATATACTAATGCTAATGGAGGTTTGAAAATCACCAGTGTGCTGTTAGAGGTTTTTGAGGGGCAAGTGGACTCAAATGTGACATGCTGAGTAACCCCAGAACCACATCAGTTTTCATCTGTGGGCCAAACTCATCGGCTTACTCTAAAACAGACCCCAGAACACAGTAGCATATGTGCAAGTATGGATGATCTTGGGACTAGAAATGCACCCACAATCTGAATAGCTATGAAAATCTATCATATGGATTTATCTACAAGAAGGTACCTGAAAACAAAATAGTACTATGCTTGGTGATTTTAGATTAGTCTTTATTTTCAGTGCACATTAGAGTGATGGCATGGAGTTTAGGTTTCTTGCTACAAAAGTTTGCAAATGACAAGCAAAAGATTAAACAGTAGAGCAGAGCCTTTTTCTGATTGCCCAAATTTCAAAACTAGCTTTCCTGTTTAACTCCACCAAGGATGTCTATCTTTTGAAGAACAATAAATTCTCATTAGAGAGAGACATCTGTGTTATTTAAGACTGTGTATGTTAGTCACCATGTGTGAAATATGTTCTGGCCGTGGCAGATCAAATGCATTCAGCGTGTATAATTCAGTTCTAAATTGGAGGTTTATTCATATAGTGGAAAGAGTAAAGAAAAGCTGACAGACCAATCTTTTACTTAAGCATAAAAAAATAAGGAAAGATTAAATTTTAAAAGGCTAAGAATTTATATATAAACATATGTAGCAGCTATGAAGATTACTTTTCATTTGTAACTAGAGTGCAGTTTAATGCATGGGACTGAATATTATGTTTTAGCATTAACTCTGCAGTAACATGCATAGCTGCCAATCAGCCTGTACTACTCACTGTCAAAATATAGTCTTAAAGGTTAATTTTCAGTCTAATACCTGTAATTCCATTCTTTTTTTTTCGGGTGCCCAAAGTTTTCCTTTGATGGACATAAAGACATCACTATTAGCTTCTTTATTCATTCATTCAGTTTGGATTATGTTTTAGCCATAGTTTGCATATATAAGAAACTTTTCCTAATGAATTTTTATGCATCACTTCACTGACCATGGAGCAGACTAGGGACTGGACTGTAACTGCTCCAGGAATGAAGTAATCTGTATCAGGCATATATTTCTCCCCTTTCACCAGCCAAATTACACTGGCCAATGGGATAGAGTCAAAGAGAGGCTGAGTGTTCCCTATCTACTTTCTCAAGTAAGGATAGGCAGCTTCACAGGTAATTATTTGCACAGGTAATGATTTGCACATTTAGTTTTGCCTTGCAAAATTGAAGCTGAATTCCTAAGTACTTGTTGGTTGAGCAGGTCAAATGGAAATGATTTCTTTTTCTGACTCAGTGAATGTAACACTTAGAGTTAAAAAGACCTAAAAACATTCACAAAATACAAATGTTGAATAGGCTTTTCTATTCAAAAACAAGAATAAACATAGAATTCACTTTTGGCCAGCATTTACTGCAGTAAAACTCAATGAACTGTAAGATTCAAGTCAGCAAATTGATACAGCACACAATGGAAGTGATTTTTTTCACAAATACTGGTTTCTTGCAGTCGATTACTGTGTTCCTAGGTGATAGTAAAAGACTGGGAAATATCTGAAAAACTTCCCCAGCATATCTAAGTTTTCCATATACTTATTTTACTGTTCATTTTTCACTTGCTATTTCTTTCTCTCACACTCGCCCTTTCTCTGCTTCTCTTCAACAACCAGTATGCGTGTTTAACTGAACAAAAGTGCTAGATGGTAAGGCCATGACTTCACAATAAGATTTAATTACGAGTGCAGATATGAACAAGATTTAGACTATTAAGCCCTGCACTTCAAAAACCCTTTAACATATTTTGTCTTTAAATCTTTTATCACCTGCAAAAATTAATTAAGTGCAGATGTAACAGGTTAGGTTTTGATGCCAGGGTTCATTTCCTGTCTATGCTTTGTCAGACACCCTATTACACCTCCTCGTGAACTGTAGGAAAACAAAAATGGTGCTCATAAATCAGCATTCAACTTTCCTTGGGCTGTGGATTGGACTGATCCTTTAAGTGCAAGGCAGAGCTCCAATTCATTATTCATGAAAATAATATAGACAACATGCCAAATGTCATCTGCATTTAAATAATCCATTTGTTAAACCTATTAAGTATTGTGTAAGAATGCCTTCTATTAAAATACAAGACTAATCCAATGAAGCTGATTTTTAATCACGTAGTTTTCCTTCAGGGAACCATCAAGAACTGGCATACATGATTTAAAAACTTCTTAGAGGGAATGACCTGTTGATTTGTTTAATAATATCGAAGTTACACAACAAGTCGAATCACTGCTCGCTAGGGGAAGTGGCCAATTTGGTTACCAAAGCAACA